>OZ030008.1:12817500-13230000 GCA_964023405.1 Apodemus agrarius
CACACACACACACACACACCCCGTGCATGTGAAAGACATATAAAGCTGTGAAGCTTTTTTTTTTCCCAGCTGCTTTTCTTTTTTTTTGTTTTTTGTTTTTGTTTTTGTTTTTTTTTGTTTTTTTTTGTTTTTTCAAGACAGGGTTTCTCTGTATAGTCCTGGCTGTCCTGGAACTCACTCTGTAGACCAGGCTGGCCTAGAACTCAGAAATCCACCTGCCTCTGCCTCCCAGAGTGCTGGGATTACAGGCGTGCGCCACCACCGCCCTGCTTTCCAGCTGCTTTTCTAATGACACAGTAAAATAATGAGCCAACCAGCAGACCACAGAAGTGGGCATTAGCAAATAACTTGTTAGATCATCAAACAGTCTTTGCAAAGAATGATCCTGACCTCTGACCTCTCTGTGGATATGACAGCAGCTAGAGCAAGTCAGAAAAGTAGTCCCAGTGTTTAGGGGGAAAACAGCAACAACAGCAGCAGCAACAGCAACAGCAACAACCACAACAACTAAACAATAATAGTACAGAAGCTGGGCTTAATGTAATCCCGGCTTGGGAGGCAGAGGCAGGAGGATCAGGCAGACTTTCAAAGTCATTCTCAGTGATATAGCATATTTGAGGCCAGCCTGGGCTACATGGGATTCTATCTTAAATAGAAGAGGAAGAAGGAGAAGGAAAAAAATAGCACAAAAAGGCTCTTTGGGCAGGCGTGTCAGTCAGCTTTCTGTTGCGGTGACAAAGCTTCCGAGAACATCAGTTTTAAAGAAAGATACACTTTGGGTCATGGTTTTTGGGGTCTCAGTCTTGGGTTGGTCCAGTTGCCTTTGGGCCTGTGACAAGGCAGTACTTCAGGGCTGTGGGACAGGGCCATGAGGCCTGCTCACCTCAGGGCAGAGAGGGAGGGAGGGGCTTGGGCCCCATTATTCTTGAAGTAGTACCTCTCCAGAGAGCTGGCTTCCTTTCGGCAAGCCATGCTTCCCAAAGGTTCTGTCACCTCTGAGTAGGGCTTAGGATGGCAACCCAGGCTTTTGGCCAGGGGGTGGGGTGGGGAGGAGAGGACACTTGAGATCTAACCTACTGTCTGTGATGGCACCTGCTGGCCATTCAGGAGCAGGAGCTGGAGCTGGAGCTTCGGGCCTGTGAGCTCAAGGACATTAGGCTGTTCTTAGAAAAGAACACCTAAGCAGTAAGAGTGTGGACAACGCTACTGCAGGGTGTGCACCAGGATGCGGCCACAGGGGGCCTCAGGCTGAGAATGAGGAGAGATACTTTGTATACTTCGGTGCATTGCTGTCGGTTATAATTAACAGAGTTTCAAATGAATGTAGAATACGTTAATAATAACTCAAGCTGTATCAGTACATGGTGGCACCGCACACAGCCACAGTATATATACATCCTGCGAACCAGTATGCATACCAGGCTCTTCTTTGAAATGAGGCAGGCTGGGATTTCCCGCACTGCTGTCTGGTGCACATGGTGGGTAGTACACAGGATGTCCTCTGCGCCCTCTGCGAGCCTCTAGTCTTGTGAGGGTCAGTGACGTAGAAGACAGTTGCATTATAATTGTCGCGTGCCAAGATGGAGGCTGTCCTTGCCCCGTTGTCGCCTCTGCCTGTGCCTTCCATTGCTTCATGCCACCCCTTCCCTGTACCTAGCCTGCCGGATCTCAACGCAGCTCCACTCTCCGGGGTGTTGCTGCCTGCGAGGGTCCCTTCCCGGACCATCCTGCCAGTGTGTCGATGGGGGTTGGTCCGCTGGGCTCTTGCACGCATGCATGCGCGCTCTGAATGTTTCTAAGGGGCTGTCCCGACCCCCTGCACGCCTGTGGTTCTCCTTGCTCCTGCCACACCACTCCGTTTCTATGGAATCTTTGCGCGGTGCACCTTGGCCTTGGCATTGCGGATGGTGAGCCCGTGGCCTGGTTCAGAGTGGCCCCTCGCCGGAGAGCTTCCCAGGCTGAAGGCCCGAAGTGTGGAAACTCGCTTTTATCTTTCTCCTCATACCTGGCTAGGTGACTTGGGAGCAAGGTACATCTGTGTGTCTGCCTGCCTGCCTACCTCTTTGTCTGTCCGTCTGTCTGTGTATCTGTCATCTAGCTTTCTGTGCATCTGTTACCTCTGTACCCAACTATCAATCTTCTATCTTTCAGGTTCTCATGGTAATTACTGACTGAGCTATCTCTTCAACCCCCCCCGTTTCTCATTCTGAGCCTTAGCTTTGTTCTCGTCAAGTGGGAACCCCAGTAACTCTCCCTCCTCTGACCTTGTCCCTCCCGAGTCAAGGCAGGTTGTAGTAGCAGCTGTTTAGTGTACCGCTGGGCCTGTGGTAGGCGACTCAGTAAC
This sequence comes from Apodemus agrarius, assembly GCA_964023405.1. NCBI lineage: Eukaryota > Metazoa > Chordata > Mammalia > Rodentia > Muridae > Apodemus > Apodemus agrarius. The sequence continues at coordinate 12,819,845 of OZ030008.1, forward strand.
CACAGGTCTTACTAAGAATAACGGGCCCAGCTCGGAGTTGAGAATAAACAGGACAAACAAGCTAAAAAATAACCAGGAAAAAAAGAAGCCTTTACAGAACCCCCAGAATACAGCCTTGGGTTCCCTAACCCACTGATGGGCCTTGGTAACCATGGTGATGGATGCACAGCCATGGTTCTTGAGGAAGACCCTGTTTTGCCTGCCAGGGGACCGCTGCATCACCCCACGTTGATGGTGGGGCGCCTTCCTACCGATGAGGTGATGGGGACCTCTGACAAGCTTCTGGGCTGGAGTTGAGGAGTTGAACCTGGGGTCCAGTCCTCGTGTCAGATCCTGAGTCAGAAGTGCAGTAGCTAGGGGCTTGTGTGTGTGGAGGAGGAGGACGGCGGCAGCCTGTTATGTGCAGAGGGAGGGGGGCCCTGAGGCTGAGAGGACGGGAAGCCCCTGGCCTGTGTCTGTCATAGCACTTTGTTTTGGATGCACAGCTGCCTCCCGTTACCACAGCACTCCCACCGAGACACCTTCCCATCCTGCACCGCGTGTCAGGTCTTTGGTAACCCCGGGAAGGGTCTCGGCGGCTCCAGGCAGATAGCAGTGTCTGCTACCTCTGCTGGGGCTAGCGGCTCACTGGTCTCAGTTTGGCGTCTGATTGCGGGAGAGCCGAGAGCCACCCCGTTGCTTCTCTCTCTGGGGCTGAGCAGAGATGGCCGCAGACCCCATGTCTGTAGAAAGTCGCCCCTTGGGAGCAGGGTCCTTGGGAGCGCTCTTCTCCAGTGCAGGAGGCTGGGAGTTCTGCAGGTCTGGTGACTGGAGGTACGGTGACTGTCCCCTCAGGTTCTCCTCGCTGTTGTGTGCCTGACGATGTCCTTGGGTGACCTTTGGCCACATTTCATTCCCACGCTGACTTCTGTGCAGACCTGGGCGGCTCTGTCTAGATGACACCAGACATCTCTGTTTGACTCTTCAGCGGACCCTGAGAGCTCACCATCTCAGCTTGCCGCCTTTCCAGGTCATTGCCTGGTGTCCTCTGTCCCGTCTTCCTCTCCAGCCAGCCCCAGCCACCAGGATATCCTGCCGTTCCCTCTCCACAGCAGCGAGAGTCTGGCCTCTCCTCGACGCTTTTCCTCCTGCCTCAGCCACACCCATGGTGATGGCCTCAGCCTCTGCTGTCCCCACCAGGAAGGTCACCTTCCCCAGCCTCCTGCTGGCTCTAGCACTTGGCTCTCCCCGGGGACCTTCTTAGTCAGCTCACTCCTCTCTGCTCTGAATATAAGCCCCAGCCGCGCCACAGCGTCACCTCCACTGTGTTTCCACTGCTCTGACCTCATCTGCACACATCCAAACGCCTCCTGCCTCAGGGCCTTAGCACATGCTTGGTCAGAAATGCCCCCCAGGTGTCTGCAGTCTTCACCTTCAGGTCTCTGCCAGGCATCTTACCTGTGGATACCCCGCTCCCTGACCTGAGGGTACCCCGCTTCCTGACCTGGGGATACTCGGCTCCCTGATCTGGGGATACCCTGCTCCCTGACCTGTGGAAACCCCACTCCCTGACCTGGGGGTATCCCACTTCCTGACCTTTCTGACATGTCAGCTTTTCACTGTTCTCCCTCTGCATTTTCAGTCGCTCCTGGTGGGTGTGTCGGTAGAACGAAAGCTCCTGAAGTTCAGATCTTGTCTTTTCTGTTTCCTGGCTGAGGGAAGATCTTCCTGGTCATTGTCACCTGTCCCTTTCCAAGGTCAGAGGCAACCAACCCATAGGGTATGTGTCTCATCTAGAGGAGAGGCAGTGAACATGCAAGTTATGACATTTGGGGTGTCTAAGGACACCCCAATGCTTGAACGGGTATCTGAGCGGGAACTGCTTGCAGAAATCCCAACTCAGTCTTTAAATAGAAGAAGGCCTTGTGTGCCTACTTGACTCACACTTGGGCTTCAGGCACAGCTGGATCAAGGAGCCCCTTGACCTGCCTCCTGAGCTCCTCCCTGAGCTCCTCCACAATAGATAGAGCCCTTGTGGGGAGGAGCACAGTTCTGATTGGCCGGACTGGGCCATGCACTTCCTTCCCAAACTCCTCCCAACCAGCTTGTACCAGGAAAGTCCTTAAGGTTCTACTTTCAGAAACTGGAAGCAGTGGGAGCCGGGGAAGGGGCTTGGAATGGGGAGAGTCGCTGATGGGAGCGGGGCCTGTGGGCTCTGATGACAGGCAGCGTCGCCTGTCCCCGGCACCTGCCTCGTGTCTTATAAAGACCCCAGTCTTGTTGGTCCCCTTCCTTTATCACGATGGGGCTCCAGATGGCTTGTCTGTCGCTCCTGTAAGTGTCAGTGCGTGTCTCCCTCTCCCTCCCCTTCTGCATGTGTCGCCTCTGGGCCTCTTGGATCTCCTTTCAGGGCTCAGAGAGGATGCTCGGCCGCTGGCCAATCTCCTCACTTTCCGGCAGGTAAAGGAACTGTTGTGTGAAAGTGTGGGCTCTCAGGCCTGCTGAGCCTTTCGATTCCCGGGGATGCCCTGAACCAGCCACGCCTGTCCTTCTTAACTTGGGGTCCAGGCTGGGACACCTCAGTTTTACTGTGTGCACTAGTGTGGGTTCTTGACCACCTGTGTATCTAACAGGCTTTAGGAGAAAAGGCAAGACGGGGTGCCACTGGTCTGTGACACACTCCTGTTCTCAGGGAAGCCCCTCCATGGTTCTCTCTCTCTCTTCCCTCCTCAGCCTGTCAGAGCCTGGGTGACATCTCAGGATGCCTGTCTTCTCTCAGGGCCCTGTCACAAAGAGACCCGGTGATTCAGACACCTGCTCTAAGTGTTTTAACCGCAGCAACCTGCTCTGTCCGGATTTTAAAACTCAAGAGTTCCACATGTTGGCTGGCAGAGATCTGGGCTCAGTGGGGCAAGAGTGCTTGCTATGCTGGCCTGGGGACCTGCATAGGAATCCCCCGCACCCATATAAAAAGCCAGGCGTAGCTGCGCATGTCCCCACAACCCCAGTGCTGTGAGGGGTAGAGACGGAGTCCCTGGAACACATCGGCTGGCAGCCGAGCTTCAGGTTCAGTGAGAGACCCTGTCTTGACAAGTTTGGATTTGGGTCCAGCCCTAGAAAGCTGTGTGACTCAGAGCAGATTACTTAGCCTCTCTGTGCCTTGGTTTCTCTACCCATAAATGGGGGAGTGACAGGTGTTCTCAGCACCAGGGGTCACTGTGTGGTTTCCCTAAGATGATGGATGACGGTGAGGGTTTGTGGGATAGTTCTCGTTGCCCTGGTGACATCCTTTAGTTTTTACTTCTATTCCTCTGTTGGCTAGACCCCCTGCCTGAGTCAGGCCCGTTCCTTCTCCACCACGTCAAAGCAGCTCCTTCCAGACCCATTTTGTGGCACTTGGCCCCGCCCCATGCTGTCTTGGCTGGAGTTGCCTAGCAGGAGTGAGGCCTCAGCAAGTGCAGCTTTGGGCAAGCCCCCACCTCCCCGGAAGGGTTAGAGAAAGCCCGCCTCCCCCCCCCCCCCCGTAGCTGTTTGGAAGAGCTTCACCCAAGGGAGCCAGCGCCCCCTCTGTACTTGGGTAAAGTGTGACCCTTAAGACTAAACAGCTTCTGTTTGAAGCAGGCGACGCTGTGTGCAGACACCCAGGCAGGACAACTGCAGCTCTGAGCATCTCCTGAGGTCTGCAGGAGTACAGGGCTCAGGCTTACAGGGCAGAGGAACTGACATCTCTCTGTCATCGCTGTGTGACAGAGGTGGCTTCCATGAGCCAGTCCCTGGGCCCCTAATTGGTGTATAGGGCTCTTGAGAAATAGGGGAAATACTATATATGGAGCAGTGGTCGCTTTCCACAGGGACACACCTATTCGCTGCAGAAGCCGGTCAGGGTCCTGCAAGGAGGTGAGGAGGTTCCTAGTCAGTCCCCGAAAACAAAGAGACATTTCCATCTCCCTAATCCTGGCAAATGTTTATGCATCACCAGCTGGGAGCCCTAGGACTTTCCGCCCCTGCTGTCCCCAGGTGTGCCTGGGAATCTATTCTGACCCCTCACTCTCCACAGACATCCCCGCCCTCCGTAGGCCCCTCCTCCGGGCACACGTGATCAGGCCAGAAAGACTTGAGCCTGAGATGAGACAAGTGACTTGGCCAGCAGCTCAGGGCGAGCAGGACTCTGGCAGGGTGGGAGGGGGTGGGGAGTAGGGGGTGAGGACAGATGCTTGTGAGGGCTTTAAGCGGCAGAAGGCGCGTGTGGGATGTGTGTGTGTGTGTGTGTGTGTGTGTGTGTGTGTGTGGTCTATCCTGTGCTTCTCTGGGTCCCTTGAGTCAATTGAGGAGGCTGAGTTAGAAAAGCAACAAGAGGTGCTAGCATAGGCTGGACCAGGAGGTGTCCTAGTGTCCTAGTGACCGGAGACCAAGCAAAGCCTCAACCCTACCACCAGGCACTGCCCTAAGTGCTGCTTTGAGCTGAGCAGGAGGTGATCCGAGGCTTTGGCTCCCTGCTGCGGTGGGAGCCAGGAGTTGGCCCGGGGAAGGTGAAGCCAGGGGGAGAAATGCTGATGCGCTGAGCCCTGGTCCTGCTGCCAGGCAGGCTGTAGTTCCCCCCCCCAAATCCCCCCTCTCCCAGTCAGTGGCAGGGGCGTGTCAGAGCCCAGGCTGCCCCCCATCGAGTCACCTTTGAGCAGGGGTGGGGAGGGCAGGGGCCGCCTGGCTGGCTAGGTGAGAAGACTGTCTGGGGACAGAGGTGGCCTCGGGATGGCTGTTTTCTCATCTAGGCAGAGACCCCTGTGAAGGCCACAGAGGGGCTGGGGACAGAGGCCATGCTGTGCTACTCTCTTTGGGGGGATGGGGCCTGGAGAGGGAGCTAGGTCAGATGTGTGAGCTACTTAATACCCATGAACTTGCAATTAAATGCGGAAGTAGGAGACAAGAAGGGTGGTAAAAGGGAATATTGTCCCCAGCTCCCTGGGGAAATGGCCAGCCTCCAGCATGAATGGGCTTCAGTGTCTTGGGGGGCTGGGGTTCCCCCCTCCGCCCCGCCATTTGGCTCTTTGTCCTGCTGTGTTGGATCCAACCACAAAGGCGGGCTTGACTCTCACTGGCTGCTTTCTTGGGGAGCAGGAGGGGGCTTCGCCCCCAGCAGAGAGAACTCTCTCTGGGAGGGGGGCGTGACGGAATGTGGGGCCTGCCCACATATGCCGTACACTATGGCTGTGATCAGCTCGCTAGCTCCCTCAGTGTTGCTGGTTCCCATCTCCAGGAAGGAGGGTCACCAGCACCTGCAGGCTGGCCCCTCTGTTTCTACCCTGTACCCACAATTCTGATTGGTTGTTTCAAGACAGCATCTCATGTAGCCTAGGTTGGCCTTGGGTTCACTAGGTAGTCAGGGATAACCTTGAACACTTGATTCTCCTGCTGGGATTACAGGTCCTGAGGCATCACACCTGCTTGATGGGGTGGCTGGGGACCTCCTGAACGTTAGCTAGGGGCTCTGCCAGCCAAGACGCACCCCCAGCCCTGGTTTCTGTCATTAGCGTCGTCGCCTGGCTTTGGACGTTAAGCTAGGATCCGGTTGCTTATGACCTTTTGTTTCTTGAGAGCTTGGCTGCAGGTTCTGGCCGGGGAAGCTACCTATGCACCCTCAGCTGAAGACTGGCCCTCTGTCTGGGCAGCTTGTCCTTCCGGGTGAGCGTGTAGCTCGGGGAGGGATGCACGTGGATGATGAGAAAGGAAGGAGGCCTAGCGGACTGACATTATCAGCCAGATTAACCCTGGTGATCAGTGGGGCGACAGACATCTCCACCAGATCACCACACAGCCCGTTGTGTCTTTTAAATTAACTTCAAAAGCATCATGGCCATTTTTATATAAGATATGCGTATATAAAACTAGATAGCGGAGCCAGGCATCTAGCACTTGGTAGACTGAAGCAGGAGGATTACCATGGATTTCAGGTCAGCTTGGTACACACAAATGAAACTGTCTCAAAACAACAACAACAATAACAACAAACAACACACACCCAGTCTGGGAGATAGTTCAGTAAAATGAAAGGTGTGTAAACCTGAAGACCTGAGTTTAGTTCATTAGAAGGGACACACACACACACACACACACACACACACACTCAAAAACAAACAAACAAACAAACAAACAAACACCAACCAAAATCACCCTTAGGTGGTAGGTATGCAAACCATGTCCCATGTGTAAAAGTTACATAGATGATTCATTTGTGGCAGAGGTGGCTACGTGTCCCTTTATGCGAGTTCAGGTGACACGCGTCTTGCCACTTTGCTATGGAAGATGTCACACAGTGGCTTCATCTGCCAGCAGCACCTGCATGGGTCTCTGTCAGGTGGATGCCCTGTGCATGGTTTAGACTAACCCCCTGCTGTTGGACATTGAGGCTGTGCCACCGGAGCCATTTAAAGCCATGGCGGAACGGGGATGGGTCAGGTCTCAGCTCTGGGTTGGTGCCTTTCCAGGGTTGGCATTGCTATTTGGCAGCAATTCATGCTTGCTTTGTTTATTTATTCTATCATCTGTCTATCTATCTATCTATCTATCTATCTATCTATCTATCTATCTTTACAGCAGGGTCTCACTAAGTATCCCTGGTTATCCTGGAGCTCAACTATGTAGACCAGGCTGGCGCTGAGCTCACAGAGATCCTCCTGCCTCTGCCTCTCAAGTGCTGGGATTAAAGGTGTGGGCTACCGCGCTCGGCCACATTTCGTTGCTTTCACGGACAGACGTGCCTGTGTTCTGATAGAAAGTGGGCTGCAGACGAGCGCCTCCCCTGCCCTCAGACTCTTCCACTGTGCTCATGCTGCTGACGGTTAGACCAGACGCCTTTCGTGTGCATCATTTGAGTCAAGGCCACAGACCAGCGGTGACTCAGAGAGTCCCAGAGTCTCGCTCTTCCGTGGGATCTGAGTCTCCGAGGGCAGTGAGTGCCTAGCGTTGGTGCGGGCTTCCAGGAACGTCTGTGGGATGGTTTTTCATTGCTTTGTGTAACACCAACACACGTCTGTCTTCTGCCTGCCGTCACTCAGCGTGGCTGCTCGAGTTCACCGGCTGGTCCCCTCTTACTGGACACCCTTTGTGTCAGGGACTGTTCTGTCCTTGATTTTACCCACTAGCTGGGACCAACCCCCTCTCCAGTTGTGACAGCCCAAAATACCATGTGTCCCCTGGGGATGCCACCTGGCCCAGGTGGAGGTCTCTCGTCTGTACTGAGCCGCTTTGCAGGTAGCTTCCTTCTCCTCGCCTCTCCACACACGGACAAGCCTGGCAGGACTGTATTCTTATTCTGTAGGTAAGGAGGTGGAGGTTCAGGGAGGTTGAGTCATTTTCTCGAGGTCACACAGCAAGTATGTAGTAGAACTGGGTTCTAGCTCCTACTCCCTCCTACTTGTTGGGCACCCACCTAGAACCTGGTTGTAGGTGAGCCGGGCATTTGATGGTGGTAGGATAGACTCTCGCCCCGTCTGTCATAGCCTAACATTCTAGGTGGAGTTGAGGCAGGACCCCAGACACCAGGCGTTCACATGATGCCTCAGATGGTGGCCTGTGGGGTGAGGGTCAGGGGATGGGAACATCATAGCTGCGGTGCCACCTGACATTTGATGGTGTTTGACGGTGACAGTGGGCATGGGAGGGTGTCAGTGTGTCAGGGGTGGCACTAGAGAGCTGCCACTGAAATGCCCGCGAGGTGCTGCTCATGTTATTATTCTGTTGCTCATAGGGAAACTGAGGCACGGAGATGTTTGTTTATTTGCCAGGAGATCACAGAGCCCAGCAGCTTGAGAGTCCTCTGTCAGGCTGCCTCTCGGCCAGTGGTTCTCAACCTGTGGTCTCGAACGCCGTGGGGGGCGGGGCGGTCACATCTCAGTTCTCCTGCATCGCAGGTATTACACCACGACTCATAACAGTAGCGGAATGAACAGTTATAGAGGAGCAACGAAATAGTGTTATGGTTGGGGTCACCTCAGCGCCAGGAACCACGTTAAAGGTCTCAGCGTTAGGAAGGCTGAGAACTGCCGCCGCCGCTCCAGGCCCCGTGTCCTGTCCGGGGACACTCTGAGAGTCCCCTGCTCAGGCAGCGGCTGCGGGCTGCTGATGCAGCTGCAGCAAGAAGTCAGAGCCAGAGTGTAAATTCTTGTGCTAGTTGCAGCCAAGGCTTAGAAGCCATTAGGCTTGTAGTCTATTAACTGTATGCTTCTGGCAATTCATGTTTATTGCATTTTACAAAAGGGCCAGTCCCAAACGGATACGGTATTGAAGAGAGAAGGCTGTTCTCAGGGGAGGCGGAGCGCGCCTGTCTCAGGAGGGGGCGTGTACCTGCAACAGACTGTCGCTAAGTCCTCATTTTGTGAACTCATGTTGGTCTGAGGTTGGTTGTCCTGTTCCCCCTACCCTAGCTCCCTGCTCCTTGTCCCCCCAGGAGCTGGGACAGCTGAGGAGCTCCACCCACTGAACAGATGGAGCAGTTGAGGTCCAGGCAGGTGAGCGGCATATGCCGTCCTGGCACCTGGATAGAACTGAACCTGCAGGCCCTCCCGAAAGGTTGCAGGTCCGCCAACAACCCCTGAGCCTCCTGTCCAGGAGGGCAGGCCGGGGCTTCCCCAGGGACCACCAGCAGCTGGGGCCCCTCTGCCTGGGGCCTCTGCCCCAGCCTCTTCTCAGCCCTTCTCTTTGTCTCTGTGGCCATGGCAACCTGGCCGGCTGCTTGGCACTTCCAGCCCCAGCCGCCAGTCTGGAATGGCTTCCTCCTCCCACGGAGCTGTCCTGGGAGCTCTGGCCTGGGTCCGTGAGGACCGCTGGGTAGGGCCTCCGGGGAAGGTGCCGCAGGGCTTCACCCTTCTGGTCTCCTCCTTCCCTCCGAGGTTGCTTCTCGGTTTCAGTCTCTGATTTGTCTGTTCCCGTTCCCTTTCCTTGCTCAGCCTCTGGAGCTCTGGGGCTCTGCCAGCCCACACTGGTCTTCCTTACCTGCTTCCCCTCTCTGTACCCCCCATCTCTGGCTGGATCCCAACACTTCACATAGGGCCCCTTCATCTGTGCATGACCAGGCTGGCTCAGAGACTCGCCTTCAGGACGTGTTGGCCCCTTTCTCGGCTCAGAGGCAGGTCCTTGTGTCAGAGGGGGCCATCTACAGCCCTACGCCAGAGCAGGGATCCCCAGCTCTCTTTAAGGGAAGGGGTGTCTCTTCTTGCTCCATGGAGTCTTCTGGTGAGTGAGGGACCCTCTGAGCTTTGAAAGGATCCTCTAGTCCAGAAGGATACTTAGCGAGAGAGAATTACCTCCTGGGAGTGCCCTGGGCAGACCCTTCTGGGGGAGGTGGGCTGTAGATTCTGTGTTCTGACATCTGACCAGGTCACATGAAAAGCTTAGTCTCTTAGGAAAACCTACATGCTTTCTTCCGGTCCTCTGTGACAAGGACAGCCCCCACTGTGGGATGTTTAGGTCAATTATGAGTGGCCGCAGCTGCTCTGTAGCTACAGATAAGTAATGCTCCCACCTAGGAGGCTACACTTGGAGGGTCCTTGGAGACTTTGGTGGGACGGAGGTTAAGAGGTGCCCCAGTGTGGCCTTTGACCCAAGTCTGAGAGAAAGTGACCTGCCCGAGCAAAGGTCACGGATCCGATGCCCGCAGCTGGGCAGGTCAGCTAACCAGCCGCGGGAAGAAAAATCATAGCTCGTTGTTTTTTTTTTTTTGTTTTTTTTGTTTTTTTTTTTTTTTTTTTAAGACAGGATTTTTCTGTGTAAGCCCTGGAACTCAGTCTGTAGACTAGGCTGGCCTTGAACTCACAGAGACCTGCCTGCCTCTGTCTCCCAAGGTGTGCCACCATTGCCTGGCTCAATGCTAGAACATTTTAGTCACTTTGGAAATACACCTAAAACCTGTTAGTGGTCGTTCCCATTCTTCTCTTCACCTATGGAAACCATAGAACTATTTTGGGCATCAATCATGTTAATGATATCTCACAAGATGTGGTCCTTGTGTCTGGCTTCTTTCACTTAGCATGATATGTTCAGACATCATTACCCGCAACCATTAGAATTTCATTCCTTTTTCCTGGCTGTGTCATATTCTAGTGAATGGACGTACCACAGTTTGTTCGTCCATTCACCTGTTGATACTTGGGGTCTGCTGTTGGGCTGCTATGAGTGCTTGTGTATGGAGTTTTACACACATGTGTTTTCATTGTTCTAAGTACACGCTTGGGTGTGTGGTTTGAGGTTTCTTAGGTGGACTGAGTTTGGCCAGTGTATTTGTCAAATGAGACGTGCTAGCTCTTGATCCTTGGGCTGGATGCAGGGCTCTCTCTAACCCAGAGTGCTCACTGGTACAGCCACCAGGCCTGTGGGCTGGCCACTGTTTTGTAGACCAGACTGAGGTTTGGAAGCACGCAGTAACTTGCCCAGAGTCACATGGCCAGGAGGCAGCAGAGGTTAGACCCAAGTGAGGCTTACTGCAAAGCTCACATCCCGGACAGACGTGCATCTGAGGCTGCTGTAGAGCCAGTGAGCATGAGTTCCAGGCAAGGGAACGAGCAGCTGCTCCCTTAGACAGAGCCACGGTGCCCAGCCACGGCTCCCGACCCACTTCCCAGCCGTGGCTCCGGCTTCACTTCACAAATCTAGCATTGCGAGAGATTTCCAACAGCCGGGCATGCGGACGTTTTTGGTATGAAATCACTCGCTTTGTAAAAATCTGGCAAATCAGTCACATTTGCAACAAACAATTCAGGAGCCAAACACAACACATCTGTGGTCCGCACAGGCTGCCAGCCAGCTCACGCTCTGCCCTCTGGCGACTTGCTGGCAGGGGGGAGGTGCCCTGCTGCACCAGGCCTTGACTGACCAGGGACTCTTCTCTCCGGTGGTGCGGCATGGTTCCGGACCAAGCTTGCTCCTGTTCTAAACGTGAGCCATCACTGAGTGGGGAGGGGGTAGGGGTTAGAAGCTATTTTGGGGTTCCTCGTCTCCTCTTCAGCCCTAAAATCATGAATGCTCCCCGATGACTCAGAGCAGCAGTATGATCCTGGGCTGCTGACTGCTTGGTGCCCCTCTGGACCTGCCTGGCCTGTAGACACGGTTATCAGCATGCCCGTGTACACAGGCCGGGCTCTACCCTCGGGTAGAACAGGTGCTGGGGCGGCCACTCTCCCGTGTGCACCGTCACTGTGTTCTCTGCAGAAGTGGGGTTCCCGCGTGCACGTGGCTCTGCACAGTTCCAGCCTGCTTGACGGAGGCCGTTGGCGGCACACAAGGGTGATTTATTCGTGTGGGTGCTCCTGCTTCACACCCACTCCCCCCTGGGCCCCCCTCCCCAGTTTCCTTTCCCACATCTCCAGAAATAAACCGCAGGCTGCGGTTCTTGGGCCGAGACTGCAGCATCAGGGATGTCCCAGCTGACGGTGAAGGGACAGGGCAGGTGGAGTAAGGAGGAACTGGGTCCCTGAGCTGGGCTGGTGGGGCAGTGTCCGTGTGACCCCACGATTTAGGTGTGAATCTCGGTTGTGACCCCTGCTTGCAGAGTGGCTGTAGGAAAGTACCGGGCCCTCCCTCCATCACTGTTTTGACACCGGCTCCCACTGGATGCAAGGTAATCAGTTTCTCCAGGTCGTGCCCAACAGGCCCCGGGGAAGTTTTCTCTGCTACCCCTGCCTCCATTTTTGGCTGCAGGGCGTGTGGTGGGGATGGAATCCAGGGCCTCACCACACCCCAGTCTCCCTTTTACTTTTTATTTTGAGATAGGATCTTACTAAGTTGCCCAGAACTGGCCAGAATTCACTCATCCTGGAGTCTGAACTTAGTGTCCTCCAGCCTCCGTATTTGGAGTAGCTGAGGAGACAGGCCCAAGTCAGTGGGCTTGGCTTTGTGTTGCTTCTGAGGAGGGGTATCTAGCCTGGGAGGTGTGTCTAGCCCAGGAGGCGTGTCAAGCTTGGGAGGGATGTCTAGCCTGGGGCTTTCTCCTGTCCCAGTCTGGCCTCTGTGGTCGGCAGACCTTCTGACCCATGTCGGTTTTGAGGGCTGTGACTATGTCCTAGCATTGTGTATTTCAGTGCTTATAGTTTCCTCCTGTTTTCCTGGCAAGGAGCCTTAGGCTTTGTGTCCTATAGACAGGGGCTCTCCATGAGGAAAAGGCGGAGCCAGGTAGAAGCCCACTCAGATCCCAGGGCCTGTGCTTGTGACCGCAGTCCTATGCCGCCCTCTTGGCCATTGGGCTCATTCGGTTTGCTTGTGTGCTGGGCCCATTTCCTCCTCTGTTCCCTGCCTTCTTCATTTTGCTTCTTAGCCACCATCTAGATACCCACTCAGCCGTCCATCTGTCCACTTGTATGTCCATCTGCCCACCCATCTATTCCCCCACCCACCCACCCATCCTTACATTCACCCACCCACCCACCCATCTATTCATCCGGCCACCCATCCATACATCCACCTACCCACCCTACTCACCCACCCATCTATTCACCCACCCACCCATCCATACATCCACCTACCCACCCACCCACCCACCCATCTATTCACCCACCCACCCATCCATACATCCACCTACCCACCCACCCACCCATCTATTCACCCACCCACCCACCCATGGTCTACTTGTTTGTGCCTGTGGAGGTGTGGGGGGTGTAAGAGATGTGGGTGAGGGGTGGTTGAGAGCAGAGGAGGAGCGTGAGGGGACAGAACTGTGTAGAGGGGGCAGGTAGGTTGTCAGGAGGTGCTGCACAAAGGCAGGAGACACAGTAATGGTTGGGAGGGGACAGTAAGTAAACCTGGTAAGTAAGATTCCCTGGGGTCTGGAAGCCAAGCTCAGTGGCAGTTGGATGTCAGGGAGGGACAGGAGTTGAGGGAACGACTCCTAAGACCAGTTACACTTGTCCCAGTCTGAGGTTGAACCCTCTCCTTTCCACCCTGTCCCCACCCCAGGTCACAGCTTTGTGATCTGAGCCTGGGGCTACAACTCTGAGGTGGAGCCACTGCTTTTGCTGCAACAGCTCCAGGCAGGAGGCTTCCCCAGTGGGCCCGCCCCCTGCCTGCTGGCCCCGCCCCTGCCTGCTGGCCCCGCCCCTGCCTTCCTGGAGCTGTGCACCATGGGTCATGGCGGGTCAACAGATCTGCTTCAGAGCGCTGAGCTTGCTGTGGTCCTGTTTCTCCTGAGCATCAGAGTTATCTTCTGAGACGGATCCCTGAATGAAGGAGACTGAGTTTAATTCTAAACTTAGCCTTGAGCGGATCAAGAGACCCCAGCACTGTCTCTCTCTCATTCATTTGTTCATTCATTCATTCACCACTCAGATTTGCTCTTACTTGCTACTCATTCATTCTCACATTCATTTATTTATGCATCTACGCAGGAATTTGCCTGTTCATTCATGCACTCACACATTGCAGTAATTTGCCCATTCATGCATTTGTTCATTCACGTACCTACTTTTCATTCATTCATTCATTCATTCATTCACCTATTCACCTACTCATTCACGTTCATACATTCATTCATGCATCTGCACACTTACTCGCTTACTTATTCATTCTTGAGTGTATTCTGAGCACCTGCCTTGAGGGGCTGTGGTCACTAGGAACCGGGACAGTGAACAAGCCCGAAGGTCCTGAGTGAGGACAGACAGCCGGGGCGCAGAGCGGAGTGAGCTGCACCCCGTGTGGCTGGGCAGAGGGATGTCTGAATAGAGCCTTTAGGAAGGTTGAGGCCAGTGCAGGGGCCGAGCTGCTGTCTGGGGAGGAGAGCATTTCAGGAAGCGGGAAGAGATAAAGCAAAGACGGTGTTAGCCATGCTGTGTGACTGAGGGGCCGTGTGGAGGCTGGGGAGGCTGGTGCTGCGTGGCCAGGGCGATTGTGGAGTCTGAGGGGGAGAACACCGTGTTTCGGGCCCTGTGGGATAGAAGCGTCTGGAGTAGACAGAGTAGAGAGGGACGTGGTATGACAGAGGCTACGCCTGAACTTGACCCTGTCACCATTCTGGCAGGAGAGGTGACATTCTAGACTGAGACACTTCCGGTGCCAGGATATTTAAACACAGACCCTGAACAATTAAGATGTCCCGGGGACTCTGACACTGGGAGAAGGGACAGCTGAAGACTGATACCGGCCAGAGGAGACTCTCAGGAGGGTATTTCTAAGTCGGGACAAAGAAGGGTCAGTGATGGGCAGGGCCACCCCTCTTCCAGCATGGCTGCATTCTGTAGGCCTCTTTCTTGTCCTTTTTTTTTTTAAAGATTTATTTATTATTATATCTAAGTACACTGTAGCTGTCTTTAGACACACCAAAAGAGAGCGTCAAATCTCATTACAGATGGTTGTGAGCCACCATGTGGTTGCTGGGACTTGAACTCAGGACCTTCGGGAGAGCAGTCAGTGTTCTTAACCTCTGAGCCATTTCACCAGCCCCTTTCTTGTCCTCTAAACACAAACTGAATCGACTCTTTCTCATCTTTTCACTCTTACTTGTATCTTCTGGGAACGGGTGGCTGAGCTTGCTGGGACCGGTGGGGCCCAGGCTTAGACCTCAGTCTGGCAACAGCTGGGTGGCAGAGAAGCGGCTGGGCTGTCGAGGTGGGCGAGGCAGGTCGAACAGGGAACGTGGTGCAGGAAGGGGTGCCCTGGTTTGAGGCCCCGCGAGTACCAGCATTGTGGGTGGCTGGGGAGGGCTGACTGGTAGAGTAGGCAGGTGACGTTGTGTGATCCCGGGGCATTTACTTCATGGCCTGGAAGCACCTTGATGGTCCTGTCAACATAGGCAGAACCATCATTGTCATCATCAACATCAGCACCACCATCATCAACATCAGTGTCAGCATTACCGTCCACAACATCAGCATCAGCATCAGCAGCACCAATATCACCATCACCACCACCACCACCACCACCAGTATGAGCCACGCCATCATCCACACAGCCCTGCTGAGTGGAGCAGAGTGGGCCTGGAGCTTATTGTCCCAGAGCAGAGTGGGTGGAGGGCTGAAGGGGCAGTTCCAGGACATTTGAAGGTGTGGACCCTTACCCATGCTGAATGGGCGGGTGATTGAAGGGTGGGCACAGCTGGACCTCACTTCCTAAAGTCCCGATTGAGTCCTTGGCTGGCGGCTTTCTGTGTAAGGGACAGATGACAGTCCAGACCAGACAGGTGAAAGCAGAGGGGACTTGGTATCCCTGAAGCCAGAACATGGGCCGCAGGGGCCGTTGAGCTGGAGGCGCTGCACGGTTCCAGTGGCAGCATTAGGCGTCTCTCCTGGAGGAAGATAGAAGCGGGTGATGAAAGGCAGAGCGGCTTCTGTCATAGCCAGGCTGGGGCTTCTGGGACCTAGGAGTTCTTTGGGTTCAGGCCCTGGGGTAGCAGCTGAGGATCCAAAGGACACTTGACGGTGGCTTTCATGATGTTTCTGTGGGTGAACTTGCGTCACAGCCTGACGTGTGTCCTGTGCTTTAAAGAAAGCTCTTAGGGCTCAGGGGTTGGGTTCTTGGCTCCCAGACACTTTCCCACGATGACGATGACGACGACTCAGATAGGGGAGGTTGATTGACAGTTCTGTTTGGGCTCTTCTCCTTCGGTACTGGCTTCAGGTGTGTCTGCCATCAAGTCTGTGGAGGTCTGCGAGGCCCCTCACCCACCTACCCTCCCACACAAAAGAAAACCCCATGGTTTCTACTTTTCTTTGCCTGGATTTTTAAAAAGTGGCATCACTAATTTTTGAAAACAAAGAAAACAAACCACAGCCGTATTTCCTGTCCCCAGCATCTGGTGGCCACTTGTCATCCGTGACGTTTGGGGAAAAGATGTGTTTTGATCATTCTTCAAAGTTGGACTGTAGAAATATAGAAATGTACCATTAGGCCATGCCCTTGGTGGGCCTTTCCCATTTTTAAAGCATTTTGTAGGTAGCTGTCCCCAGGAGCCTCCTCAGGTCTTCCTCCAGATCCCAGATCTGCCCTTAAGATTCCTTATAATTGCAGATTTTCCAGTTTGTTTTCCTTTGAGGTAGAGTCTAGCCCAGGCTGGCTTCAGGCTGGCTCTGTGTGGACCTTGAACCTCGACATTTCTGTGGCATCTGCCTGCTCTAGGCAGGCATTCTTTCCTCTGAGACAAATCCTCAGCCCCACCCCCCTTCATGAGAAGGTCAGCTTCTCTCCCTCTCCCTCTCAAGGTTTCTCTGTGTAGCCCTGGGTGGCCTGGAACTTGCTTTGTAGACCAGGCTGGTCTCGAACTCACAGGTCCACCTGCCTCTGCCTCCCAAGTGCTGGATTAAAGGCGTGCCTGCCTGCACCCCCCTCCCCTGCCCCTGCAGATGCCACTGTTTGCTCTCTTGCATACATTTGTAATCTGGGGCAGCAGGAAGAGGAAGTGGCTAGCGGGGCAAGCCCGGGGAGCGCGGTGATGGCCGCCAGCCGCCCTCAGGCTCCCTCGCCGTCTCAGTGCTCCCCCCCTTTGCATCCCCTGCTTTATTTTCACACTTTCTTCATGCGTGTGTATGTGTGTGCACAAGCATGAGGGTGCACATACATGTGTGTGCATGCACACAGAGGCCAGAGGGTGAAGTCGGAGCTTTCTTTGGGCATTTTTATTGTATGCTTTGGAGACAGGGTTTTCTCCCTCAGCCCTGAGCTTACCAGTTCAGTTGGGCTGGCCGACCCAGGAGCCCCAGGGGTCCCCCTGTTTCTACTTCCCCAGGCTGGGATTACAGGTGTGCACCACACATCATGCTTGTCTTTTTGACACGATCCTGAGGATGTGAACTAAGGTCCTGATGCTTGTCTGCCCTTCACCACCGGAGCTGTGAGCTGTTTCCCTAGCATGAGCGCCTTCTCTTTTGGGAAAAAAAAATTGTGTGTGTTTATGTGTGTGTGTGAGTGTGTATATTTGTGTGTTTGTGTATTTGCAATTGTGTGTGTGTGGTGTGTGTGTATTTGTGTGTTTGGTGGTGTGTGTGTAAGTGTGTGTGTATTTGTGTGTTTGTGTGTGTGTGGTGGTGGTGGTATGTGTGGGTGTGTATTTGTGTGGTGGTATGTGTGTGTGTGTGTGTTGTGTGTGTGTGGTGGTAGTGGTAGGTATGGGTGTATATTTGTGTGGTGGTGGTGTGTGTGTGTGATGTGTGTGTGTGGTGGTGGTTGTGTGTGGTGTGGTATGTATGTGTGTGGTGTGGTGTGTGTGGTGGTGGTTGTGTGTGGTGTGGTATGTATGTGTGTGGTGTGGTGTGTGTGGTGGTGGTTGTGTGTGGTGTGTGTGTGTGTGTGTGTGTGTGTACACAGGCATGTGCACGTCAGAAACTGTTGCAGGGGTCAGTTCTCTCCTTCCATCCTGGGGGATGGGCTTCGGGTGGGGCCGCACTCAGGTTCCCAGGCTTGGCCGCAAGTGCCTTCGCCTGCTGAGCCATCTCTCTGGCCCTTCAACAACATGTGAAATAAAAATCATTACAAAGTGTGGACCAAAATCCCTGGACATACAGAACTGGTTTTCACTGCATTGGCCGCCTGGTAATGCTCACAAGGTTCCGAATGGCAGGGGGTGGGGCTTAGGCGCGGGTAGGAATGAGGGGGTTCAGTCTCCAGGGTGAACGGGAAGGAAGAATGTGCTCAGACTCCTCAAATGGTGGCACTGCCACCCGTCACCATGGTGAGGAAGGAGGTCATGGGAACGGCCTCCTGCCAGCCCTGTGAAGCTCTTCCTGGGCGGTTCTGGGCCCCAGTGAGGCCTCAAAGGTCTTCTGCATCCAGGACTCAGTTACCTGCTGAGCTTTAAGAAGTCTGTGTGGGAGAGGGGTTAGGAAGTGTCGGGGTCAGTGACCTGCCTTCTGCCACTTACCTGTCCCTCTCCCTGCCCCATCTTCCTCTCCTCTTCTCCTCAGGCCTCTGTCCCTCCCCCCCCCAGCCCCACCTCTCTGCCACACCTTCATCATTTGCCCCGCCTTGGGCCCCAGGTACTGAGGGCTCTGCAGGAAGACTGCTTCCCGGGCACTTGGAGCCTAGCTTCGGGTGGTCGTGGCTCATCCTCCGGCCCTGCCACCTCTAGTGTGGCCCCAGGCCCCACCCCCCACGGGGAATTTCTTTCAAGCCTCTGTGCCTGGGTCCCACCGGGTCCCTCCCCTTCCTCTGCTGGGAGCAGCCCTGTCCCCAGGGCCCCTTACTCTCCGCTGCCGCAGCTCCCACCACCTGCCCTCTCGGGCCTCTCTTCTCTCCTCACAGCCTTCTCTGTCCTCGGAAAGCTTCATCTTTGTCCTTCTAACCCTTGACTCCCGCCTTCTCTGCTGAGGCACTAGATGATCTAAAAAGTCCGAGGACGGGCCGGGGAGATGGCACTCGGGTCAGAGCACTTGCTGTGCAAGGGTGAGGACCTTCGTTCAAGGACCCACCGCCACCTGCACCGGCTCTCCCGCTGAGGCAGGAGACTCTCTGGAAGCTGCGGGGAGGGGCGGCAAACCTGGCATCCACAACAGCAAAACAGCAAAGAGGCCTGTCTCAGATAGAGCGGAGAGTGAGGGCTCACACTCGAGGTTGTAGACACGCACGCACGCACGCACGCACGCACGCACGCACGCACGCGGTTCACGGTGAGGAGAAGGAGTTGGTTGGTGAACTTGAAGATCAGCAGTAAAAGCTGAGGGAAACAAGCCAGCAAGGGAGTGAGTTCTTGGCCGAAGGGAGGGAGGCTCAGAAGTCTGCGCCAAATGACCTGGCCTGTGCTCCCTGAAGGACAGGGCGATGGCGGCGAGCTTGGCGCCTGGAGCCAAGCCTTGCAGCACCAAGTGGGGCACCTTGAAGCCAGGTTCTTGGGCAGAGCAGACAGCAGTGCAGTTTTTATGGTTGAGTCTGGTGGAGCTTTGCCTGGTGTCGTCACCCTGACACAGGGGTAGGGACAGGGTCAGCATGCTCCTGTTGTCTGGCCGGCTGCAGGAGACCCCAGGCAAGGAGCTGATTGATGGGCAAAGCCATCACCACTTTTTAGAAGTATGAACCCTGCTGAGATGGGTTTATATGTCTTAACATCTAAGTGTAGACCGAGTGGCTTTCGCCAGCGCCGTGGTGGCTGCAGACAGGGGGCTAGCCGAGAGCCAACCCCACTCAGCCAGGGCTGCGGGGACCGAGTGGCGGAGGGGCCAGGCAGTGAAGAAAAATGCTTCACGGCTCCGTCCGGCCACAGTCAGACTCCTGGCGGAGTCCCACTGCCCAAGGCAAGTCAGGGCTTTGTCCTCAGGGAAGGGCTTCTAGGGAGGGCGGGCGGGCTTGAGGTCTGGGCGGAGAGGGCCCAGGGAGGCCTTCACCTTGAGGAAGGCTGAAGGCCCGGAGTGCAGCTGGCTCTGGCTGTCCTCAGCGGTGCTCAGGAGATTCAGCGCTGATTAGTGTCCCTTGGGGAGGCACGGTCTCTCTGATAACATTGCAGGAGTGCTGGAGGTACCCGATGTGGATTTGCCCTTCACAGGGCCTTGATAAGAGTTATTTCATAAAGGCTTCTTTTTATCACATCTGTCCGTCATCCATCCATCCATCCATCCATCCATCCATCCATCCATCCATTTCTATCTATCTAGGTGTGTGTGTGTGTGTGTGTGTGTGTGTGTGTGTGTGTCTCTCGCACATCTTTGGCTTGTGTGTGGGAAGGTCGGAGAATAGCTTCTACCACTGGGTCCAGGGATCAAACTCCGGTTCCTCTCTCCCTTCTGGGCCGTCTCACCAGCCCCTAGTGAGGGCTCCGATGGTCACCTCGTCAAGGGCCTTTTTTTTTTTCTTTCTTTTTTTTTGTCGTCTTTATTTCTTCCTTGTCAAGAACAGCAAATGCTCTTAACTGCTGAGCCATCTGTTCGGCCCTCCCAACTGCTTCTGGAAGCGGTCTATAGAAGGTTGGAAAGCCAGGCGCATGGGATGGTAACGTTCTCAGCTGGGTACATCATGGCTACTCACTCTTCAGTCCCGCACCAGCGCTCCCCCTGGGTTCTTTCCACCCATGCCAAGCACCTGCCTGGATTCTGCGTGCATGTGTGGAGGACACGGGTTTGCAAAAGGCAGGGGCAGTGGCTAGCGGCCTCGCCTTCTTCCTGCTGTGGCATCTTCAAGGTAACCAGGCTCAGCCGGCTTCTCCAGCAGATGTGATTTTGATTCACCGAAAGCTCTTGGAGTTCTGTCAGCTGGAAGGCGTTCTGGTGCAGGCCTGCGACGCGACGTGCTCTCAGACTGGCCTTTTCCGTCTCCGCGATTCGTGGGCAGCCCATTCATGTGGATGTTTTCCGCAGACCTGCTGGGAACGTGGACCGACGTGATTTTATTGGCAATGCCTTGCAGAGACTCGGTCCTCAGCACCACTGAAGGGATCTGTGGGTTCAGCTGCCACTTGTGTCCCGTGCAGAGCCGCGGGCTCCTAAAGCGTTTTTACAGCATGTCCCCGTCACCCTTATTAACACAGGAACGAGCTGATAAGTTCTGGCATTTGAGAACCACCAGGGTGGGTGTGGCTTACGTTTGGTAGAGTGTGGGCAGTTTTCACAGGGCCCCCCGGGGCTCTCACAGAGCCCGAGCTGGTGCCTGTGAGTTGGACTCCGTGGTGAGTGCCAAGAATTGTCTTTCCAGTCACATGCCTGCCCCAGACAGCTCACTGAGGATTGGGTTTGTCACTCTGGGGGAAGGTCTGAGTCAGCCAGAGCCTTTGCTCCGGAGAGTGACTGAGCCCCTGGAGTTTCTTTTATTCCTGGATGAAAGGTGTTTTTCAAAGTGGGGCAGTGTGGGAAGGGATGGACTTGGGCATGGAAGAACAGCATGGCAGCCATGTTGCGACAGCCCAGACCATAGTAACGGGCCTGCTTCATCCCTCCCTAGCGCCCTTTCCCCTCTCTCCCTCTCTCTGCCTTGTTTTGACACAAGGTCTTGGGTAGGTCCTGTGATGGCCGCAGACCTGCCTTTTAGCCAGTCCTCAGCCTCCCTTCCTCCCTGGCCTGCCCCTCCCTGCACAGGTAACTCCTTCCCTGCCCTTGCCCACACCAGGGGTTTGGAGTCACTCTGGCTGCTTTCTCCCCAGCATCCGGCCATGCATGCACTAGATCCCACTAGATCCCACGAGATCCCGCAAGATCCCATCAGATCCCGCCAGATCCCCCTAGACCCCACCCACTCTCGTCACAGACACATTTCCTAGACTTTGTTTAACAAGGATGCATGGGCCTTGTGGGCTCTTCTGTGCTTTCGGCACTCCCCACCCCCACAAGCCCTCTGCTGGGGTTTTGGCCCTGACCCCAGCGCTCTTGGGGAAGCTCAGGGTTGCTCTCCATCTCCCTCCTGTCTTTGTCAGGCACTCCTTGAGGTTTCCCTGCCCCAGTGCAGCACGAGCTCATCCCCAAGGTCCTTAGCAACCAAGGTCAAGGCGACCTGTGCTTGTGGCTTGCTGGATGCCCCTGCGTAGAGGGCCCCACGCGCTCACTTCCTGTTCCTCTAAAGCTGTGTCTCTTTATTTGAAAAAGCCCAGAGTGAGGCATTTTAAACAGATTTAACATGTAGAACTCACAAATAACAAAGATGGCTTTTTGGGGGTTAAAGTGTGTGTGTGTGTGTGTGTGTGTGTGTGTGTGTGTGCATGTTACATCACATGTGTGGAGTTACTTCCCACAGCAGCCCATGTACAGAGCAACTCTGTCCTCCACGGAACTTCTGTCGCCTCTGGGGAGCCACGCCCCTGGGTCTGTTACCACCTCCGCAGCCATCACACATCTATTTCTCGTGGCCCATAGTTTTGACTTTTCTAGAACATGTTTGCTTCACTGTAGACAGTGTTGTGGGGACACAGAGGAACCTGTATGCCGCACACAGGGGACTCACATGGTACACAGCCTCCTGAGTCTCAGCGGGAAGCACTTGGGGTTCAGGCGGGGTCTGAGCGATTTCTGGTTCACATCCTCGACAAGCCTTGGTATTGTTGATTTAAGCCATTCCGGCGGACGTGTGGAAGTGGCAGGTTGTGGTTTTCCTCAGCCTCTCCCTCACTGATAGTGTTGGATAGCTTTCCGTGAGCCCTCCTTCCACTCACATATCTTCTTTACACAGCTGTGTGTTAGAGGCTTTACGACTTTCATGTTTCTGCTCATGTTGTAGAACCCTTGACCTCCAGGCCTGATCTGCACAGCCAGCACTGTCTTGAGTAGCTGGGGCTGGTGAGCAGGCTCGGTGGGTTGTCTCTAAGCCTCCTGACTTGAGTTCTAGCCCCAAACTTCTGCAAGCTCTCCCCTGGCCTCCACAGGTGCACTGTTGCCGGCAGCTGTGTCCAAATAAAACTAATCAGTAAGATAAAAAAGTCAAACTAGCTGTGACCCCCTGCATACGGCCATCATGAGATCAGAGAGGGTCCTCAGACCCACCCCCGAGATTCTAGCCATGGTTCCCTCCTCCTCCTCTGCTGCACATGATCTTGGGGTGCTACAGTACACAGAGATGAGAGAGTGCTTGGGGTGTGGACTCCTGGGGTCCAGTCTCTGCGAGTCACCGTGCAGGCTGTGGTGGGGGTTTTGTATCATGTGACTGCTCAGGGGGTCACCCTTGCTCTTCCTGATAAGGTCATCGGTTCACCAAGCTGGGCTTGGGACGGGAGGGGTTTCTTCGGTCTGTGGCTGCCTCTCTGTAGTGATAGACATTTCTGTGTGAATCCCCAGGAGGAGTCACATGAGAAACTAGTTTAAAGGTTGGTTTGCTCCATTTCTTTGTTGGGGTTAGGGTGATCGTCTAGGCACAAGCCCCTTGCCAGAATGTCGTTTATACATAGTCCCCAAGCTCTAGTCTGTTTGTCCATTGTCTCACTGGGCCTTTTGCAGAGCAGAATACAGTTTCTGTGTTGATTTAGTGTTTGTCTTCCTCTGTGCTTTTGAGCGTCACTTATAAGTGATGTTGATGTCACTTTGCTTAACCTCAAGCCACAAAGATATTTTCCCTTTGTTTTCTCCCTCAAGTTTCGTAGTTTTGAAATTTGCATTTAAATGTGTGATTTGTGTGTGTGTGTGTGTGTGTGTGTGTGTGTGTGGTGTGTATGTATTGTGTGCTCTGTGTGTGTGTGTGTGTGTATTCCTGTGTGTATGTATTGTGTGCCGTGTGTTTGTTTGTAGTGGGTGTGGGGTATGTATACACGGGTGTGCTTTCTGTACATATATGTGGAGGCATGCCTGCCTGTGCGACACCTAGCGAGGCCAGAGGTCAACTTTGACTATCTTAGTTTATTTCTCTCTACCTTATTTTTTGTTCAGAGAGAGTCTCTCACTGAATGTGAACCTTGCCATTTTGGCTAGCTGGTTTGGTCCTGGAGACCCCGGAACCTGCCCAGTGCTGGGGCGAGAGGCATGTGCTCCCAGGCCCGGCTTTTTACCTGAGTACTGTGGGTCAGAACTCGGGTCCCCACGCTTGTGTAGGGATTGCTTTACTCACTGAGTCACGGCCCTCGCGTGCGTGATCCGTCTAGGGTTCTGTTTCGTGTGAAGCGTGACTTTGCAGGAGGCTCATTACGCTGTACTCAGGGTCTGTTTGCTGGGGTGCTGCTGGCTGACGACTGCCTTTCCCTGTTGGCTTCCCTTTGCATCGTTTGCTTTAGCCGCATCCTGCCTTCGCGAGAGGCCGCTGCCACGTGTGCTCACGTTCACAGACCCACGCCCTTCCCCTCCCTCGCACAGGGCGGCGCCGGCGTAATTATTATGACTTCGCACTCATTCTGAAGATTGGGCCGTGGGAGTCCCAATGTTCTTTCTCCAAACCATTTCGGCTCTTCCGGTATATTTGCCTTTTTCTCTTAGGCATTTTTATAATATCAAGTCGCAAGGGGCTTTGTAGTTGGAAAATCCTCCGAAGAAGCTGCATGTTTGATCTTTCCGATGGAAGCCCAGCAGCCTGTCTGCACTTTTGCCCGGTGATGGATTGGAGATCGGTGGCTTCCCTTTGTCAGTGTCTGCTGTCCCCACTGGTCCTCCTCCTCGTCCTAAGCATGGCTGGCCTCTTTCTGTCCCCTAATACATGGCTTCCACAGCATTGGCGTCTAAGTCAATGCTGGGACTCTCTGGGTGCCTGGCTGTGGGGTCTGGAATGCAGACAGCCAAGAGGAAGAAGAAGGGGGAAGAGGAGCATGATGGGAGCTGCCAGTGTCAGCCAGGACTCATCTGTGGCCTTGCTCAGCCCTTGGTAGACGGCCTCTCTGGGCGCACTAAAGTTCCGGTGTCTGTAGTTTGGAGGGTGTGTGGTATGAGAATCCAGTCTGAGGCGTGTTTCAGTCTGGTGGTGGAGACAGGCACAAAATCAATTTGGCTGCAAGCAGGCTTGGGAGAGGTCTGAGCAAGGGGACACTGGCGGCTCCCATCCTCCTCCTCTTCCTCCTCCTCTTCCTCCTCCTCTTCTTCCTCTTGGCGGACTGCATTCCAGACCCCACAGCCAGAGACACTCAGAGTCTCAGGACTCAGCCGGTCCCACTGGAAGTTGTGGAGGGGGGAGTTAAATGAGCTCTGGACTGTCAGAATCCACAGTCTGTGCTTGCCAGTGTTATTTTTATACACTACTAGGGAGATTGCACACGTCTCTGTGTTGGAGGCGTCCGTCTCCATTCCAGAGGGGAGGCGTCAGGTGACCCACGCAGGCCCGTGGTGCACAGCTCTGAGATGATGCATGTAACTCAGGCAGGTCCCACGCTCAGTGCCCGGCAGTTCAGGACCTGCTAGGCTCGGAAGGCCCCTTGTGGGTCATTTTGCCTTGGAGTTGAGTCTGTGATCCCGAAAGCCACGTGTGGCCTCTGGGTCCCCAGCTGCCGTTTCCATGGAGTCCAGCGCCATCCCATCACACCGTTGCTAGGCAGGTGTCTGGTTGCCAGGTGCCACCTCCTCAGACCCCTTGACTGCCAGAGAGCCCGTATGGGGCTGCTGTGGAGTGGGGCCCTCACGGGTCTCTTAGTAGATGCTGTAGCCAGGGAGACTTTTGAGTGGCGGCGTCTGAGCGGCCTGGGGTCTAAATGGGTCAGCTCCGGCATCCCTCACCAGACACCCCGACCCAAGGCTGGACAGGTCTCAGGTCTTCATTTCATAGATGGAGACGGGGAAGTCTTATGATGTAAGAGAGGGAGGGCCGTGTCCCTGGTTACTGCCAGGGGACCAGTGGCGCTGCCCAAGGTGTGTGTGTGTGTGTGGGTGTGTGTGTGTGTGTGTGCGCGTGCGCATGTGCGCGCGCTTGCCTTGCACACTGAGGGCTCTGGGGAGGCTTGGGGGCGCCTTTCGTGGTCCTTTCCTTCCTCAGGGCTGGCCTGTCCTGCTTAGACTAGACTTCTCTTTCCTTCCCGCATGGTCAGGTGTCTGTCCGTCTCTCGGCTGCATCCCTGATGCCCTCGGCTGCCCCTTGGTTCTGCTTTTGAGCCTTGCACAGGGCTGGCCCTTGCCACAGAGCTTCTGTCCCCGCTCTCTAACAGCCTGGCCTGGGCCCCCCACTGCTGCCCCCCCCCGGGGGGGTTCTTCCCTTCTTCCGGCTCTCTGTCTGAGGTCCTTCCTTCCTTCCTGGCCACTGCGCTGAAAGCAGTCCCCCTCCCCCTTCCGCTCCTGCCTCGCCTCTGCTCTGTACCAGTCTGTAAAGCGGAGGTTTTTCTGTTCTGCTCGAGTTCCATCCCCACGGCTGAGACCACAGTGCCACCTTCATGGGTAGTAGTAGCAGGAGGCTGCATACTTGCCTCGAGTCCTACTCTGAGCCCTTAGAAAATACCAGCAGGGCTGGGTACTAGGCTGGGACCTGGGCTGGCCTGTTGTGTGAGCTGTTGGCTAACCCACTCCTGGCTCTCTGGCTCTCCGTGTGAAGCTGGCATGGGGAGAGGTGACACTTGCTTTGTCTTGGGCAGGAGCTAAGGCAGAGAGCTAGCAGCTCAGGGTCCCGTAGCATAGAAGAGACAGCTCTGGGATTGGAACCTAGTTCTGTGCTGTGCAGAGGTGTGAACCCTGGAAGCCACCTGCCCTTATTCGAGGACCTCATCCTCGAATGGGGATGTCCTGCTGGGGAAGGCAGAGGACACCCCCAGATAGCAGCTATCACCCCGCCCGCACATGCCCAGCCTACCTCTTGGTCTCTTGGCTTCAGCTGCCAGCTGGATCTTCCACGCAGCCTGCCTTGAGGGTACCTGCTGGGTCCCCCCGCTCAGACCTCTCCCAAGCATGCTTGCAGCCAAATCGATCTTGTGCAAGCATTTGCTGACAGGGGGCACCGCTTGTCTCCACCGCCAGACTGAACATGCCTCAGACTGGACTCTCATACCACACACACCCTCCAAACCACAGCCTGCCCTGGTTTTGTAAAAGGAACTCTGTCCTAGCCATGATGGAGGCCAGAGGCCAGAGGCCAGCCCTCGTCTTCCTCTCCTCTTGAGTAAATCACGGGGACTTTGCCTTCGAATACTAGAACTTGTTTTTTCTACCATTGCCTCTCCCTTCTTCTCAGGCTCTTCTCCACACTCAGCCTGGTCCCTCGCCTGCCTAGAACTTCTCTGTGACTCCCACTGTACCCGGAGGGGAATCAGAGACCCTTGGCTGCCGCCCCCCCCCCATGCTGCACGCTGGGCTCCTGCTGGGTCTCTGGGTTTATTTCCTCTTCTAGCATTCTTGCTCCTGTGATTTAGCCTCACTGTACTTGGAACATGGGTTGGTTGAGGCTGCCTGGTGCCTTTGCACACGCGGCTTGTTCTGTATCAGGAACAGTCTCCCTGGATGCCCACAGTGGAGTCTTCAGTTTCATTTAGGTATCAGTGTGGATGTTCCTGGTTTTGTCTCGTTGCCCCTGCTTAGCCACATCAGCCTGCTTGCTAAGGTTAAGTTTAGTCTCTCTGTCTCTCTGTCTCTCTGTCTCTCTGTCTCTCTCTCTCTCTCTCTCTCTCTCTCTCTCTCTCTCTCTCAAGTCCTCTGTGGCTTTCCACTCTAGGTTTCCACACACACACACACACAGTCTCTCACTGATCCTGGAGCTTGCCTCTTCCATTAGACTGGGTGGCCAGCAAGTCTGTCTCCCGTAACCCCAGCACTGGGGCTACACAGATCATGACTGAATCCAGCCCTTTGAGTGGGTCCTGGGGATTTGAACTCAGGTCCTTACATTTGCATGGCAGACACTTTACCTACTGAGCCATCAAGCCAGCCTTTAATTATGCTTTTTAAATAGAAAAGAGAATGCTGGGCCATGGTGGTACGCAAGTACACATGCACGCACGCATGCGCGTGCACACATGAAGGAAGAAAGGAAGGAAGGAAAATACATCTTTCATATAAAGCTGAAATGATTCCAGAATGAGAGCCAGTGTTATGATAAGCCTTAGGTTTATCCTAATGGTATAACAGCACCACCTGCCTTTAATTCCAGGACTCAGATGGAAGAGGCAGGGGGATCTCTGTAAGTTCAAGGCCAGCTTGGTCTACATTGTTAGCTCCGGGCCAGCCAGGGCTGCCTGGTGAGATCCTGTCTGAGAGCAAACTAGAAGCAGTAAGCACAGCAAACCCAAATCAAAGCAGGGCCCCTGGGGTTCGCCTCCCTGGGCCTGCTGGGTGTGGAGGGCACAAGCGATGGGTGCCCGGAAGATGGAGCAGGGCCTCGTGGTGAGCCGATGCCCGAGCTGGCACTCAGATGAGATGTGTGGGTGCCTAGAGTTGAACAGAGGGGCGAGCTGGCGCAGAAGCCCGGGACATGCACCTGCCGGGGTATGGTTCTGGGTGCGCTCACATGGGGGGGGGGGGAGAGAGAGAGAGAGAGAGAAGGCTTCAAAGGCATTGGTACGCATTGTTGGAGGGAAGCAAGCTGTGGGGTTGTCTCGTGCGAGGCCGTTGCAGAGGATCCTGGTTATACCCGTTAGCTGTGAGGCAAAGGCTTGTGGATATGTGTGGTAAGTGGGAGACGTATATTATAACCAGAGAGTCCCCAGCTATCGCCAACGCTGGTCTCACTCTGCAGAGTCCCCGTCTCTGCCTTCACCTCTCTGGCACCCCAACCTTTTCCTTGTTTGCTTCAGACTTCAAGAGCAGACAGACTTCCTGTTCCCCTTTTTCACAGAGGTGACCCATGAGGAGGGTGGCTTGTCTCTCAACGAGGGGCCCTAAGTCAGAGTCCCCATGGGGGCCAGCACCAGGCACGACCTCGGTCTACACTACTGTATGGGAGTAGGCTGGTGATGCAGGAACCAGGCCCTTCTCTTGAAGCCTCTTCATGTGGGTGAGTGCTTATGCCCAGTTGCTCAGTGCTGCACGGTACTCATGCACCTCAGTGAGGAAGAATCTCTCCAGCGGTCAAAGGCCAGGAACGGCTTCCCAGGCCCATGGAGAGGCTATGGCCCCACCATGTTCAGGAACCAGGCATCAGGTTTTGAATAAAGATTGTAGCACTGTCTGTGTTGTGCAGATGGGGAAACCAAGTCTCAGAGAGAAAGGGTGGGCCACTCCAAATCACTAGCCCTCTATGGGTCTTGGAATTGATGCTGTGTAAGGGGAGGCAGGCTCTGGCCTTCTTTCCCTCACTCCTTTCTTCCTCCCTTCATCTCCTTCATGTACCCACCCTTTATCTACCTACCTACCCATCCATCAATGTGATCACTTATCCTTATAGTCACTCATCCATCTGTCCATCTTTCAATCCATTCATCTGTCCATCCTTCCATCCATTATCCACCCATCCATCTACCTATCCATCCACCCATCCACTCACCCATCCACCCACCCATCCACCCACCCATCCACCCACCCATCCACCCATCCACCCACCCATCCATCCATCCATCCACCCATCCACCCACCCATCCACCCATCCACCCACCCATCCATCCATCCATCCACCCATCCACCCACCCACCCATCCACCCACCCACCCATCTATCATTTTACCCATCTCATCCCACCCACCCATCCGCCTGTCAACTCATCAAAATAAATGTATTGTGCCAAGTGCCGACTGCCAATTGTAAATTAAAATGTGAATGAGGAGAGAGTGAGCCTGGGCCTTCCTGTGGCTCCCGAAGGGCTGGGCTTGGGGACTGACCCTTTACTGATCAAGGGACACAGTTTCAGCTGCGGTGGCGTGCTAAGCATGTATGCAGGATGTGGGAGCTGAGGAGGCCATCCCTGTCCAGAGTTGCACTAGGAGTGGGTGATCTACTAAGGGAGACCATAGGTGCTGCAGGCAGAGAGGGTGTGCTGCAGGCCTTGGAGGAGCAGCTGGGCCTGTGGCCTCAAGGAAAGAACGGTACCGTGCACTGTGCATCTCCGTGGGAGAGCGGTGAGAGTGGGTTCTTTGGCCTTGCTGGCCACTGTTTCATTCATTCACTCATTCGTTTGTTTACTTGGTTTTTGTTTGTTTATTTTTTTGTTTGTTTTTCGAGACAGGGTTTCTCTGTGTGGTCCTGGCTGTCCTGGAACTCACTCTACAGACCAGGCTAGCCTCGAACTCAGAAATCCGCCTGCCTCTGCCTCCCAAGTGCTGGGATTACAGGCGTGCGCCACCACGCCTGGCTTACTTGATTATTTTTTGAGACAGGCTTTTTCTGTATAGCCTTGACTGTCCTGGAACTGGCTCTGTAGACCAGGCTGGACTTGGAACTCACAGAGATCTGCTTGCCTCTGCCTCCCGAGCGCTGGGATTAGAGGCGTGCCCTGCTGTGCTCTCTCTGCTGGTCACTGTTTCCCAGCAGCCTCCTTGCTTTTTGAAACTTCCCCATGACTGTAAGAAGTCACCATCGAGGTCAGGCTTAAAAACAGCAGAGACTTGCCACACAGGTCTAGAGGTCAGGAGTCGGAACTGTGCCCTGGGAGCTAAACAGGCAAGCTGTCAGTGAGCTGGTTTCCCTGGAGCCTCTGGGGTAGGGGGACCCCTGGCCTGCCTTTCCAGCCTTGAGAAGCTCACAGTCCACAGCAGCACCTGACCCTTGATCCCAGGCCTGCCTCACCCCTTCAGGTCCTGGAATGCCCTTGGGCCCACCGACAGTCCAGGGGCACTTCTATTTCAGGTCATTTCCTCCATTCCTTAGCTTGGAAGCTCGCCACCAGTGGGCTTCAGTGGCCCAAGGCTGCGGGTCTCCCCGACAGCCCCGACCTCCGTCCAGTCTCTGAGCTCCTTGATCTTCCCTGAAAGGCGGCCTTCTCGTCACCTGGTTGAGGAAAGTGAGGCTGGTGTAGACCCCGGGGACAAAGAACCTGTTATAGAGCCCGGGAGGGCGATGGCTTTTTTGCCACTACCATCAGGAGTCGGGGTGAGATGGAGACTGGGCCAGACGGGAGGCTGCCCAGAGAGAGCTCGCCTCAGGTTGACCTTCACTTGGCAGGATGCTTCAGCCGATGGAAACCTCAGTCTTCTTTTCTGTACAATGGGCTGAGGCTGGCGGAACGAGTCTCTGGCAGGAAGCTGCGGCAGCTTGGCTCACACCCTGAGCGGCAGCAGAGCAGTCCCATCGCCTGCCTGTTCTAGAGACCGACTCTGCATCCGGGAGCTTCTGCTGCCTGGGAATTCCTTCCCCAGGGTCACAGCTGCTGCAGTAGAAAGCAAACGGGGAAACCTCCAGGGAAACCTCCAGCCGTGGGCGTGGGCGCCACCCCCTCCTGTCCTGTGTGGAGCCACAGTGTTGTCATCCTCTGTCTTGAGCGCCGTTTCCTGGTTCTCCACAGTCCCCCTGTAGATAAAGTCAGGGCTGGACTAAAGCCTGTCCAGGGACAATTGTTCAGAGAGATGGGGGGGGGGGAAGCTAACCCTTGGACCTGGGTGGGTGGGGGGCTCCCCGAGCAATTGTCTCAGAGGTCAAGTGTCAGCGCCATTGAGAGCAGCAGTTCCATTGTCCCACAGTGCAGAGGGAGTGGGACCCAGGAGGCCACCCGCCCCGCCCTGGACTCTTGGGGCCTTGAAGTGGCTGGCGTTGCTTTGTCTTTGCATTCCGGCAGGAAATGCCACCTAAATCAGGCCCGTTCCCAGACACTGCTGGCTTGTGGGCTTGCTGCTTCTGCTCCCAGCCACCTGCCACACAGAGGCTCTCAGGGTGCTTTTGTCTGCTCTTGTCTCTATAGGCGTCGGCCCTTGGTTTTGTTTTTGACAGCGCGTCGCTATATTCTGCGTGTGACAGTCCCCTGGACTCAAGGGAAGTGTGCTACTCGTGGGTTTGGTCGTCACCACCTCTGCCAGATGTAAGGATATTTCATCACCGGAAAAGAAGTCACAGGAACCATTCTATGCCCCTACTTCCCAGAGGAGGGAGCTGAGACAGAGAGAGGGTATTGTTCCTTGTTCCAATTCCTCACAGAAGGAAGGCCAGGCCCACAAAGGCTGCTGGGAAACACAGCAGTCTGGGGCACAGTTAGTACTTGAACCCCAGATGTCCATTCCAGTGGCAGTTTTGTTAGCTCGGTCAGCTGGCTGTGGCTGACCCTAGGCAGAGACCTAGGCAATATCTGGAGGTAGAGCTGGTTGTCTGGCTAGAGGAGGAAGCCGGGAAACCAGCAGATGTCCTCCATAGCCGAGATCTGTCCACCTACACATCACACCCCACACGTGGGTTCCCGCCGTGTCTCTGCAGAAACTCCAGGCAATCACGTGTCAAAGGCCTGTGGTGGAGAGCCCCAGTCTTAATCTAACTGCCGTGACCCCTATTGTTCACAGGAAAAAAGAAACCAAACCGAAGGGCTCAAAGTAGCTGGAAAAGGGAGGAGCTGGGGTCTGAGTAGGAGGGGCTCCAGAGTAGGTTATAGATCTAGGGGATAACAATGAGGAGTCTCAGCAAGAAAAGGTCTGCGCTCCATTAGTGATGTCTGTCCTGGTGTGTGGCTTTCCATTAGCTGTGTCTGTGTGTAGGAGCGGTTCTCACACTCAAGCCTACACCTGCAGTCAGGCAAGGGAAGGCAGCAGTGAATGTGTCAGATGGGAAAACTCAGGATGCTCGCCCTGGGGGAAGGTGGTAGCCGCCCAGGCTCCAGCTACTTACAGCCTATGTGCCCATTATCCCCAAAGAAGCTAGGGTTGGGGCATTCATATTCAAACGTAGGCACAAAGCCTACTTTTAGCTCAACTAAAGAGGGTGTGAGTCTCCTAGGATGGCTGGCTATCCACTGAGTGGGCCTTGGCAGGGGAGGGAAGGGTGGGGCTCTGTGGGGAGAGGTTGCTTCCCCTCTGAGGCCTCCCCCCCTCCCCGCCCTGTTTCTGTGGCTCACAGCAGGTTGTAGCAACTTAGGTTTTGCTTCAAGTTCCTCTTTGGTGGGTTCCAGAGTAGGTGTCCCCCCCCCCATCAGGGTCTGGAAGGGAGATGGGGTGTAGGGTATGGGGGTTCAATGATCGTACTGAGGGCTTCACCCTAGGCTTTGGTGCTCCCCAACACCCTAAATGGACAGATCAATAAACTGATAGGCAAACGCGCAGGTAGCGAGTAGCGTCCCTGGTGTAACTGCCCCCCAGCATGGGTGTGAAGGAGGTGGAGGGGCAGGTGCTTTAGATGGGACAGGCTAGGCAACCCTAGGGCCTCTGCCCCAGAGTGCCCTTTCCCCCAGATACTCGCAGAGCGCCCTATCTGGTGCCTGCTCAAGCACCAGCCCCTCAGACAGCCTGTCTCTCATCTGAGCAACTGTCACAGCCAGCCCACTGATTCCAGGAAGTCTTGGTAGCGAGCGGGTCACCTTTACTAAAAGGGCAGCGTTGAGTCAGAGGCGCTGGGTGCTTCCCAAGGCCGGGGGGGTGGGGACAGTCTGCTCGACATGGGCAGGGGGTGCCTGGGGTGGCAGGTGGCTTTGTTGATGGTGACAGGCCACACTGTCCTCGGTCACTGCAGGAGACTCGGGGAGACTCAGGTAGCTAAGTTCAGGCTGGAAAACAGACTTCAAATGGTACTACTAATCCAGGCCTAGCGGTATGGGCCGCTCATCCCTGCTATTTGAGAGGCCGAGGCAGGAGAATTACAAGTTCTAAGCCTGTGTGGCCTGTACACAGTAAGTTCGAGGCTAGCCTAGGCAACCTGATGAAACCTTGCTGTACCAGTTACTTAACTGTTGCTATAGCAGCATACCTTGGTAACAGCATCTTTAGGGAAGGGGAGGTTTACTCTGGCGCACGATTCCAGGGTACAGTCAGTTGTGGTGGCGAGGGCGTGGCAGCGAGGGCGTGGCGGCAGAGGCACCAGGCAGCCGCTCACATTGTGTCTGTTGTCAGGAGAGGAACACCGAGCTCAGCATGTTCTCTCCTTTTCAAGCACTCCGAGACCCCCCCCCCCCCCCCGTGTAATGGTGCCTGTCCCCCAACATTCAGGATGGGTCTTCTCATCCTGACCTAACCTACTCCCTCGCTGGCTGTGCTTAGTGACTTGTCTCCTGAGGTGACTCCAGATCTTGTCAGGTTGATTATGATAGTATAGTAGCCATTGCATGGCCCCAGGACAGGAGAGCCTGGGAAGTAGCTCAGCGGTAGAGCGCTTGTCCAACCCGGTGAGGCCCGGGCTCAGGCTCCAGCACTGCAAACGGTGTGGGTGTGGTCACACTGGAGGTGTGGTCACGCTGGGTGTCTAGCTCTTTTTTTTTTTTTTTTTTTTAATCTTTTGAGTTTTTCGAGGCAGGGTTTCTCTGTATAGCCCTGGCTGTCCTGGAACTCACTCTGTAGACCAGGCTGGCCTCGAACTCAGAAATCCGCCTGCCTCTGCCTCCCAAGTGCCGGGATTAAAGGCATACGCCACCACCCCCTGCGGGTGTCTAGCTCCTTAATGGCGGCCGACAGATGACCAAAGCTTTCTCAGGAAGCACTCAGGTGCCTGGAGCCTGTGGACACCCAGCTCCCATATCCCATAGACCCCCGTCCCCTGCAGATGGAGTGCGATGGCGCTAGATGCTCTCCTGCGGGTCTCCAGTATTTTACGTGCCTCCACCACTCTGTGTGTCATGTGTGTGTCATGTGACGGCCTGTGAAGTGCTCCCTGCAGGCAGAGCACTTGCTCCTTCCCTGATTCATAGAGGAGGAAACTGAGGCCCCGGGTGCTGGTGAGTCACTGCTCACCCCTCTTCCCCCCTCGCATCAGCGGCAGAGCTAGACCCCTGTGGCCCGCCCTGCACTGCTCAGCGTTGTTCCTGGCCCTGCCAGGCCTCTTTCATGCATGCGTGAGGTCCAGGCAGTTTATTGAGCCAAATATGAAAGGCAACCCGGTGTGCTCCCCTGACCCCGGTCACTGTCCTGGCTAAGAGATCCTCAGTGGCTCTTCTTCAGGTCATTAAATGGACTTCTGTGTCATGAACTTGTCATTGCATGGCTGTCCTGGGCTGGTGTGGGGGAAGGCGGTGTCATTGTCATGACTCATGGGACAGATAGTATGTCATTGGTGGAAGCAAGATCTTTGTGCCATGCTTTTTCATTTATTTTTAATTTTTAATTTTTTTATTTTATTATTATTATTATTATTATTATTATTATTATTATTTGGTTTTTTTGAGACAGGGTTTCTCTGTATAGCCCTGGCTGTCCTGGAACTCATTCTGTAGGCTGTAGACCAGGCTGGTCTCGAGCTCAGAAATCTGCCTGCCTCTTGTGCTGTGCTCGAGGTTCCTGATCCTCCTAGGATTCAAACCAGGTTTGGTGAGCCAGTGGAATATAGGATTGGGGTCTTTGCAAGGCTTACTGGGTGCTCAGGGGGAACCTCCCCATGTCTGGCTGGGGGTGGGGTCTGCTGGGAGCAGGCTATAGCAGCCCCTCTGCTGTCTTATAGGGCTGGTTTATTATTGTTAAAGGCATGGTTTATTCTGACTTTATTGCCAGGGTGCTATTGGCCCATGATCCTCTGCTTCCTCGGACCCTTGACCAGCAGATCACAGTGGGTATTGAGTCCCGTGGGCATCTCGCTTCCTTTGTACTTGGTGTGATCTGGGGGTCCCCCCACCATCCCTCTCAGGTTTCACCATATGTCGAGTGAGGTCACCCCAGTTGAGGTGTGGGTGTCCTTGGGGACAGCGGTCCCTGTCCCCCAGCGGCTCAAATTGCCACTGTCTCTCTCCAGGAATGAGTGCAGGGCTGTGCTCTGTTCTGCATCTCCAGGGAGAGCTGTATCCTCCCCGGGCTGGGACTGTGGTTCCAGACAGATGGCGTGGGTCCCCAGGCAGCTGCAGGCTGCTTTGAAAGCCAGGGCCATCTGTGCCCCACAGTCGCTCACTCGAGATGCACATTTGGGCTGGGTTCTCCATATCAGGCCAGACCACCACATCCTAGCCCCGTGGCTCTAAGTGAACGCTTCACAGCTGGGCACCCTCTGTTTCCCTGTTCTGTAAAATGGGCACACGGGAGAGGGCCTCTGAGGCCGTAGGGTTCAGAGACATGTTGCTCTTGCTGGCACACCCCTGCAGCCCCAGCTACTTAGGAGGCTGAGGCAGGAGGTTTGCTTGAGCCCAGGGGTTTGAAGTCAACCCATGTGACAGAGAGACCCAAGACCTGCTCTCAAAGAGAAAAACAAAAGTAAAATCAGAACAAACCAAAACCACACTGCCTGGCCATAGGGTTCCAGGTGTGATACTCAGTAAAGCACCGGGCTCTCTCCCTCCCAGGCCTCCTCCTCGTCTAGAGTTTCCTCAGGCCACACCATGGGCTAGGCACAGTGCAGGCAGAGACAGCCATGAGTGAGCCTGTGCTCTCTGCCTCCCTCAAGTGAAGGAGGAGCTGTGGAGCACAGCCATGGAGCACAGGTGCTCTGTGCGCAGCTCAGGGTCCAGAAGCCCTGTCGCTGCGCAGCGGTGCAGAATACGCCCCTGCTGGGCGGGAGTGACTGCACTCTTCACTGTGTGTTCTGGGAAGACAGCTCTGAGAGGGGTCTCCCATATACTTCACCACAGGGCGGGGTTGGGGTGGGGTGGGGCGGAGCGTGCATCTTAAAGGCACTTCAGACAGTGAGTGCCGAGGCCCTGGGGAAGATGGGCCTGAAGGGCGCTCGGAAGCTGGGCTGAGGTGGCCGGCATGCGGCGGAGGAATCTCATTTTCCCAGGGTCACGTGGACAGGTCAGGCTTCTGTCTGGATTGTGATGAATGCCTCCTCTGAGGAAGCCTCTTTAGGCCCTGCAGCTGTGGCAGACATCTATCTGCTGGGAACAGCTCTGGGGACCCTGAAGACCCATGCTCTGTGTGTCCCAACAGTTCATGGGGGCCCCTGTCCCTGTTCAGGTTTTTGCTCTGTGGTTTTGGGTTGGGTGATATGCCGGTGCTTTGTCCCTGGGACTCAGTCTACCTCATCTGTAGAATGGACAGACAGGAAGGCCTCCCTTGTAGTCTTGAGGTCTTGGTGTGTGAACCATTGAGAGCCTCCTCCTCCTCCTCCTCCTCCTCCTCCTCCTCCTCCTCCTCCTCCTCCTCTTCCTCCTTCTCCTCCACCTTCTCCTTCACCTACTCCTCTTCCTCCACCTCCTCCACTTCCTCCTCCTCTTCCTCCTCCACCTTCTCCTTCACCTCCTACTCTTCCTCCACCTCCTCCACTTCCTCCTCCTCTTCCTCCTCCTCCTCCACCTTCTCCTTCACCTCCTACTCTTCCTCCACCTCCTCGTCTTCCTCCTCCTCCTCCTCCACTTCCTCCTCCTCTTCTTCCTCCTATATCTCCTTCTCCACTCTTCCCCTCCTCCTCCTCCTCCTCCTCCTCCTCCTCCTCCTCCTCCTCCTCCTCCTCCTCCTCCTCCTCTGTGTGAAGTCTCTCCCACTGCTTAAGCTTGGCTCAGTCAAGATGTAGATTTACCTGAAGGTCATTAGTCAGGATTCTGTGTCCCTGATCTTTGTCTAGCCAGTTCACCCTGGAGCAGGTCGCACACCTGCGTCAGGCAGCCTCTCTGTCCCTAAGGGGACTCACACCGGAGCCTGGCAGATGGAGCCACTCTCCCAGAAGAACCTGGGGGATATACTCTCGGAGGCCTCCTCGGTGACAGGGGGACACTTGACCTTGGTACAGTGTTGCTGGTGTGCCAGTCACCCATGCTTGTGATTAGACCAGGAAAGGAGCAGTGTGTGTGTGTGGGGGTCCCCAATGAGCTCACAGGACTCACTCAGACAAGTGGCCTTGTGAGGAGCGGGCACAGCAGAATGCTTGTGAGTGTTCCGCTGCCAGCAGGCCCTGGGCAGAGCCCCTTAGAGGGTCCCTCAGCAGCCCCGCCAGTACAGACGATAGACACAGACGATAGCCCACGTTTGGCTGCTGTGCCTGCGCCCAGAACCCCCGCTGGCCCATTCTTTCCG
This sequence comes from Apodemus agrarius, assembly GCA_964023405.1. Lineage (NCBI taxonomy): Eukaryota > Metazoa > Chordata > Mammalia > Rodentia > Muridae > Apodemus > Apodemus agrarius. Next base: position 12,857,003 of record OZ030008.1, read on the forward strand.
GGTCAGGAGCTGTTCTTGGTGCCCATGCTCAGCGTGTTGGCTTGTGTGCACGTCCTCTGTGGGTGGCCCGAGCCTCCCATTGTCTGTGCACAATAGCCGTAGCCCAGCTTGTGTGAATAAACCAGGACAGGAAGCTCCATCTAGGTCAGCCCAGTGGCACTCAAGTTTCCTGCCCGCCCGCCTGCCCGCCCGGGCGCCTGGGCTGGGTGGGGCTACCTCTGTCTGCCTGTCTGGGTGGCTGGAGATGGATGGATGGACAGACGGATGGGCACCCAGACCTACCTGCTGCATCCTCTAGGAAACTTTGTCCCCAACTGTTCCTACTGTGTCCTTTCAAGTCCAGCTGTTCCCGGGCTTGAGTTGAAGCTTGTGCCCTCGTGCCTTCGTTTGACTGACGTGTGTCTGTGGTGGACCACGCTCTGCTCTCGCTCGGCCATGAAGGTCAAGGGTGAGAAGAGATGTGACGTCCCTTCTTACTGACTTACTGTCACTTTATCCTGTTCCATCGACAAGACACACACACACACACACACACACACACACACACACTGATACTAACACTCACACGTGCACACACACACATACACACACTGACACATGCACACTGATATACAGCACACACACACACACACATACACACACACCACACACAAAAGTACCCACTGCTCACATACTTACACACTTACACAGACATGTGCACACATACATGTACACAAATGCATGCACACACACATACACACTAACACTCACACGTGCACACATACACACTGACACAGACACACTGACACACTGACATACAACACACACATATATACACACACACACATATATATATATATATACACACATATACATATACACACACCACACCACACACAAAATACACACTACCCACATACTCACACACATACACAAAGATGTGTGCACATACACACACCCTGACAAACACATACTGCTATATACACACTCTCACACATAGATACACACTGATATATAGCACACACACACATACACACATATACACATGGATACATACACACTAAAACACACTCTGATCTCCTATTAGGGGAGAGTAAACTACAATTCAGAGAAACTGGTTTACTTTCCTGAGGTCACACAGCGGGGTAGAGGAAGAGCTGTGGTTTAAACCAATGCCCAGTGGCTCCCAAACCTGACCTCTGCAGAGATTCAGATTACTAGCCTCACTCCTGTTTTATTGTTTGACTCTTAAAAACTGGTGTATGTTTGAGCTCTTTAAAAAAAAATCAAAATGGGGAGGTAATGACCTCAGGGGCCAGGGAGGGCTTCTTGGAAGAGGTGAGTAGTGCTTAAGGCCTGATAAAGAAGATGGAGCTGGCTCAGGGCAGAATCGGAGGGGAAGCATGTCAGCAGGAAGAGCATATGCAAAGGTCCTGGGGCAGGCTTGAGAGTGTGGCTCCAATGGAGTGCCATGGAGGACTGACTGGACTTACAAACAAACAAACAAACAAATAAACAAACAAACAAACATCAAGGGTATGAGATGCTTTTCTTTTTGCTGAGACACAGGACTGGTTTAGAGTAACTTAAGGAGGAGTTTGCTTTGGTTCGCAGTTTAAGGGTGTGTGTGTATATGTGTGTGTGTGTGTGTGTGTGTGTGTGTGTGTGTGATGGTGGGAGGAGTCTGTGCAGCCCATCATGGTGTGTGTGTTTGTGTGTGTGTGTGTGTGATGGTGGGAGGAGTCTGTGCAGCCCATCATGGTGTGTGTGTGTGTGTGTGTGTGTGTGTGTGATGGTGGGAGGAGTCTGTGCAGCCCATCATGGTGTGTGTGTGTGTGTGTGTGTGTGTGTGTGTGTGTGAGAGAGAGAGAGAGAGAGAGAGAGAGAGAGATGGTGGAGGAGTCTGTGCAGCCCATCATGGGGGGTAGGTGGGGGGTGGGGCGTGAGAGGAGTGTGAGGACCTGTCACACTGCCCGTGAGAGGAGGAAGCAGAGAGAGATAAGGCTGGTGCTCAGCTGGCCTCTGCTCATTACTCAGTCTGGCACCCCAGCCCATGGAGGTGTCGCCCACATCGGTATGAACGTGTTTCCTTGGTGATTTTAAGTTGAGATATATAGTTTAAAGCACTATTTTATTAATGTTGATGTTTTGCCTCCATGCATGTCTGTGTGAGGGTGTCATATCCCCTAGCACTGGAATTCCAGACTCTGATCTCCATGTGGTTGCTGGGAATTGAACTCAGGACCTCTGGAAGAGCAACCAGTGCTTTTAGCCACTGAGCCATCCCTCCAGCCCCTCAAGTCAAGATCTTAAGCTTCAGAGCAGGGAGTCATGGAGAATTAAGCTGAGCATTGACCTGTCTGCACATCTTAAGGGATCTTGAGGGGTGAAGAGGCTAAACCCCCAGGAGGCAGAGGTGTCATTGACCAGCGGGCTGGGACTCTGAGGGACCATGGGGAGCTAGGACTGAGAACACCATGGCTGGGGTGCATGCGGGCCTGGTAGATGGGGGTGGGGGTACTTGATGTCTGTACTCCTGGGAGCCAGGTGGACCAGTAAGCCAGGCTCACCAGGAGAGTGATAGCATTTAAGTCCATCACGACCCATGGTCACTGCGGGGTTAGTAGGTAGAAACGAGGGGGCCTGGCCATGCACACCAGCCCATGCCGCTGCATGAAGGCCCTGCTTATTTGGGGACACTGTGGGTGTCGTCCAGGTGACAGAAAAGGACCTGACAGCAGAGTTGAAGGGCCAGCAGCCCCTCTGCCGCCCGCCTCTGCCTCCCCTACACCGGCCCACTCCCTGCTGTCTCCCTGAGACATCTCCTCAGACGAGGGTGGTAGGATGGGGCACACTCTGAATTAACCCAAGGCAGGGAGTCCACACTCAGTCCCCTCGGGTCCTTGCTGTAACCACATGCGAGACACGTTGCTAGCTGATGGGTCCCCCGGGCTGGGACAAGCCCATGGACTCATCTTCTCAAGGGTCTCTATAACCTGGGCCAGGCTTCACCGTCCTGCGCCGGAAGTCTTGGTGGGAGACTGGCCTCAGTTTCCCTTAGATGCTGGCTCAGGTCCCTCTCTTTCCCTCAATGCCCGTTGTGTCCTTAGCCACATCTGCAGCTTCCATAGCAGCTGCCCCGATGCCCTCTCTGCCCACTCGGCCCCGCCCAAGCACTCCAGCCACCATCATGCCTGCCCAGTCCGTTACACGCCCTCCAGTCTTACGCTGGACCCCTGTCATCTGCTCTCTCCTAATAACAGGGTCTCTCTCTAGCACTCCAAAGGACGCATCTATGATCCCAGCGGCAGGGATGCGGAGGCAGGACTGAGTTTTAGGCCGGCCAAAATATAAGGGAGGATGGAAGGGAGGGAGGAAGGAAAAGTGGATTGGGAGACACGTGAATACTCCGAATTTTGGTTTACCTCAAAAGGAGGTGCAGCCCAGTGGTAGGGTCTAGCATGCACAAGAACCCGGAGTTTCATCCCAGCACCACGCAAAACCTGTCCTCCCACCTGGTGACACTGGCTGGCCATCTTCTTCCCTGACCCCATGCACAAGGGGACAGGCGAGTGTCTCTGCACCCAGGTGGGCGCTCGGTAGGCTTGGAGTGTCCCAGGTGCTACTGTTCTAATGTGTGAAGGGGAGGGACGGTGAGAGCAGCTGTGTGCGCACGTGAACGCACAGATGGCGTGTGGCCATCTGTGGTACCCGGAGCTGAGGTTCCCGTGGGGGACAGCGCAGGTCAGTGGGCAGGGCTGGGGTATAAAGGAGATGAGTCACGTTCTTGACATTTTATGCTCCCCCCCCCTTTTGAGTGATATAAATGTCTTAAAAGCGTAAAAGGAAAACCTGGAAAGGTGGTCATTGATGCGTGGTCTGAGGTATTGGGGTGAGGAAGCAGGTCTGAGTGTGTCTCTTTGGGGGACTGGGGCTCCATGTTGTTCGCGCCGCACAGGGTCAGGCATTGTGGATACTCTGTCTGTCGTAAGCCTTTAGCTGAGCAAACTGCTGGGGGTGGGCAGCCTAGGAGAGAAGCCTGTCAGCAGGGGAGCCTTTCCGTCCTTGTCCCTGTACCTGACTGTGCAACCTCTCAGGTCCTGGCCAGCATTTGAACCCATGTCCCTCGCTGCAGGATGTCCGGGACGGGAGATCTGACTACTCATGTCTGCTTTCTTTTCTTTCCGTAGGCCTTCCTGCAGCGGATCCGGCAGAATTTGGCCGTCTCTGTGGAGAAGGGCCTCACGGAAGAGAATGTCAAGGTGAGGACTCCTGCTGCTGCTGCTGCTGCTGCTGCTGGCCCCACTTCTTCTAGGTGGCTCTGAGCTCACTCCCCAGCACTGCCCGACTCTGGTCCCCAGCCTGCCCTCAGCAGCCCTTGGCACTGCCTGGTTCCCCTCGGAGGGAGGGAGGGGAGAGGGAGGGAGGGAGGGAGGGAGGCTGCCCCCAGCCCCATTCTCCAGTTCAGACTCCGTGTGGCTCTTCTGCCTTTCCTCTTCCTCCTGCCCAGTTTGGTGCCTCTGTCCTGGGACCCTGGTGTCTCCTGCTGCCCGCCAACTCCTGCCGTGGGCACGGGCTATCAAGACAGGCCCACGAGTCACTGGGCCAGCTTCATTCTGGCTGTGGCGCTGGGGAGTCTGGGCGGTATCAATGGGCAGTCTGTGTGCCTCTGAGGCCCATGCTAGCCAGCATTCTGACCTCATGTTTCTAAAAACCTTTTACTCTGTGCTCTGACTGGCCTGGTTCAGGGGGAAGTAGATACGAGGGGCTATGTGTATCCCACATTTACCCAGCATTTACCATATATGTGGTCAAGGATGGCCCCCTGCCTAACGTCATGGCTTGTGTCAGTCATGTGCATGTTGGTAATTCTAAGCCCAGCTCTTTCACTCTGTTGAAAGGCAGTGCCACTACACAGTAGGCCCTGAGGGATGGGATGGTGGGGGGTGGCGAAGGTATGCCTGTTTGCTGGGACCTATGTGCTTCATTCATTCATTCATTCATTCATTCAACAGATAATCCCCGAGCACCTACAGTTTGTTATATTACAGACTGTTAGAGCTTAGAAGCCCTTATTATCACTTAAAGTTAAGCCTTGATAGTTTTTAAGAAGTCGCCTGTATGCCTGGTCTTAATCACTATCCAACAAGGGATTGGAGTCCTGAGGGTGGGGCTGTGCCACACCTGGGTTCACCCTGAAGACAGGAAGCATCTGTGGCCTGCTCACTGCCCCTCCCAACCAACACCCCCTCCCAACCTACACCCCCTCCCAATCAACACCCCCTCCCACCCCCACCCCCCCAACTGTGAAATTTCCACTGCTGTGATGGTTTTCTTGCCTCGTCTTGTCTTTTTTCGAGACAGGGTTTCTCTGTGTAGCCCTGGCTGTTCTGGAGCTCACTCTGTAGACCAGGCTGGCCTTGAACTCAGAGATCCACCTGCCTCTGCCCTCCCAAGCACAGGGTGTAAAGGTGTACGCCGCCACGCCCAGCCCTGTTTCTGCCTCTTCTCGCACTTTATGACAGTGAGCTCTTTTGTGTCTGGTGTCTTTTGCCATCCCACATCTGTGGGATTTGTTTGTATTACAGTGCGCGGCCCTGGCCTGTGCTTCTTCCTGACCCTCTAATATTCCACACAGGGACCACGCCACAGTCTGTTCTCCTATGAAGGAATATTTGAGCCATGCCCACTTTGGCCCTGTTGCCATTTTTGAGTCTGCCTTCTGAGCAGACATTTCTTTTCTCTTTTGAGTGTCCACTCAAGGGACAGACAGCTTTGCAGCCCTTCCTCAAAGTCAGTACAGTGGCCTCGTCTAGAATGTTACCTTCAGTACAACCAGGCTCCACCACGCAAGCTGACGTAGGCAGAAGGGAAGGTGAACATGCGTGACAAGCAGCCCCCGATGGGGTGGAGGAGTGTGGGCTTCTGGGTGCTCTCGGCCTGGCAGGAACTGGGGCGCAGGCTCTGGCCCCTGGCCCCCCCCTTCACCACTCACCGTTTCAGGAGCAGGGCCACGTGAGCACGCGTGTTGGTGCACATCGCCCTGTGACTGCGTACGCCCAAAGCTTCCGCGTGCGGCAGGGTTTGCAGACGGGGCGATGCGCTGACACTCTGCAGCTGGCTGGGATGTCCACTCTTGCTCTTTGAGCCTCCGGTTCTCAGGGGTAAATCGGGGCCAGGAATGGCTTCTTCCTTGTGAAGATTGGATCCAGCCCCGGTCTGCCACTGGCCTGCACACCTGCTGCTGGTGGGATTGCAGCCCACAGCAGCTGCCTGGCCCAGGGGCACCTCACCCTTGATGCCTGCTCCTGCACCCTGGGGTGCAGCTATTCTGAGCACGGCCCTGCTCTGTGCTCCTGACTGACTCTGGCCTTTTGGTCTGCTCTAGATCCTCTTCTCCAACATCGAGGACATCTTGGAAGTCCATAAGGACTTTTTGGCCGCCCTGGAGTACTGCCTTCACCCCGAGCCTCAGTCTCAGCATGAACTTGGGAATGTTTTCTTGAAATTTGTAAGTATGGGGCCCGGAGAGCTGGGTTCGTGGGTGAGAGGAAGGACCAGAGTTTGAGTATTCAGTCAGCTCTGCCTCTGCCGTGGCCTTTGTGTGTCCGTTCCTGTGGTCTGGTTCTCCCAACCACCTCCCAAGAGTCTGTGGGGCATGGTCGTGTGCACCGATCCCTGGCCTCATTATAAGCTCATGGTGACTTACTGGGAGCCCCTGGGCCTCAGTAGGCCCTGTTCTTCCACCCTCGGTGAAAGGTTTGGAAACCTCGGTGAAGAGCTTAGAGTCCCCTCTAAGCTGCTAGAGACCCCCTGGAAACACAGACATGCTTGCTTCTCCCTTCTAGAACTCTCCTGGCTCCACACATCCCTGCAGGCCTGCCACTTCCTGGAATGTAACCCCGCCGCCACCCCCCACCCCCACCCCCGTCCAGCCACACCAGTCCCTTTGTTGGTCTAGAAAAGCAGTTCTCAAGGTGTGGATTGTAACCCAAAGAATGACCCCTTCACAGGAGTCACCTAAGACCGTCGGAGAACACAGATATTTACTTACGATTCATAACAGTGGCAAAATAACATGACGAAGGAGCAGCACAAATTGGTTGGGGGTCACTGCAACAAGAGACACTGTAAAGGGTCACGGAGTTAGGACTGTTAGGAACCTAGAACCTGCCCCTTTGGCGGGCCTCCCTTTATAATACTGGCCACACGGGGGTAGAGAGGTAGAGACCGTATGGCTTGATGGTCTGCCCCTAGGGAACGGGTGAGATGGCTCAGCAGATTAAAACACTCGCTGCGGGGCGTGGTGACTGTCATTTGGGTCCCCAGGACCCATGGCATGGAAGGAGCGACCTGACTCCAGTAGATTGTTTTCTGAGCTCCACATACATGCCATGGTATTCTCATGCCCAGAGTGACACACGTATACGAAGACATAAGAATGTATTATTTTCTTTTTTGAGACAGGGTCTCACCGCATAGCTCTGGCTGCCTGGAACTCACTATGAAGCTCAGGCTGGTTTTGAACTCAGTGTTCTGTCCACCTCGGCCTCTTGAGTGCTGGGATTAAAGGTGTGGGCCACCATGTCCAGCTATAAATACATTAAAAAAAAAAAAAAAAGGAGAAAAGAAATATGAGACTAGCCCACGCTCACCTGCCAGCTCCACGGGTCAACAAACGGCAGGACGACAAGCCCAAGGTTGTCACCACATGTGACATCAGACCTGGAACTAGAAAAATCTATCCAGAGCTCTCCAGGGTACAGATTTACTTCGCTCTGAGGTTGAGGCCTCTGCTGCATCCGCCTCTGGGGTTCCTGTGAAATCCTTTACAATCATTTCATTTCAATACTTGAGTAAACATACTTAGCAAGGTGTGTGGTGTCCTCGCTGGAGGGGACGGTGGGCAGCTGCCGCTGTAGCCAGAAGGTGCTCAGGTGACAGTGCGTGTGTCGGGAAAGCTCCTGTTCACGAATCCTACCAGAGATTCACCCACCTGCCTCAGGCCAAGGCCGCCAGAGGATTCTGTGTGAGGTGCAGGGTCTGTAATCTCAGGGTCTAGGAGGCTGAGGCAGGGGGAATGGGAAGATCTCGGCCAGCCTGGGCTACTTAGACTGTGTGTGAGGAGATCGAGGCAGGATGGAGGAGACACCAGCCTTACCCACACACCTGATTGAACCCCCTCCTCCAGGCGGTGCCAGCAGCCGAGAAAGCAGCCTCCGGGCTGCTCGGCATGAGTCAGTGTTTTTAATTTCAAATCATGTTTTAATTTAAAATGTAGCTCCTTCACCCTCTCTGCCCCCGAGCTCAGGGAGGGAGGGGGTGAGTCACCACAGCTTGGGATTTTTACAGTCGCGGGAGGCAGGTGTGCAGGTGGCTTAGGTGGGGGGTGGGGGTGGGGGTGGGGGTGGGGCCGTCTGATGAGGTTGATCTAGTGCCACCTGTCTAGACCTAAGCTGGTGGCGGCTGGGAGGGTGCCGGAATTGGGGTGGCCTTGGGGGCTGTGCACTTGGCAGTGAAGGGGGTCCCACTTTGGCGCCGGCGGCCAGTCTCTCGGACCTGCGGCTCTTGCAGGGATTTGGTTGCCGGTGCGAGGGAACTGCACAGTGCTCTTCCTGGTGGTCCCACAGGATCAACACAGTGTCCACTCTAGCCCCAAAGGCCAAATCCAGCTTTGCTCTTTATCCTTCCAGCCCTAGGGACCCCAGGCAGCATCTAGGCCGAGGGAGTAGGAATTGACCAGGCTACACATCCCCTGCCACCTACTCAGTCTTTAGAAGGAACCCACATCCCGCAAGCTAACCACTGTTGATTGGGTTGACGTAGACAAGCTCGGAGTGGCCCCCTCTTCCGTTCAGGGTACTGTTTTTCCACGCATACCCGCACCACATATACTAAAACTGCAGGATGGTGAGGGAGGTGCCACACACCTGTCTCCCCAGCGCTGGGAGAGCTGAGGTGGGTAGATTACCTCAAGTGTGAGGCCAGTCTGGACTATGAAGTGAATTTAAGGCTAGCCTGGACTGAAGAGTAGGTCCCTGTGTCTCAAAACTTGACAATAGCCTTTGAAGGTAGTTGCTGTCACCACCTATTTTACAGATGGGAAAACTGAGACCCAGAGAGACTAAGTTAGAGTTTGAGTTTAGGTAACTAGTTGGTGTCACAACTGGGATTAGGCCTGAGACATTCTGCCCCTGGAGATTCCAGTGACACTGTCGAAAGTGACACGGACACCTGAAATGCAGGTAGACGTCTGAGCGCCAGGCACGGTGCCAGGCCTCATTCAGATGACCGTGTAGATGATATGACGATGGATATGAGATGTTGGGGTCATCAGGTGACTAGGACGCCTCTGGGGGTCACTCAGGGTCAGGCTCGATGGATGTCGAAAACAGGAACACAGGACGTAAGGGTGGCTCTTCAGGTAGGCCTTCAGATACAGTGACTCATGCAGTATTAGGGATGTGCACCGGATCGTGGCCAGCTGTGCATGTGAAGCTGGGGTTTATATGGGCACCCTCAGTGGCCCTCTCCAGGGTGCAGGTAGGGTGGCCTTGAAGGAAGGAGTTCTGGTTGGCGAAAGGCAGATTGTACTGGCTGGTTTTGTGTCAACTTGACCCAGGCTAGAGTTATCACAGAGAAAGGAGCTTCAGTTGGGGAAGCGCCTCCATGAGATCCAGCTGTGGGGCATTTTCTCAATCAGTCATCAAGGGGGGAGGGCCCCTTGTGGGTGGTGCCATCCATGGGCTGGTGGTCTTGGGTTCTATAAGAGAGCAGGCTGAGCAAGCCAGGGGAAGCAAGCCAGTAAGGAACATCCCTCCATGGCCTCTGCTTCCTGACCTGCTTGAGTTCCAGTCCTGACTTCCTATGGTGATGAACAGCAGTGTGGAAGTGTAAGCTCAATAAACCCTTTCCTCCACAACTTGCTTCTTGGTCATGATGTTTGTGCAGGAATGGAACCCTGACTAAGACAGAGGGAGGCCCTTATACTGCCAAGTAGCAAGCCGTGGGGGAGAGACAGAACCACACGGGACCAGGCCCCGTGGGACTTTTAGCCAAGGCTAGGACGTTGGGTTTTGTTCTGAGAGTTGTGGCAGCCGATGGGTGGTGAGTGTGAATCCTGTGGACTCTCTCTGCTTACAGAATTGTGAACAGGTGACAGGTTGGGGACCCTTGCGGGTGCAGCTGGCTGTTCCCCATCTTTACGGCCCAGCTGCTTCCTGCCCTTCTCCAGGTCTAGGTCTTCCTGGCTGTGGTTTGGAGCTGATGGTGCTTTCTCTTGGGTATTCTCATAGCTGTGACAATGCGCACGGCTCCCCCGGTGGCTGGATCTTTCTCTTAGCTGCTGTATGTCCACATCTGTGTGTACAGTCGTGTGCCTGTTCCTTCCTTCCTGGCAGGACACTTAGCTCCTCTGCCCCTGGGGAAGAAACGAGCCACACATGGGGACTCGGTACTTAGAGCAAGGCTTCCGAATCTGCTGACCAAGGCCCGGGCTGTGCCTGAGCATCCTGGTGTGAGGACCGTGGGTGACTGAAGTTGCTGGGTTTGTGGAGGCGAGAGGAAGAGAACGTGGCTGCTATCTTAGTGTTCTATTGCTCTGAAGAGACCCGTGACCATGGCAACTCTTACAGAGGAAAGCGTTCACTTGGGGCTGGCTTACAGTTTCAGGTTTAATCTATTCCCATCATGGCGGCAGGCATGGTGGCGTGCAGGCAGACATGGGGCTGGAGAGGGAGCTGCGAGTTCTACGTCCGGATCCACAGCCAGCAGGAGGAGAGCAACAGAGGGACTGGCTTGCGCTTTTGAAACCTCAGAGCTCCCCAACGCCCAACACACTTCCTCCAATAAGGCCACACCCCCTAACCCTTTCAAGTAGTGCCACTCAGCGGTGACTAAATATTCAAATCTTGTGAGCCTGTGGGAGCCACCACAGTGCTACTGGCTACTCCTAGCTGTTCCTACTCCAGGAAGCAAGTATGAGGCCTTCCCTTCTGGAAGGCTGAGGCAGGGGTGACCTTATAGATTGTCAGAGGTAGAATATCATGTCCTTCCCTCTCTGCACCCGTGGCAGACATTACTAATCAATCACAGTGTTCTATCTCTTGAGTCCGTAGGCTCCAGTTTCATTACCATTAGCTGGGGTTGGCCCTTGTCTTCCGGGCTGGCTCCTTGTGGTATAGATGGAGGTCGACCGGTAGGTGATACGTCATTATATTTGAGCCTCGTGCTTTGCATTTTCCTCTTAGAATACGACTGGTTGCAGCCAGTCAGCGGCTCACAGCCACCTTTAGTTTCAGCTTTAGGGGATCTGGTGCTGTCCTCTGGCCTCTCTGGACGCAGTGTGGCTCTCATGTGCTACACAGGGAATGAAGCACCACACACACTTCAAAATAAGAAATTAAGGGCTGGAGAGATGGCTCAGCGGTTAAGAGCACCGACTGTTCTTCCGAAAGCCCTGAGTTCAAATCCCAGCAACTACATGGTGGCTCACAACCATCTGTAATGAGAGCTGATGCCCTCTTCTGGTGTGTCTGAAGACAGCTACAGTATACTTACATATAATAAACAAACAAACAAAAACAAACAAGATTCTCTTAAAAAATAAGAAATTAAAAAGATCAGGGCTGGTCAAGAGGGTCTCTATTGTCATGACAAAAGCTGCAATTCATCTTCAGTAAAGAAAGCACCTTTTTTTTGGTGCCCGTGAGCGGCACTGCTGGGATGTGCGTTGGATTCAGGTGTGGCTAGATCCAGGCGCCGCTATGACATTTTTAGGATTGTTTTACTCTGTCTTTGGTCTGTTCCTCAAATGTTGATTTCATCCTTACTCGGCAGTGGTGGTAGTGCATGGGTGTGTCTCGTACAATGGCTGAGGCAGTGTGCATCTTGCTCCCGGCAGTACACCATGCCTTCTTCAGGGCTCCTGGTGGCCGCCGGTACTAGGTCATGGAGCTCTCTGATTGGCTGCCTACTGGCAACTTTTCACAGTGCTGAGAGAATACCAGATGAAAACAATTTAAGGAGAAACTTCTGCTTTGGTTCACTGTCAGGGGGCGAGGCCCACCATTGGTAGGAAGTGCATGGTAGATAGGAAACAGAGCTCTGCCTAGGAGGTTATAGGCAGCAAGGCCCACCCCTGGCTACTTGATTCCTCTGGCCAGGCCCTGCCTTTTAAAGGTTCCTCAGTCTCCAAGATCAGCAGCCGGAGCCCAAGCACTTAAACACACCATCCTGTGGGGGACGTTATATATTAAACCTCCCTGTCCCTTGCTGCTCAGTGGGCTTCATGGGTTGCAGGTGGAGGCTGGGTCTCCTGAAATCCACGTGGTTCTGCGCACAGTAGCTGCTTCAAGCGTGTCGCTTGACTGTTGTAATGCCCAGAGGGTCGGGGTTCACTTCACGGTATATGTACACGTGCATGCTGGGTAAGTGGGGTGGTTTTTATTTTGGTGTTTTCCCGGCAGTGTGTGTATGTTTCTTGCTTGGAGGGCACCCGAGTGCCCTGCACTCGTTACCATATGCCAGGCTGGTCTCTGGTCACACAGTTGTCAGGAACCTGTTATGCAAAGAAACCAAGGTTTAGGGGGGCAGAGCTCCCTGGCCAGGGTCATGGCTGCTCAGGCAGTGTGTGCTGGGTGTGGCTTCTCATGACTCTCCAGGGTCCCTCAGAGCTTAGCCTGCGCGTCTGTGACTTTCTACCCTGGGCATTGATTGCCCCCAGCTGCCATCCTTTGACCTACGCCATGACCTTGAGAGGGCATGGGGAAGGGGGACTATGAGATTTTAGGTCCTGGTGAGATGAGGTTTTTTTCCCCTCTCTGCTTTTTGGGCAGTTGGGTCCGTACGGACCTCACGAGGTTCTGGTGAAGAGTGACTGTCCACACTCATGAGAGAGCACAGTGGCCTTAACCCAGTGCTCGGCCATACCTGACATGGCTGTCACCGCTCGCTGGCGTGGGTGCTCCTCCTCCTCAGGATGTGCGCTCAGATCTGTGGAGCGGAGCACGAGGGTGGCAGGCTGGGCTCCTGAGGGTTGGAAACCCCGTCCTTCCTTCATTTCCCTCTTCTGTTTCCCTCCCAGGCGCCTGCGGAGGAAGCGCCCCCCTCCTCTTTCATCTCCCTCCCCCATCTTCCTCCTCTGGCTTCCTCCTTCCTGCATCCTCTGTCAGAAGCCGCTTTAGACACAGGATGAGAGGCTTGCCCTGCAGACCCACCTCTTCCTTCCTTAGTTTCCTGGGGTCTCTCGTCCATCCTCCATCGGAGGTGTAGGCTCTGCAGGCCTCCGTCCCCGAGGGGCCTCCTCAGGACATCCTGGTTTGGGGTTTGGCCGATTCTGGGACCCTTGGGAGTGGGGAATGCTTAGCTGAGAGCTTCCTGCTGCTGAGAGGGCTCTGTTTTGTCCAGGTCTGAAATGTGACTGATGGATACCGACCTGGTGACCTTCAGGTGACCTCTGGGCTGGAAGGAGTCCAATTTGGGGCTCAGAGTCACCTAGAGGTCAACAGAGGTAGCCTCCCGTTGCAACAAGTGCCTGACATTTATTAACACCACCTTGCTGTGGAGGACACTGTGGCGTGGGGACCTCAGGGTCACCATAGGAAGGGCAGAGCTGGTGGCCAGGTCCGGGTCCCCTCTCACTCAGTGCTTATCCCCATTCCCAGAAGGTCACACAGGCTGCCAGAAGCAATGGACCCGGTCCTGAAGCCAGTTGGAGTTTCTTCTGGACCACTTCATCTCGAGGCCTGAGCCTGTATCCTGTGCAAGACCCCTAGGGAGCCCCGCCCGCCTGTGTCCGCCTGCCTGGACCCGTGTCCTGCGTCTCACAGCTCTGTCCTTGTCTTGCAGAAGGACAAGTTCTGTGTGTACGAGGAGTACTGCAGCAACCACGAGAAGGCCCTGCGCCTGCTGATGGAGCTCAACAAGGTGCCCTCTGTGCGCGCCTTCCTCCTGGTGAGTGCCCGCCCCTGCTGGCTCTGTCCACCGCCCTCCGCCCCAGCCCACCTGAGCCCACAGTTCCCAGCTGGGGATCTCCCAGGGCTAGTTACAAAAACAGGCAGTGGCCAGGTTAGAGTTTCCAACTTCTGGCCTAAAGTACAGGTAAGGGACCAAAGTGGATTCTGGGGAATCGAACCCGGGTCCTCAGGCTGACACCCAAGTCCTTCACCTGCTGAGCCATCTTGCCTGCCCCACCTCCCACTTACTGATCTTATTCTGTAGCCCACACGGTGACAAGCCCCACCTCAGCCTCCGTGGTGTTGGGGTAGCAGATGCGTGCCACAGTGCTTGGTAGAATGCAGGCTTCATTCTGGTCAGCTCTGCGACCAGCTAAACTTTCTAAGAAGACACGAAGGTACCGCCCCATCCTTTGCCAGCAGCAGATCTGAGGACCCAGAGATGCCAAATGTCTCTCAGGATCTGTGCTTGAAAAGAGAGCTCGTCGGGGCACCAGTCCTGTACTCTGACCTTTGAGGGTCCCCACACATTTAGCCGGAGATACCCCACTCCGTGCTCCAGGCTGCCATTTTCCCATGGGAATAGAGCTCGGCTCACAGAGTCGATCCGGTTCTGGTTCTGGTTCCATGGTGTAGCTGAGGAGCTTCTAGGCTCGCTGGCATCTAACCCGCACCACAGGGTTCCTTCCACCCTCCGCCCCCTGAGCCATCACCTCCTCTCCGCACAGCGCAGCCTCCTGCCAAGCCTCCCCAGGCCTTTGAAGCCAGCATCACACGGGATTCCCCGAGGGAGGCGGAGCCCAACTCCTTTTCCGTTTTTGTCTCCACTCCGTCAGGCGGTCAGGCGGTCAGGCGTTCCTTCCTTACTCCTGCCATCTGGACCTTTGAACTTTGCTCTTTGTTCTTGTGCTCATTCAACAGTCTGGGCAGAACACGGAGACGGGAGGTCATTCTGCCCTGGTCTCTGTCTGTCAGCAGCCGTCTGTCCATCTCTAGTTCTCTAGCCCCTGCTGCTCCGGACCCACCCCTGGACTCTGCAGGGGTCCCGGGGGCCGGAAGAAGCCAGGGAAACGAAGGGGGTATTGTAAGGGAAGAGTCCCCCACTTCCTCCTCACGCAGCCTTCCCGGTGGGCCAGGCCGCCACGCTCCGGCAGCAGCTGCCCGGGGGCTGTGTAGACAGGGAGGCATGTGGGGTGTCGTACGTGTACCATCTGTCTCCCTCCTGGCTGGCATCTCACAGCTTCTGGCCACCTGCAAAAGAGCTGTCACGGATGCCATGGGAGGTGACTGCTGGGAACAGACAGGCTGGCGCCCCGTTTGAGATGGCTGTTCACTTGCGGAAGGTCTTGGGGACTTTGACTCTCTATGTTTCTGTATCTGTTAAATGGTCGATTCGTGAATCCAGTCGGTGGCTTTGTGTGGAGAGAGATCTTAAGGGGATCAGTATTGGGTAGGGGCAGTAGTGGACCGCCTCTCTGTCATCATGGAGGCAGTCCGGGGATACCTGAAAAGGTATCTATGCAGCCTTAAGTTCCCTGAGTGAGACATGGTGCTGAGGATAGCGGGGTGCATGCATATCCCCCCCCCCCAGCTCATAGCCACTCTTACACAATCCGGGGGGCACCAGACAGAGAGTGGTACTGCCCGCCTTGGGCTGGGTCTTTCCACATCAATTAGCATAGCCAAGACAACCCCTCCACAGACATGCCTGCAGGCTGTTCTGAGCTAGACAGTCTCCACAGGTGATTGCAGGCTGTGCCAAGCTGACAATTAACAGTGTCACAGGACCCCACCGATTGGCCAACTGGAGTAGTTTTTCCTCGGATGGTGAGGGAGGCCGGCCGGCCAAAGGAGTAGGAATGTCCCTTCAGGTGAAAGGCAGGGCAGGCAGGGGAGCCTGGAGTTCAGGGGAGGAGCGGTGCTGGAGGAGCGAACTGCCTCTTCAGTCCCTAAAGCCATGGGTCTAAGTGTGATCTATACCCAGGGAGTGAGTATGGAAATCACAGGTAGCCACGGGGTGGCATTCATCTGAGGGTCATGTGTCAACAGGGGTTTTGAGGAATTCTGTGACTCCAGGCCTGGAAAAGGCAAAAGAGCTGGGAACAGCCTGAGTGTTTGCTCGCCTTCCTTTCAAATAAAGTAAAAAGAGGGCCAGGGCACTTCCCCAGCGTGCATTCACCCCGAGTTCCCTACCTAGCACCACAAAAACTGGACATACCGTTTGCATGCCTGTAATCCCAGGACTCAGGAGGTGGAGGCAGGAGGATTAGAAAGTTCAAAGTCATCCTTTCCTGATGACGAGTTCACAGCTTGCCTGTAGTACATGAGACCCTGTCTCAAAGAAGAGAAGGAAGAGCAGGACAAAGTGTGGGTTTCGGAGCATCAGGCCAGGTGGCGGCTGTGGCCGTCCCGTTTGAATCTGAGGGGCTTCTGGAAAGTCCTCTTGTCCTCAGCTCTCTGTTCTCCTTTGCCTGACATCACCCAGGCAGCTTGTGGTGAGGACAAAGGCCCGAGTGTGTGCAGTGTGGGGTCTGGCATCACCCAGCTGCCAAAGCCAGGACCCCGCCTGTGCCAGGGACAGATGCAGAGGCTGAGGATGTGTGGGCAGCTACAGCCAGGATCCAGGGTGCAGAATTGTGCTTCTCAGAGACCGGAGCCTGTGAGGGTGCCCAGAGGGCAGTCGGGCATCCCTGGTCCTAAGACCAACTCAGGGTGCATGGTTACCCCCTGGGAAATAGGAGCCAGCAGGCACACTTGTTTCCGAGGCTGTGTGCCTGTATCTTTAACCACGCTGGCACCACGGTAAACCATAGGAGGAGGTCCTGTTTCCTGGGGGCCCAGGTTCATTTCTTTCCGCAGAGGCAGAAGGCTGAGGTGTTGGCGATGCCATCTCTATGTATATACTCTGTACTCGGTACCAAGCCCTCCAACCTCAGACATGAAATTCATGCTTCCTGCATCTACAAGATGAGTCCTCATGTCTGAGTCCCTCAAAAGGGGAGGGCATTGCCTGTGACATAGAATAAATTGCCTACTGTGTTAGCACTGGGTGGAAGAGTCTTGGGAGGGACTGGGGAGATATTAAAGGCAGTCAGGACCAGAGTTTGAGCCCTGAACCTGTGTGACAAGCCAGGCATGGTGGTCCACACCTGGAATCTCAGTGCTGGAAGGGAGAGGCAGGTGGATCCCTGAGGTAGCCTCACCTGTTAGTGAGCTCCAGCCTCAGTCAGGTGTGATGGCGTTGGCTCTTAATACCAGAACTGGGGGGTGGGGGCAGGGGCAGGGGCAGGTGGATCTCTGTAAGTTCAAGGCCAGCCTGGTCTATATAGAATACATGTCCAGAATAGCACTTAGAAAATAAATAAGTACATACAACAGCAGACAACAACCTGGCATTGATCTCTGGCTTCTATATACACATGCAGAAGCGAGCACTCCTGTGACCCCCCTCCCCCATCTGTGACTTTACTAGTTCTGGACGCCCCAAACTCCAGCGCCTGAGCCTTGCACTGAAATAGTAAGTTTCCAGTTCTTGGCTGGTTGGAGGTCAGGCTCCGGCTGTTGTCACATGTTCACATGCTGGGGCAGGAGAAGGCTTTGTGCCCCCCCCCCCCCGGGATGAGCAGGGGCAAGGGTGCTGCTTGGAGGCAGGGCAGCCTCTGCTGGTGGTCATGGTTCTGAGTAGATCAGGCTAGCCTTAGCTGAGTGTATATGGGAGCTTGCTGACCATCGTAGAGTCCTGGTTCTGGACTCTACCAGCGTATAGGCATTCCCGGGCCGCCACCATAACCTCGTTTTAGAAGTAAGACTCTTAATTCCCAGCCTGTTGGAATCTGGGGTGTCTCTGCCCCATGTTTGTTTTTCCTTCATACATTGCCATTTTGGGATGGAGGCACAGCTGAGGGTTCATACTGGTCTTCCAGAGGACCAGAGTTTGGGACTCTCAACTGCGTGTGCTTCTAGGTCCAGGGTATCTTTGGCTCTTTTCTGGCCTCCGTGGCATCCACATGTGGAGTATTGCAATGCAGACAAACATATATACACACACAAAAATAAAACAAATGAACACAACAACAAAAGCCACCACCGTTGGGTTTCTTTTTCAAGCCTTTAAAAAAGTTTATGGTGCTGGGCGTGGTGGCGCACGCCTGTAATCCCAGCACTTGGGAAGCAGAGGCAGGTGGATTTCTGAGTTCGAGGCCAGTCTGGTCTACAGAGTGAGTTCCAGGACAGCCAGGACCACACAGAGAAACCCTGTCTCGAAAAACAAAAAAACAAAAAACAAACAACAACAACAAAAAAATGGTTTATGAATGGGGTTGTCCTGTCCATAACTTTCTGTTTTTCTTTCTAGTTCCAGTGGGCTTGGGGGTTTATCTGTGTTGCTGTGTATGGCCCTGGTTCCCCCATGTTCCCTGATGTTTGGGGTGCTGTTGTATGAATCTGCTACAGACCAATTTAAGCAAAAATACGGTGCTTTCCTTCTCTAGAAGGTGGTTCTTTAGGGTTTCTCAGGTTTGGTCAGCCTAAATAAGGTAGTTTGACTGTTGTCTGTCTGTCTGTCTGTCTGTCTGTCTGTCTCTCACTCACTCTGTCTCTGTCTCTGTCTCTCTGTCTCTCTCTGTCTCTCTGTCTCTCTCTGTCTCTCTCTGTCTCTCTCTCTCTCTCTCTCTCTCTGTATGTGTGTGTGTGTGTGTGTGTGTGTGTGTGTGTCAGATTTCTCTAGACCAGAATGGTGAAATTGTCTGTAAAATCTTCATAGTCGGAGTTTTTGGATCTGCAGTTCTATGGCCCGTTTTAATTGCTGAGGTACTGTGTGTGGGGGTGACCCCATGCAGCAACACTGATTACGGGATGGGTGAGATCAGGCCCCAGGCCCCAGGGTGCGGCCCCATATAGACTTCTGCAGCGTTCCACAATTTGCCCCTGTCCTAGGGTTGCTTAGTGCTCCTGAGCACTTATCTGAGAGCACTGTGTTCTGAGAGCCTCCACGCTCCTGTGTCGCTCTTCGATTCTATTCATGCTGGTCTCACGTCCCTTTGCAGAGCTGTATGCTTCTGGGAGGCCGGAAAACCACTGACATCCCTCTGGAGGGCTACCTGCTGTCCCCGATCCAGAGGATCTGCAAGTACCCGCTCCTGCTCAAGGTGAGACTCCCTTGGACCTGCCCCCGGGCAGGCCACCACTGACATGAGAAGCAGTTAGTTTTTAGGAGCTGTGGTGTCTAGTGGCAGAGCTGGCCCTAGGCCAGGCTGGACCAGCTTCTGCCTCTCTCTCTGCTGTTCTCTGGGCTTCTACAACCAAGTTCATCTCTAGCGAGGCAGCAGATGGCTGTGGGCATCTGGACTCACACCTTGTCAAGTTTAAAGTCAGCAGGAGACAGTGAGTCTCTCTCTTGGAGTTCTGACGGACAGCCCGAGAGTCACTCCGGCTGTGGCCAGCCATCTGTGGCTAAGGGAATGGTGTATTCCAAATGGTTTGGATTTGAGTCATGTGGGTTGGCATTAGCCAATCACGGGGAACTTTGGCTTAGTCCTCTGATCATCTTCCAACCTCCTTAGACCATTGCTTGTCCCTTGAGTTTGGTCATCAGCCACTGGGTAGTGCTATGCTCTGATTGGCTGAGATGAGCCTCCACATTCTGCTCCGATGACAGTGTGCAGAGCAGGACGGGGTTCTGATTGGCTGAGATCCGGGTCAGGTGCTCTGCCCCTGAACCAATTACTTTTTACTCAGAGTCGAACCTTAAACCAGTTACTGAAACCCATATGCCACAGCCCCAAGGAGGGACAGACAGGCTGGCACCAAGACCTGGGCTGTTTGGGGAGGGCATGGGATGACTTGGCAAGGCACCCGTGCACCTGCTGCCACCTTCTCCGCTAGCCACCTTGGCCTGGCCTGGCCTGAGCAGTCCAGGGCAGAGCTGACCCGTGACAACTTCATCCTCAGCTTCAGAATCGACAGTTGGGCAGGTCCCAAGCGTCATGGATGGCCCTGTCCCCATCTGCTGCTTGCTTGGTCCCGCTTTCCCGGCCTTTACAAATGATGGCTGTTGGCCGGTGCCAACCCTGACTCTGTGCGGAGGCCTGTCTGATAGCTGACTCTTGGGCTTCCTGCTGGCAGGCTAAGCCAGCTGACCGTCCATGCCTCATTCATGAACCCGCTCATAGGGACTGCCTCTGTCTTTGTTTCCATTCACTGGAGGGAGGGTGAGGAAGGTGCTGGGGGAAATCTTGACCTTCAGTTTGTGCTGGAGAAGGTGAATGACCTCGAGTATCTGAGCTGACAAGCATCCTGGAGCTGTCAGTGCTGCTGGGACCATGATTCGTGTGTGTGTGTGTGTGTGTGTGTGTGTGTGTGTGTGTGTGTTGGGGCATGTATGCGTGGATACCGCAGGCCAACCTTGGGTATATTCTTAAGAAGCCATCTGCCTGTTTTTGAGATAGAGCACCTTAGGTGGGACCTGGGGCCCTCCGTTGTGCGAGGCTGGCTGGCTGTTGAGCTCCAGGACCCTGTCTTCCTGCCTCTGTTTCCCCAGCATGGTGATTACAGCCATGTGTCACCACACCTGGCTTTTATGTGAGGGCTGAGGACCGAGCTCAAGTCCCGAGTTCAGATCCTTTTGCTTTCGAGGCAGGACTGAGCCATCTCTCCAGCCCACCCAGGACACCGTACTAACAGAAGAAGCTGTGGGAGTGGGGCTCAGTACTCCCTGTGCCTCCTCCAGCCATGGCCGCTTGGACCTCGGAGGGAATCCAAGCCCAGCTGCATCCGCCTGTGGCTTCAGCGAGTGCCCGGGCCGAGGACAGTCTGGGCTCAGAAGCGGCAGGTTGATCTGGCTGTGGAGCGTAAGCTATCCCTTGGTGGTGGCGCCCCCTTAGTTTGTCCCCCCTCCTTTTGTTTCGCATTCACACTAGTTCCTAGTTCACACTAGTTCCTAGTTGGGGAAGAAACCCCAACCTCCCCACGCCCAAGGCAAACCAAAGTGAGCAGGAGGACCGGGCGCTGCTGGCAAGCCTGGCTGTGCACCCTGGCTCTGTCAAGCACCTCAGCGGTCCTGCGTTAGTGTTGGGCTTGTCGTCCATGGCTGCCTGAGTCAGAGCTGCAGTTGTGCAGTGTACTAGCTCCAGCTCCTTGTGCCTGCCGCCCCTTATGCCTCAGTTTCTCCTTTGTGGTGCAGAATGTCGTGTAACAGGAGTGCTTCTGGGTCGTTATGAAGTGAGTGCACACTACCTGCGCCATAGTCCGGAGGGCAGACGAGGCCTTTGGGACATGGAGAAGGAAAGTAAAGGACTGTCCTAGAGCACATGAGCTACTGCTGCTGCTGCTGCTGGCCAGTCTCATTCTAGAGACCTGCCCCCACCTCCGAAGTCCTACATCCATTAAAGAAGCGTGCTCGGGAGCTCGGTTGCCCTCTTGCTTGGGGGTGAGGCCTGTAGGCCTCGTCAAGTTCCCTAAATGAGGCCTGAGAACGCCGATGGCTTCATGGCTCAGTGGCTACTCTTACTTTTCTGGGTTCTGAGCCTTGAACAGCTGACCCTTGAGGAAAAACCCTGGGTTTCTGGGTCTTGACCAAGCCTGGGGTCACGGGAGCTTGCAGAGAAGCAGGTTCAGTGATCTGTGTCAGTAACCCCGGGTGGGAAGACCTGTGTGGTGGCTTGAGAGCTTGGCGGACCTGAGGCCTGCTGCTTTTTCTCTAGAGCCTGGGGTTTTTAGTCCCACAGGGCTCTTGCCCCAGGAAGATGGAGGCAGCTGGGGCTAACCACTGGCTGCCTCTGCAGGAAGCACCCACAGGAAGCGGTGGAGGTCCGGCCTTGCCCTCTCGACAGCTGTGCCCACTGCTGCGCTCTCCTCTGCTGCATGCCTCGGGAGCCTGGAGACTGCTGGGGACCAGCCGGCGAGGCCTGAGATTCCCGTGGGGACATGTATGCTCCCTGACAGACAACCGCTCAGTGTCCCCCGCCTTGGCTCCTGCCACTGGAACATTTGTATCAGCATCAGGGCCGAGGACCTTTTACACCCTCTTGGGGGGGGGGGCTCCTTTGCTCACAGTTTCCAGGGCATTCTGAAAGATGACCCCATGAGTGCAGCAGCGGCCTCCAACCCTGGCCCGTCCCCTCGGCCTGCAGACATGTCCCCGCAGATGTCCTCCGTTCTATGAGACTCCTTGTTCCCGCTGCAGGGTTGGGGAGCCTCGGGTCGGGGAGGAGTAGGCAAGAGTGAAAGCCTTTTGGGAACAGCCCCAAAAGCTGAACTTGAACACTGCCTAAGAATAGCCGGAACATTCTATTTTGGCTCTTCAGCCCGGGCTCAGGATAGACAGTTGGCATTTTCAAGCTTTATTGAGTTTTCTGTCAATGTTTCCAGGGAGATGATTCAGAGTTGGGGGGACGCCTTGAGATGTAGCAAGCAGGTCCCTAATGGGAACCCAGGCTGAAACTGGACCTTTTGATTGTCTGCTGATAGTACCTGGCCCTTGCTGTGGCGCTGTTCTGTTCTGACTGCCGACATGGCCTTGGATCCACAGCAGGAGTAACAGACTCCAGCCTGGGCCCTGAGCCTCCCCCTGGTGGGTCTCTAAGGATCTTGGTGTCACAGATCTTCTCCCTGTGCGTCCGGCTTTTTTCACTTGGTATGATGTACTTCGCATGGTGGCCTGGGTTCATGCTTCCTTCCCTTTTCATGACTGAGTAGTACTCCCCTGTGAGCTGGGCTATGCCCTACTGTCCCTTCATTGGCTGGTGGACATTCAGGAGCAACACCGCTATGACCATCCACAGCTCACAACACCCTGGACCCCTGTATGCTGGCTCTCATCTTCCCAGAATGCCTCCCCTCCTGCCCTGTCTCCATTCCAGGAACCAACCACTCCATGCTGGTGGTTTCTGGGGACACACCTTGGGTTATCTCTGTCCCCCAACTCTCCCTCCCTCCATTCCAGTTGAGGAAGAAGCCCTGTTGGCTCCTCTGTGGAGTCTGCCCAGGGCCGGCTGCTCGCTAACCCTGCCCTCTGCCTTGCCCGGCGCTGCTCCAGCTCCAGCCCCAGCTGTCTGCCTTAGCCCCTGGCCCTCCTGCCCTGAAAGCATCTCCTGCGTCCTCATACAGCACCTTCCCTGGGGTGTGCTCAGGTCACCCCTTCCAGGGTCCTGCTTCATTCTGCTTCTTCTTTTAGCCTCGTGACCAAAGGAGTCTGCTGTGCTTGCTTCCCCAGTGGGTGCTTACCACCCTGATTCTCTGTGTGGATTGGACAGTTTGGGGGGAACTTGCGCTGACACCTGAGTGTCCCTGGACTGGACAGTGTGGAGGGGGCTTGTGCAGACACCGGCGTGTGCCACAGGCACACCGGGGGAGCATGCTCTGATGCTGTCATGGTGGAGGCTAGTGTGGGATTTTTATTTCCTCCCAGCTCCTGCTAGGTGCCTCTTTGAGACGTGACTGAAGCTCTGTGCCTCAGTTTCCTGGAGTTGGTAATGCATTAGTTATAGTTGCTGTAAGTGACTGGATAAAGAACGGATGGGGGGGGGGCTCTAGACCCTTCAGTGAACATGAGCTGTTTTGGTTGACACGGGTCTGCTTCAACCCTGACTGGCCACACACTTGGTCTGGCCTGTGTCTCACCCTCTTTCAGTTGAGTTGTCATTGTCCTTAGGTTTAAGAAGCTCCAAGAAGCACTAGAAAGGCCATGTTTGCAGTCTGGCATGGTAGCATTTCCCCAGCTCGGCAGCTTCTGTTTATTGTGTATATTGATGTGAACTCTGTCCATCTGTCTGTATATATGTCTGTCTCTGCCTCTCTGTCTTTCGTGGGGACAGAACCCAGGGCCTTCCGTATCCCAGGTAAGCAACCGTCACTGAGCTGCACCTCAGCCGCTTAGATTTTGACACAGGGTCTCAGTAAAGCTGCCCAGGCTAGCCTTGAGCACTCCAGCCTCCTTCCTCAGGCTCCTGAGGAGCCGGGCGCTGTCCTGTCCTCTCCTGCCTTCTGTCCATCCCCTTGCTGCTGTTTCTTCCCATCTCTCTTTAGGATGGTTTGCTTGCTGGTGTTGGGGGGTCGGTCCCTCTTGTTTCCCGCCTTCCTTTTTCCTTGCTGTAGCTGTCCAAGGAGTGTCACAATGTCTGCAGGCTTCTCGTTGTCTCTGCAGCAGCATCTTTGTAGAGCCTGGGGTGTCACCCTTGTGGTGGCTTCCTTGGGAGGCTGGCCCTCCAGTCCTCTGACTGGTGGAATTTAGAGGGTTGTGGAGATCTCCTGACCGTGCACTGCAGACCTGGGCCATATATACAGCACCCCCCCCCCCAACAAATGAGTTAGGGCAGCCTGGATCTTGACACAGTTGGTCCAGCTAAGGGGTAGCCGCCCTGTATCCCACCAGTGGTCACTGTTAAGTGAAGGCCCAGGCCTGCATAGGCAAAGCCAGAGCTGGCCACAGGAGGATGGCTCGGGAGGAACTGGGTAAGGTGAGCTGTGCCCGCAGTGAGCAGAGTGTCCCCTCTGGACCTGAACAGCCGCACCCCTCGCCCTACACCTGTAGGCCTAGGAGCTCCAAGTCCGTCGGATATCCCTGTTTCTGTCTCTGCTCCTCTTCTTGGAGGTTTGTGTCCCTGGATCCCCACAGGCTAGAATTGCTCAAGATATTTGCATGGAGTTTGCATAGTGTTTGTGTCAAGGCCTTTTCTGCTGTGGTGGACATCTTTTCAGTTCTTCTAGAAGTTTTCACTTCCTGTTTTTTTTTTTTTTTTTTTTTTTTTTGCTTCATTTTTCTTTCTTTGGCATGTGTGCATGGTATATGAGTGTGTGTGTGTGTGTGTGTGTGTGTGTGTGTGTGTGTATGTTATGTACTTGTGATGTGGGTGTGTGCATGTATGTATTCATGTGCATGTGCATGGAGGCCAGAGGTCAGTATCTAATGTTTTCATCTATTGATCTCCATTTTTATTCTGTAGACCAGGCTGGTCTTGAACTCAGAGATTTGCGTGCCTCTGCCTCCCGAGTGCTGGGAATACAGGCTCGCATCACCACGCTGTCTCTGGTTTTGTTACACAAGCGCCGAGGACCTGAGCTTATGTAGGTCCTCACGTTTGAGGACCTTCCCCAGCCCCTCCTTTTCTCTGAGTAATCCCCTTGTCTCAGTCACTCCTCTATTGCTGTGAACAGACGTCATAGTCAAGGCAAATTATAAAAGAAAGCATTTAGCCGGGGGCTTGCTCTCAGCTTCTGAGGGTCAGTCAGTTCATCGTCATGGTGGAGAGTGTGGTGGCAAACATGGAGAAGTAGCTGAGAGCCTCACATCCTGATTCAGGGTTGGAGGCTGAGAGGAGAGGGAGAGGGACAGGGAAGAGCCTGCAATGGGCTTTTATAACCTCAAAGTCCGCCCATGGTCACACCTCCCCCGAGGTCACACCTCCTAATCCTTCCCAGACAGTTCTGCTCCCTGGCGACTTACGCATTCAGACACATACGTCAAATGGGGGCCGTTCTCATCAACCCACACACCTTTAGGTGCTCTCCACTGCTATCCCAAGCATTACTGGACGGGACACCAGAACACTGGGCTGCGCCCTCTGAGCTAGGTAGAGGAGCCTGGTGCAGGGGCCTTTGTGAGCAGAGCTTGCATAGGAAGGCCCAATCTACACCCAATCCTAGAAAGTAGGGGCATTGCTCTGTTTGGTCTAGCCTGCGGTTGGCACCCCTTCCTTTCTAGGCCCCCCTTTTCTCTGTGGAGATGCTGGCATGGCCTCTTGGCCTTGTGCTGACTTTCAGGCATCTGACAAGGCCAGGGTACAGGCAGTGAGGGGTTTCGTCAGATCTCCCAGTAACGAATCCAGCTCTGTGTTTACACTAGTTTGATGAATACGTCCCACTGGTGACTGAAAACCCTATCATCTTATCAGTCTATGTTGTTAGCCACCTCCACACCTGGAAAATCTAACTTACACTTGCTTTTTTTCAGAAAAGAATGAAAAACTGCCAGGACATCTCACAGGGCCTGCTTTAGTCCCCCCCAAAAAATTATCCACTCCCCTCCGCCCCAGGCCAATGTCTCCAGCTGTTCTTCCCGGAAGTTTCTAGTTCAGTGGGCCCTTCCCTCAGGTGGTTTCCCCTATCAGGCACCAGCAGCCTCAGGATTACATCTTCAGAGAAAAGAGGGCTTATCCCTCTGAACCCCCCAACTTGAGTCCTGACTGGAGCCCTGGCTGAGTACATCTCAGCCTCCCTTCCTGAGGTGGAGGCTGGAAGGCCCGGGCTTTGACATGAACCTACACCAGAAGCCTGGTTGTAGTGGCGTCTCCGGGACCTGTAGCCCAGGAGAGGGTCAGGAATGGTGGACTCGGGTGGCACATCTGCCCTCCAGTCTTCCTCTTCGTGTTTTCCCATAAGCCCTTGCTGGGCCCCAGGGAGACCGAGCAGGCAAGCAGTTTTGTATCATACCTGATCTGTGCTTATTGCCTGGCTAGATCTGGCGTCAGAAGCTCATGTTCCTGCTTACACTCTGTGGCTGTGCTGTGGCAGGACCACCCCTACCTTGGGGACAGGATGGAGTTGCTCAGAGTTGTACCTGTGGGCACCACCTCGGTGTAAGTGATTGCAAGATGTAGAGGCATGAGGTGGCTTGCAGAAGCCCAGGCCCGCTGCCCTGTTTCCTTCCTTCCTGGAGTTCTAGGCCACCTGTGAAACCACACGGGGTAGAATGGCACTGGGGAGGTTCACACCCCGGCTTGTGTGGTGGCCCGCTGGCCCCCCTCACCCAGGGCCGGCCTCTTCCAAACAGATTTTACAAGAACATAACAGGAGGAGACCTGTTACTAGCATCTACCATGCCCCACTTCCTGTCTGTGGTCTTGGACTAGAGCCTCTGTCGATCGATGGTGCCTCAGTTTCCTCATTGGGATGGCAATGCTTGGCTGTGCTGGTTTCAGTGCGTGTGCAGCCAGTGCTCCTAGCTCCTGCTGTTGTGTGATCCCCACCTGAACAGCCCTTGTCGTTACTCTGACTGTATAGAGACAGCAAGGACCAAGTTACTGTTACTACGGAAACGTGGTCACCGTGGTAAACACTGCTCGCTCTGCCGAGAAGCTTCTGTCCACTTCTGCATCTGTTGGTGGGTGTCAGGGGATGCTCCCTGGTTTCACTGTGAGCACATTCTGCCTCAGCGAGGTCAATCCACTTGCGGCAGAGGATGGATGTGGACTGTGGCTGTTTCTTGGCAGCAGGGTCTGGGAAGCTGTTTGATAGCTTGATTCACATGAGACCTGAATCCCTTATGGAGGCCCCTAGTGCAGGGGTGCCCATTGCATTAGAAGGCAGTCCTCTCCTCATGGAAAACTCTGGCCATCATAAGGGTGTAATTAACTCCACCCAGCCGCTGTCCCCCCATCTGCCTACTGGACCCTCTGAACTCCAGTGAGGCCCAGTGACCTTTTTGGTCACCGTTCTCCCAAAGTGTTTAGCAAACAGCTCAGAGTTCCTTTCAGAAATACCTCTTGGGCCCCGTAAGTTCATACAGCCATGTCATTTTGGATGTGGGTCCCTGAGTTTTCAGGGGTGGCAGTCTGTCTTCTTGGCGCCTGGTTCGGTTCTGACTTTACCCAGAGAAACCTGAATTCAGCTGAGTTCTGCATTGAATGGGGAATTCTCACCTCTCACACGTAGGTCATAGGCCCCAGGGATCAAACAGGGGTTTGGGCGCGGAAGCTCAATGATGAGCCATCCCCCTGGCTGGCTCTCGTCACCAATTTTATTTTTAAAGAAATTATTTAATTTTTTTTTACCTGTGAGTGTGGTTGCCAGAGGGGGCCAGATTCCTGGGGGCTGGAGTCAGAGGTGGTTGAGCCGCCTGGTGTGGGTGCTGGGAAGTGAACTCTGGTTCTTTGGAAGAGCAGCAAGTGTAAGCTGGACACCTGGACCCCTCCCCCACACTGCACGCACTTAAACTTATTCATTCATTCATTTATGTGAGTGCACAACTGCACTCACACCCATGTATGCATGATGCATGTATGGAGGTCAAAAGACGACCCTGGGTGTCTGTCGTCAGGTAACTTCTGTTTTTTGTTTGAGACAGGTCTCTCATTGGTCCTCACCATGTAGGTCAGGTTAGCTGGTCTACCCTCTTCTAGGGATCTGCCTGCCTCCGCCTCCCATCTCGGCATTTCTGGGCTTATAGGCGCATACCGCTCTGCCTGGCTTTTTAGGTGATCTCTGGGGATCCAAACTCAGGTTCTCACGCTTGTAAGGCAAGTACTTTACCAACTGAGGGCCCTCCCTCACCCCACAGCCCCAGACTGTCTTTTTGTTGTTTGGTTGTGGTTGTGGCTGTGTGTGTGTGTGTGTCTAGTTTAGACATGGTTCCCCAGTCTGTTCTTCCCACGTTTTGGCCGTGTCCTTGGGGACACAACGGCTTTGAACTTGACAAGCTAGTGTCTGGATCGTGAGGTTGCTTTACGTGTGAGTGTGTCTGAGAACACATTGCCTGACCTAGGTCACAAGGGCTCCCTTCTCTGTTCCCGTCTCTCAGTTCTACGGAATGGTTCTTCCATTTGGAATTCAGCCCACGGAGTCAGCTCTTGGTGAGGAAGCGGCCTGGTTTGATGCCTCACTCGGATGCGGGCCGAGGCGAGGCTTCCCTTTCCCAGGAGTGACCTGCAAGGTTGGAAGTGTGCAACTCTGTGCATTGTGGGGTTCTGTCCGCCGCTCAGTTCTCCTCCACCCCCTCCTCTCTCTCTAAGAGCCTGACTGGAGGGCCCGAGGAAGCAGCCTGCGCGAACGCTCAGGGGCAGGGGTGGCTCTTGGTTCTTGGGACTTCATGGAGTGGTGCCAACACTCCTTGTGGCCCGAGACACCCAAGTCTGCACTTCCCCCTGCACTTGGGCCTGTTGCCAGCCTGGCTGGCCTTCATGCCTAGTTTCTGTTCCCACCTTCATTGCTGACCTCAGGCAGAAACAGGGGTAGGGGCAGTCAGCTGGGAACGGGAACCGAATCTTTCCTCCGTTTGACTGGCTGCCTGTGGGGATCCCTCTGAGGAGTGGCTGGACCTCCAGCTCAGGCTGCAACGAGTAGGAGACAGCTGCTGTCTTCTGTGAGCAAGCCGCCGGCCATTCTGGCCTGCTGGGACTCTTGCGGGGCTGACCGAAGTGTGGTGGTGCCTGGTGGATCCCTTGCTGTCTGTCCTGAACAAGCTGCTGGCCCTGAGTCTAGATCCAGCTCCTCCTCCCCAGTGGCTCTGGCTGCCACGGTTCCCTTTGTTAGACAGTCTGGGACCTGTCTTTCTGGCCCAGCCAGGGGACTCAGGGTGATGCTGAGGCTGAGGAGGATGGGCCTGTGCTTACCCAATTAGTGGCCCGAGCCACCCTGGTACCCAGTGCAGGAGAGGCAGGGGACGTTGACTGAACACAGGAAATAGAGAAGTGCATGGTGGCAGGGCCTGGGCTGTCTGGTGGGTGGGGCGTCTGGTTCAGGAAACTTCCTAATGCCCTGACTTAGGAAGGCGAGGGCCTGGCACAGGCACCGCCACCTCGACATCGTCACCACCACTGCTGGCCCTTAAGTCTCTTCCACGTCTCCCTTACCACACCTAGTGCGTGGCTGGAATCTTTGGGCTGAGATCAGTCAGTCGGGCCGTGGGTTGGCTCAGTGCTTAATTAGCATGCAGGAAGCCCTGGCTTCTGCCCTCCGCGCTGTATAAACTGATCGCGGTGGCACATGCCTTTAATCCCAGCCTTCGGGACGCAGAGGCTGGAGGAGCGGGAGTTTAGGGTTCTTCAACTACCGAGTAAGCTTGAAGCTAGCCTGGTCTACATGAGGCCGTGCCTCTGGAAAACACTGTCCAGCCTTGATAATGTCCCCGCCTATGTCTGAGACAAGGGTCAGCTGATGGCAGCGGGGCTGGGTGCTTTATGCGCTCTGTCCTGTGTCCGCTGAGCGAGAGGCCTGTGGGTGTATTTGCCTGTCAGTCCTGGGGACTGCACCCAGGGTGAGCCTTGAACACACACACACACACACACACACACACACACACACACAGGCAAGTGGTTACCACTGAGCCACGCATGAGCCCCGAGGCAGTGCCCCCTGTCCATTTCACTAAGAGAGCTGGGGCAACCAGTGTCTGTGGCCACCCCTGTGACCTGCCCATCTCCCTGTCATGATGACCCCCAACCCAGTCACCTGCCAACCCTTGTCATGCCCTTTGCGCCTGCTCTTCCGGCTGCCTGCCATATTGCCCCCCACCCCCAATCCCCAGTCTCCCTGATTGATGCTCATATCTTGTCTATTCTAACTTCTCCGAGCGTTTCTTACTGTTGGCCACCGAGTTTTCTTTGCTTTCTGGCCTCTGTCTGTCTTCTGTATTAGGCCATGCTACCCACCAGGCAGAGTGTTTTTGTCTGTTTTCTTGTATATTGACTTTACCTTTAAGGACAGTCAGATGGCACCCACAGAACGAATTAATGAATGAGTGAGGAAACAAATGAATGTCTTAGTTACCTTTTCAGTCGATGGCCTGAAACATGCGACAAAATCATCATACAGGAGGGAGAACTCATTGCGGTTCGTGGTTTTCGGGTACCGTCCATCAGGATCAGGGAGGGGCGTGGCTGGTCCCTGTGCCTGTAGTCAGGGAGTGCCCAGCTACCGTTCTCCTCTCTGTTCAGTCTGGAAGCCCAGCCTTTGGGATTTCACTACTCATATTCAAGGCTGGCCTACTCTGTTAGGCCTCTCTGGAAGCGCCCTCATAGACACCCAGAGATGTGTCTTCTAGGTGACCCCAAGTCTAGTTAGTTTTCTGTGCAGACTCGTACGAACGCGCCATCAAGTGTGAGCTGTGCTCCTCGGCTCTTGGCACACCGGTTCGGCATGACTCTACCTGTGCCGGGCCTGTGCCCCTGGACTGTCGATCACCCTCCTCTCTGCCCCTTCCCACACTAGGAGTTGGCCAAGAGGACCCCCGGCAAGCACCCTGACCACACCGCAGTGCAGAGTGCCCTGCAGGCCATGAAGACCGTCTGCTCCAACATCAATGAGACCAAGAGGCAGATGGAGAAGCTGGAGGCCCTGGAGCAGCTGCAGTCTCACATCGAAGGCTGGGAGGTGCGTGCATGGCCAGGGCCCTCGGCTGAGGGGGCTGGGCCCCCAGTTGGAGCTGTAGATCACAGGCTGGTTCCTTCCCTTGGCCTGCCACGTGACTGCTTACACGTGGTTTAGTTGATTTTCAGTGAAACATAAAATCCCAGATTTCACCTTTCTGCTGTCTCACAGTGGCTGCCGCTGAGACCCCTGTTTCCTTTACCTCTGTCACTGCGGGCCATGCTAACTCCCCTCAGTAACTGCGTGGCCTCGCCCTGCTGCCTACAAGCCTTTGCAGCTTCTTGTGGGCAACATCTACATATCTCTCTGTATTAGTTTATTTTCCTGTCACTGTGACAAAATGCCAGATGTCAACCGCTGGAAGGAAGGGTTTGTTGTGGCTCTCAGCGGGGTTTGGGGTGGTGCTGCCCCATCTCAGTGGAGAAGAGCAGTAGCTTCTCACAGCTGGTCCCACACACCCACAGGAAGCCGGCAGATAGCTCTCTTCTCCTTTGTACTCAGATGATGATACCACCCACGTTTAAGGTGATCTTCCCTCCTTGGTAAACACAAGAAACTTAGAACCTTCCTCACATCCAGAAGTCTAGAAGGTGATTCTAGGTCCTGGTAAGTTGACAGGCTCACGACTTTCACACCATCCGAGGTATATGTAACTAGCACAGTGTATGCAACTAACTTTTCTTTATCACTCGTATGTGTATGTGTGTATCACTCGTATGCACACCTGTGAGCCTGGTGTGCCACAGCATGTGTGTAGAGGTCGAGGGACGACCGGTAGGAGTCAGCTCTTTCCTTCCACTGGTCCACTGGGTGTGACCTAGGCGTTGAACCCACGTCATCCGGGTTGGCAGCAAGCCCCCTTACCCACTGAGCCATCTCTTTAGCCCGTGACCAACTCACTTTCCTAACCTTCGCCTCCTACACTATTGAAAGTTTCCTGTGTGTCTCTAGAAAGACGACAGAAAATACAACAGGTAGGAAAGGCCAGCTCAGCTGGAGTGAGAGGTTAATAGCTGAGGTGGATGGTTCTGGGGGCAGATGGTGCTGTCTGACACGCCCACTCCCCCACCCCCGCCCACCTCCGCCCACCAGGACCTGGGCCATCCTGGATTTAATGGTCCTTTCTTGTACCCGTCTCCCACCGCTGGATAGAAAGCCCAGCTGCAGAGAAGACTTGGGCTTTGTTTAGAGAATAGGGGGGTGACATGTCCCCTGAACTCTCCCTCTCTGGCCATCTTCCTGAGGAGAGCCCTCCAGCTCCCAGAGTCCCTCGCAGATGGACTTTGGAAGGGGCATTGAGGTTTGGCCTTGATCAAGGTGGAAGTGGGAGAGATGAGGTACCCACTTGTGTGAGAGATGGGCTACCACAGGCGGGCCTGGTTTTCTGTGGTGTTAGCAGTACTGCCCCCCCTCCCCCTCCAGCTTCCTGAGCTTCTGGCTTCCTCCCTCCAGCTTCCATTAACTGGCCTGAGTAGGTGGGACGGTATGTTCATCAGGCAAGATGGCCGCTGAGGCAGCCGACCTCGCATCTGGCTCCTTTGGCTGTAGGGGCCGCTTGTGGCTTTACCCGACGCAAGTGCCACGTAGCCTGCCTTCCTACTGTGTCACAGGCCGCTGTCCTCAGCTCCTTGCAGCCTCTAGATACACACTGGCCCGTCCTGGTTGCCATGGGGCTGAGGGGGTGACTCTGAGGAGCTCACAGCGTCCTGCAGACCAGGAGGTGTGGCCAGCCAGGCTGGCCTTGCTCTGACGGGGCTGTTTCCTTCCTGTGCCTTGGACACGTCTGCCACCAGCACCCTTCGTTAACCCCAATGGCTATCTTGTATCTCTGGAGGGAGATAGGGAGTGGGGAGAGGGGCTAGAGACCCACCTCAAGGTAGTGACTTATCACCGGCTCCTTGGTGTGATTTGGTCATTTGGACCGCGCTTGGCGCCAAAGAGGCCTGGGACTGTAGGTCATCGGCCGGGCCGCCAGTGCCTGGGAAACTCGTTCCCCAAGATGAACTGAGGGGGCCAAGGATCTGGGCCGCCTGAATGAGGGGTTCTGAGCTTGCCAGGATTCCACGCAATCCCTTCTCTTCAGCTCTTGCAATCTGTACGACCTGGCCCGGCCTGCCCAGGACTCCACGCAGACCCACTGTGTGCTGGCTCTGAGGACTCCTGCTAGCAGGACTTTCATAGTCCCTGTCTGTGCTCCTCCTTAACGACCCCTCTCCCGGTCCTCGGCCCCGATCTTATCATCGCTGCTCAGCGTGGTCATTCGCCTGTGTGAGCCTCTGTCCACAGCCCTTCATGACGCCTGAAGCTGTTCCCCTCTGCGCCTTCACTGGATCAAGCGCTCCCAGAGTCCTGCCCTAACCTTCCCACATGACATCTGTCGAGCCCCTCCTGCATCCCCGGGAAGGTTGTTAGGTGCTGGAAATCTCCTGTCCTTATCCAAGTGCTTATCTTGTGGGGAAGGCTTAACAGGCCAGATTGCAAATAGGTCACAGGGCAAGACAGACCACGGGGCACCCAAACGAAACCCAGTCCCCCTCAGGACCAGACGCAGACCTCTAGGGCCTGCTGTCAGCCACATGAATTGGAGTATCAGCTCCCTGCACCTCTACCTCTGAGGGTCTCCTGTAAAGGGCGGGCAGCCCCTGACAGCTCTGGCCCACACAGCCTTCTATCACATTGTGTTGTCTTTCTGTCTGCTGAGAGCTCTGCCTGTGGAGGCCGATAGGGATTTAGGGGTATGGAGGGCAAGGGGCTTGCCAGTCTGACAGGGTCTAGAATCACCTTGGAGACAGGTGTATCTGTGAGGGATTGTTTAGCGTCTGGTCTCTCAGGGTTGACTTATATACATTGTGTGGAAACATCCATTTTAGTTGTGGCGGGGCCACTTCCTCGCTGGGATGCCGTACTGTGCAGATATAGGGAGAGCAGGGCACAGTGGACATCGTGGCTCTCTGCTTCCTGGTGTGGATGCGACGCAGCCAACTGCTTCAGGCTCTTGCTCTGTGACTCCCCAGCCGTGATGGACTGGGGCCTTAAACTGGGGGGCTGAAGTAAACCCTCATTGCTGCCCGTCCATTGCCTCCCCAGGGCTCGAACCTCACAGACATCTGCACCCAGCTCCTCCTGCAGGGCACTCTGCTGAAGATCTCTGCGGGCAACATCCAAGAGAGAGCCTTCTTCCTCTTCGACAACCTGCTCGTCTACTGCAAGCGGAAATCGAGGTGAGCTGCTGGGGCAGGGCCCGGATGTCCAGGGGGCTGGGGAAGGGTCTGGCTGCCCAGGTGATCTGCTGGGCTGGCCCTGGTTACTGTGGTAATAGAAAATGCTAAATGCCCCTTTCTCTAGGTGATACCTCAGGCTTGTGAGTGTCCCTCTCTGGGCTTTGCTTTCCCTTCCGCATGGAGATATTCTAAGTCAGGCTTTGAGAAGCTGCAAGGAGGTATTTTGCTGTATATGTTTTAACAGCCAGCCTTTGAAGTGGTTCATGTATTAGCATTATGCTTCTGTGGGTTCCAGTCACATTTTCCTTGTGCCCCGGGAACACTGCATCATACAGGGCGGCTCTAGAAGTTCTCCAGCATCCTGAGATCCTAAGGTCCCCCGTGGGAGGGGAGAAGGCTCTCCCCGTCGGGCCGGAGGAGAAACGACCAGCTGGTCAGCATCTTCACATCTCTCGCTGAGCTGCTTGCCCTCTGTGGGGACCAGGGGTGAGGGACGGGTAGCAGGCACACTTGTATGTGGTTGGAAGTGTCGTGTGGGGTGTGGAGCAGGGGGAAGAGGGATGGAGAGATCGCTAGAGGCTTGGATGGTGAATGGATAGTGGGTAGGGAAGGGGGAGGGAAGAATGTGGCGCTTGTGGGGATGGAGGAGGAGGGAGGAAGCTGGTGAGGAGGGATTCGTTGAACCTAGGGATGAAGGAGCAGAAGGGGTGATTGAATAAAGGAGGGGATGGGTGAGGGAGATGAGGGAGTAGGTGAGCAACCTCTTGAACCTGGTGATGTGTGAGTGATGGCGGGAGTGGATAGACAGGGAGGCTGGGAAGGAGCAGGGATGGTTAGAGGTTAGGAGGTGGTTGGCCAGAGTTGGCTAGAGGGTAGCTTGGTGGGTTGGAGGCAAGAATGGCCGTGGGGAGGAAGATAGGCTTTGGAGGCGGGCACAGGTTTGTTTGGTAGGTGATGGGGCGGGGCCTGAGTTATCAGGCGCGTTGGAGGCTGGGCGGATGGCCGGGTGGTCTGCTAATAGGGAGGGTGTGGGGCGGTCACGGCTTGGTGGGGAGTGGGCAGCTGGGCAGCGTCGCTGGCTGGTTCTCCAAATGCACGAGGGATGGGGAGAGGGGGTGAGGAGGCCGGGGAGGGGGTAATGGGCAGAGGACGCCTGTCCTGATCGGGAAACGGTCACCTCCCAGGGGCTCCTCCACAGCCTTATCTGGCCGAGGCTCCGGGTCCACGGCATCGTGGCCTCACGGACTGCTGCCCTAGAGCCTCCCTTTCCACTTCCCACATCCGTCCCCAGCTCCAAGGCTGGGTGAGAACGCAGGCCACAAGGCACGGGTGGCCATTCTACGTGCTCTGCGCAGACTCAGTTTCCCCTTCTGCAACAGGGGCCACATCCGCCCCTCTGTGTTTGGTTCAGAGTTCGGCCACTTCTCAAGCTCCATAACTTCTCCTGCCCGTGCCTCAGTTTCCTTGCTTGTCAAACAGGGGACGCTACTGAATGTACCCCACAGGGTTGTTGTGAAGGCGAAGGTAGTAAGGGCCTGGTGCGTGAGGTTGGGACTGGCTGCTGGGGCCACGCCCAGGGACCCCGCACTCACCCCTGGGTTCGTGGTGCCTCCTGCGGGCAGCCCAAGGGCACAGAGCCCCTCCTACAGTCCCCCCTCTCTGCTCTGGGGTTGGTCCTTCTCGCTGCAGGCTCTAGTCTCCCTTCCTCTTTTCCAGGTGTCCTCCTGCTTGGTCTGTGCGGATCTCCACTGCTGTCTTATTATGTCTCTTGTCCTGCTGAGGACACCCCTAGAGGCCTCCTTTGACAATCCCAAGACTAATGAAATGTCACCCCCTAGCCCTTCCCCGCCCTGGCTGCTAGAGGCAGGCTCTTTGCCCAGAGCTTCCTAGGGTTTGGGAAACAGAATGTCCCTTCAGAACTCTACGGATAGCCCCCAGCTGCCGGCCGAGCTTGCCCAGTCGCTGGCTTCCGGGCCAGGCCCCCCTCTCTGTGTGTCACCTGCCCTGGGAGGCATAGCAGGGACTTCCACCATCTTGGCTTCTGCGGGGACTCTCTCTAGCCTTCCTGTGGCCAGCCTATGCTCTCTAAATGCCACTCCCTCCTTAGTGACACAGCGAGCTGGCCCGAGGGAAAGGGCACACTTGTCTCCCGAGAGGGCCAGGCATGAGGCCAGTGTCCTGCCTCAAGATTAACAGCCAGAAGGCTGAGTGCCCTGCGGGCAGGGTCAGATGCTGGTGGATGGAACAGTCTCCATCAACAGTGGCACAGAGTCTTTCTTGTTGATTTAGAAGCTGAGGCTTTGGCCACCCAAGGAGGAGGGGGTGTTCTAAAAGTCAACCTTCTCAGTTACAGTAGGGGAAACTGAGGCCTGGAAAGGCTAAGCCTCATACCCTGTTGCTGCCCACTGTGTTCTGAGAGGCCAGAGTTAACACCAGGCCCTCCTGCTGCTGTGTGGCTCTGGGGGAATGCCGTTTTCACGTCTGTTATGTGGGGCTGAGGCCCCGCTGTCCGGGAAGGCCTGTTTTACAGAGCGGACAAGACATGTCCAGGCACCACTGTGGAGTGGCTGGGGTGGTGACGTCTCGTGAGTGAGGCTGAGAAGACCATTCCTGTTCCGTTTCCCTTGGATGTTTTGCACACAGATCACATGCATCTGAGCTCATCTTGTCTTCTGGTCCACACTCCTGTCCCAGACTTTTATTCCTCAGTTCTTCCTCATTCCCAGTAGAAGACGGTAAAGTCTCTGTCAGTTAGGTTCCTCTGAGAACAGACTTGCGTCTACCGGGTAATTGGATGGTGAGCTGGTAGGCCGTGGGTATGTGGGACATTGTGTGGTAGCGAGAGGAACTCTTGGTTCCCCGCTGGAGAGATGGCTAACAGAGGGGACGGCTGAGGGAAATGGCCCAGTGGAGGCCCTATGGCCCCACAGGCATAGAGAGTTTGTGGGCCTAGAGACCAGCAGCGCCAGAGAGTTGGCGGCGGGGGCAGGAACTCGGGAGCATGGTCTGTTATTTGGCGCCGTGGGGAGTTCTTTTTTAATATTTCCCGCAACACAGCAGGATGTGTGTGTGTGTGTACACAGGCACCTACATGCTCACAGACAGAAACACCCACTGACGCACATAAGCAGA
This sequence comes from Apodemus agrarius, assembly GCA_964023405.1. Taxonomy (NCBI): domain Eukaryota; kingdom Metazoa; phylum Chordata; class Mammalia; order Rodentia; family Muridae; genus Apodemus; species Apodemus agrarius. The sequence continues at coordinate 12,894,369 of OZ030008.1, forward strand.
TAACGATGTATAAATTGATGCCTAACCAGACACATGCACACCCATGTGTTTCCATGCATGTTTGTCCTGCATATGGATATATACACACGCAGGTGTATCCAACATCCATGTGCTCCTACATATATGCACACACACGTGTTTCCAGAAATCAATGTACCTGCATACACTGGTGTGCACTCAAATACACATCACACACACACACACACACACACACACACACACACACAGGAACATGCAAGCATGCCTGTTCACATATGGAAGCAGGAGAGAGAACTTTGGCGTATATTCTTGTAACTTTATAATGAAGCAGGGTTCAGCCAGTCAGTGCCTGAAGAAGCGCACGGTCCCTCTAACAGTGTGGCCCTCACTCATCACAGCCCACGGAGCCCAAGTCTGGCAGTCCCTCTCATCCCCCACTGTTCCAACCTCCACCACTTGACACGCACATGCATCAGGAGCCAGGGTCTCCCCAATACAGCTGCGTTCTCAGGGGTGTCTGGCCACATTTCAGTCCAGCGACCTCAGCCTACTCTGCGCACGCCCTGTTTGACTGACCCAGCTGCAGTGAGTTTGTCTCAGGTAGAGAAGAGAGGGCTGGCCACAGCCCTAGCCAGCTGTGGGCAAAGAAGGTCCACTCACTGGATCAAGGAGGCACAGAGACCCTTGCTCTGACTGGTACTCTATATCGCCTCTCCCACAGAAGACAAGTTCCCCAAGATTTCCTGTGTTTCCTTGTGGGCCAGCACTGAGCAGAGTGCCTGGCACCCGCCAGCCATTTACGAGCACTTACTGAATATGTGGCCCCTCACATAAGAAGCCCTGGCCGGGTGCTTTTTGTTTGATAGCTTAATTTGTTTGGGTGACCATAACAAAATAACATTAACCAGCTATCCTAAGGGACACATTTCTTCAAGTTCTGCAACATGAGAAGCCTAAGGGTATAAGACACCAGGAGACCAGTTCCCAGCAAGGCTTTTTTTCCACTGAGTCCTGGCATGGTGGAAGGGGTCGAGGTACCTCTTGAGGCCTTTTTTGTACAAGACACTAATCCCATTCATGAGATGCCACCAACCTCTGCTGTCTACCTGCCTCTGCTCTCAAGGCCTTACCCCCCTCCCCCGACTCTTCATATCAGAGTTTAGAGGTCGGCAGATGGTTGTGAAGGGTACCACATCCAGGCTGTAGTAGTAACTGAGCGTGTGGGCAATGGGGCTCCCCCAAGTGAAGCATGAGTCGGGGTAGGTGGGTGATGGACGCGTGAGTGGATGGATAACATGGATGGGTAGATGGACGGGTGGCGGGGTTAGCATGTAGATAGGTGGTTAATGAAATGGAAAGGTAGATGAGTGAGTTTGTGGGTAGATGGGTAGAGGAACGGTGTTTGGGTGGGTGGGTAGGTTACAGATAGATATCAGTAGATGGTAGGTGGTTGGGTGAGTCGTTGGTGGATGATGGATGATGGATTAGAGAGAGAGAGAGAGAGAGAGAGAGAGAGAGAGAATGAGAATGAGTATGCTGCACGTGATGGGTATGTGGATGGTGGATATATGATAGATAGTAGGTAAGTAGATGGCAGATATCTGGATGGTATGATGGTAGATGGGATGTAGATGGATGGTAAGTGGATTAATGAATGTAGGTACATGGGTAGATGGATGGATGGATGGATGGATGGATGGATGGATGGATGGGTAGATAGATGGATGGATGGATGGATGGATGGATGGATGGATGGATGGTTGAGTGGGTGGATGAACAATTGCCTTCTCCTATTCTGGTTTCAGTTTTGGAGGTACCATCTGATAGAAATCCCTCTTGCTAGCCCAGCGGACTAGGTTTCTGTCCTTCCTGTTGGTCTTGCACGAGGTCCCCATTGACTGAAGAATTGATCTGCAAGGTCAACAGAGCTATTAACTTATTTCCAGATGAGGAACTACGGCCAGCAGAGAGGAGACTCACCCAAGCCGCCTGCCCACCAGCAAACACCCCATGTGCCTCACCCTAGCCCAGAGCTCCCCCCTGCCCCACCGTGATGCCGTTCTCTGTAGGGGATACTGACCTAACCGTTGTCTTTCAGGGTCACCGGGAGCAAGAAATCTACCAAAAGGACCAAGTCCATCAACGGCTCCCTGTACATCTTCAGGGGTCGGATCAACACTGAGGTCATGGAGGTGGAGAATGTGGAGGATGGGACAGGTGGGCCCCGCCCCTCTCCACTAAACCCCTCCCTGCCTGCCCTGGCGCTCTCTGCCATTTGTGTCTTGTGTGTTGTTGAATGTAACTTACCTGAAGGAAAGCATTGGAACTTAGCAAAGTACTGTCCCGGGCCTGAGACCTCAGCACAGTGTGACCCAGCCCTCCACCCCTGCAAGTGACTTCTGTCCACTTTGTTTATTCCCCCCATTTTATTCTCTTACATGGATGGATATTTTGTCCACCTAAATGTGCACCATGTGTGTGCGGTGCCCGTGGAGGCCAGAGGAGGAGGAGGGCGTTGGAACCCCTGGAACCAGAGCTACAGATGGTTGTGAGTCGCCATGTGGGTGCTGGGAATTGAACCCCAGTCCTTTGGAAGGGCAGCCAGTGCTCTTAACTGCTGAGCCACCTCTCCCGCCCTACACTCTCTGCGATAATGCGGTCCTTTTTTTTTTTTTTCCTGCTTAAAAAATATTTTTACCGTGTTTGCTATGGTGGTGCAAACCTTTAATCCTCAGCACGTGAGGCAGAGGCAGGTTAGTTTCTGTGAGTTTGAGACCAGTCTGGTTTACACAGAGTTCCAGGACAGCCAGAGCCATGTATAGTGAGACACTGACTAAAAATAAGCCATTACCTCCTTAGCTTCCCTTACCAGATATTTTTCTTTAAAATTCTCTGGGTTTTAAACATATGTATATTGAAGTGGTTTTAGATGCACGTGGCTATATGTGCGTACTTTTTTATGCATATAGTTATACAGCCTTACGTCTCATACCTGGCTCTCGCGCTCAGGGTACTGGCTCTGGGATGCATCCGTGTCTCACGTAGTTGCGGGTAGATCCTGTTTCCCGAGGCTGGGTAGCATGCACTGCACGAACAAGGCAAGGCCGGAGCTTAGGGTAGTGTCCGCCATCCACTACTGGGCCCGGAGACGCCACATCTCAGCAGATGTTCCTGATCCTGTCTCGGGAAGGTTCTAATGTGGTTTTGAGCCATGACACAGCTGTAGGCCTCCATAGGTTCAGAGTATGACAGGATCCCGTATTCCTAGGTACTGTTTGTTTGACATCATGCTTTCAGAGAGGGCTCCTTTCCTGAGCTCTGGGCATGCATCTCCTTCGCCACTGTGTCTGCGCCTGTTTAAGAGGTCAGGACACCTGTGTCACTGTGCTGTTGGAAGGGGTCCGTGCAGGTCTTCTTTGCCCGTGAGAGAGAAGCCAGGAGGGAGCACTTGTTGGGGGAAGGCAGCAGGGAGCACTTGTTTAGCTCCCCAAGCCTGGTCATGTAGGCGGCCTTCATTCCGTGGGTTGTTGAGCGTTGCATACCTGTCTGTGTACTGATCGGTGTTTGCCTCCTGCCCCTACCAGCCGATTACCACAGCAATGGCTACACTGTCACCAACGGCTGGAAGATCCACAACACAGCCAAAAACAAGTGGTTCGTGTGCATGGCCAAGACAGCCGAGGAGAAACAGAAGTGGCTGGACGCCCTGATCCGGGAGCGGGAGCAGCGAGAGAGTGGGTGCCTAGACCGGGCCCGGGCTGCCGCGGAGGGTGGTGGGGTGCTCCTCTCCTGGGGTGGGGGGAGGACTGTGTATGTCGGGGTCTAGGTCCCTTGCAGAAGAGGGTTTTGTTGGGTGGGGACCTCTGTGACTATGCTGGGATCTGGATATGTTAGCAGTCGGTTGTACCACAGGCCCCAGGTGGCTTCCTGGTCACCCTGAGCATCTGGAAACAGCATGGTCCCCACCCCCCAGCTGATCAGGTGCTTGCTGGAGCTTTTGTTTTCTGTCCCTGAATGGGAATCTGGGGGACGGTCCTTGGGGTGCTCCTTTGGGCATAGCGGAGAGCCCCTTAGGACACGGTTACCAAGGTGGTTCATGGGAAAACAGTGTAGGGGTTGAGGTGGGAGACCAGGGTTGGCTGGGCTGTGAGCTGCGTCTGTGCCCTGAACTACTGTACAGAGCCCCCCAGGCTAGGAACTTGAGGGCCTGGGTGTCCTTGGGACAAGTTACTTCAGTGACCTGAGCCGAGGTAGACTCACTCTGCCCCCCAAGGCTGTTGGTACGGCCATCCTGGCAGACTCAGCCTGTAGCTACCCCACAGTCACGCCCCCAGTTTGACACAGGAGCAAACTGGGCCTCAGGTTCCCCCATGTACATCGGGCAGACCTGAAATCCCGGCTGGCCTATGTGTCACAGACACCTCACATTTGCCATCACCCTCTGGGCCTGTGTTGCAGGCTGCCCACCAACCAGTGCTGAGGCACACCCGTGGTGCCACCGCGAGCCCCTCATTGCTGCTCTGTGTTCAGGAGGTCATCATGGTCCCGCAGGCCTGCCCTTCAACACGGTCCAGGCCAGCTGCCTCTCTCCCTGATCCACACTTCCCAAGTCACTGTCCCCAGCTCAGTGCCTCTGCCTGTTTTCTAGAGAAAGTGGGTCCTTTAGGTAGTACTTAACTATAAGCCAGAATGTATTAAAATGCCAGGAGGCCAGACAGGCTCCTAACTTTGGCCTTTGGATGGGCAAGGGCTGAACCTCTGAAACTGCTCAGGGCTGGGGCGGGGTCAGTCCTGGGGGAGGGGCAGGGAGTTGGCCGGACTGGGTGGGACCGAGCTGAACTTTTGTGGTTAGAATCTGGAGCTGTGGTTAAGCACAGGGTCTGTGTCATTAAGAGGTGTGTGTGGTCCGAGGAGGCCTTGTCCTTAGAAGTGAGTGCTGTCTAAAGTTCAGCCTCAGGGCTGGGCACCCAGGGCTGGGCTCACACTGTGGTCTGTGGTCGGAGTTTCAGATTGGAATCCAGAGCAAAACATCTCGGGGCAAAATTTTGGTACCACGTCTTCAATCCAGACAGCATACTTGTTTGTAACATGGGAGTGATTTGTGTCTTTTTTCTCAGGAACATGGGATATGTGTCTGGGGCTGTGAAGCACTTATTTGCTGTTAATTGTCTAGATGGGGTGGGGTTCAGGGAGAGTAGAATGGGGGATGGGGACGAGCGCATGACATGGGGGGTGGCAGGGCTATGTGTGTGTACTGTGGGTAGGACAAGGCTTTGGCGTTCAGCTCTGAATTAAGGTACCGCCAGTCCGTGGGTCCCCACCCAGTCTTTCTGAGCAGACCCTGACAGGTGTGTGCGGCATTGAGGAGGTGCCCTGTGACTATGCGAGGGTGAAGGCGGGGTGGCATGAGTGCCAGAAGCACCCCCGACTGCCTCCCGTGCCCCCACAGCAATCATGTCTCCACGCAGGCCTGAAGTTGGGCATGGAGCGCGACGCCTACGTCATGATCGCGGAGAAGGGGGAGAAGCTGTATCACATGATGATGAGCAGGAAGGCGAACTTGATCAAGGACCGCCGGCGGAAGCTGAGCACGGTCCCCAAGTGCTTCCTCGGCAAGTGAGTGGCTTCCGCGCCCTGGCCCCAGCTGGCCACCTTCCGTCCTGCCCTGCGCCCGCTTCGCCCTGTCCCGCCCCACCCCATCCTTCTCTTGCCGGGATCTCCTTCCACAGCCACCTCACGCCTCTCGGGTCTGCTGTAGGTCTGCCCGCTGCATTTGCCCCTGACCCACTGTGTCATCCAATTCCCGAAACGAGGCACATAGTAGAAACTGAGATCGTCCTGACTCAGTGGGCCGGCCACGCCCTGCCCATTTCTGTTCTGTTCTGCCATGGCCAAGGCAGAGGTGGCAGCGGCTGTGTTTAGAAGAAGATGAGGGAGATGAGATAGGGTGGGTCTGAGGCAGGCTGGAGCTCGGTGGTCAGGACGCTAAGGAGGAAGCCGGGAATAATGTCCGATTGTCCCTGGAGGAGAGGCAAGATTGGCGACCCGTGTAGGGGACAGGCCAGCAGACTGTCCTGCGGAGCGCCATGTACGCAGAAGAGTCTGAGCCAATAGTGTTGGGGAAGGGACAAGCTGAAGCCTCTGTGGCCAGTGGCCAGCGAGGTGGGGGTCCCTGGGTAGGGAGCAGTTCCCAGAAGCCAGATGACATGATGCAGCCAGTGGAGGGTGGGGCCGGCATGTCAGGGACTTGAGTTTCGATGTATGGAAACAGAAAGCCCTGCTGGGTGTCTGTATTGCTCATTGGAGCCTTTGGAGTTAGGAGTTAGCCCAGGCTAGGCCTTGAGGCCTAGCATTAAACAAGCCAGGGCTGGGTCTTGGGGGAACCAGCATTTTTTGGACTCTTTTGTCCATTGTCCTTGGGGGCCTGACAGTCCTGGCTCTGCCTCTCTGAGGCTCTGTGAAAAGGAGAGAGCCCCGGATGTTTCCATTGCTAATCCTGATTCCACTGTGAAGGCGCCTTTTCTCTCGCAGTGGCCCGCCCCACTTCTGCCTAGGGGGATATCGGAGAGCCTTCCTGCTAGCCCTGCCGCCCCGGATGGGATAACCTGTCTGTGATGAAGGCTTCTGAGGCCCGACTCCTCAGGAAGGATTAGAGGAGATTTCTCTTGCTGCCCATTTGAACCCCGGCCAGCAGCCCAGCTCATGTAACCGTGGGGCCCAGAGGAGCCGACTCCCCACTGAGAGGAAGCTGCTTCAGTCCTGGCTTCCCTCAGTACCTGCCTGGGCTTCCAACACCCCTTGACAGCCAGTGCGCAGCTCCAGGAGCCCCTGGTCCCCTCTGTAAGGAGAGTAAATAGGTGGCTGCCACACTGGTCCCTCCAACCCTTAATCTGATCTATGGCATTCACATTTGGCTATGGCTATTAATCTCACACAACACCAGGTCACTGCTGGTGTCCCCATTTTAAGGGTGAAGGCAGCGGCACGGAGAGGGGAAAGCAGCCACACTGCGGCAGCGAGGTGGGATTCGAACTCAGGACGGGGAGACTCCAGAGCTGGCGTTCTCGCTCACCACCTCAGTCTCGGGTCATTTTAATCTCTCTTCAGCATCTTCAGTTTTCCTCAGTCATTGCTTTCTCCTCCTCTGTCAGCTCCTGGAGGGTGACAGCCTGACTGTGGACTGTCTGGTTTGTCTTCATAACCTTCCAAGGCTGGGCTTTGAGTTGCACTGTGGACTGGGCCTTATTCCCCGTACCTTCTTGCTGGATGACTTTGAGCACTGGGTTAATGTCTCTGGGTCTCAATGAATGATGATTAAGGAAGGAGAAAGGCTGGAGGATGCAGTGGGCATGCAGTGGGAACACAGTGGACATGCAGTGGGAGCACAGTGGGGATGCAGTGGGAGCACAGTGGGAAGGCAGTGGGAGCACAGTGCAACACAGTGGGGATGCAGTGAGGATTCAGTGGGAGCACAGTGGGGATACAGTGGGAACACAGTGGAGATGCAGTGGGAGTACAGTGGGAAGGAAGTCAGTGGGAACACAGTGGGGATGCAGTGGGAGCACAGTGGGGATGCAGTGGGAGCACAGTGGAGATGCAGTGGGAGTACAGTGGGAAGTCAGTGGGAACACAGTGGGGATGCAGTGGGAGCACAGTGGGGATGCAGTGGGAGCACAGTGCAACACAGTGGGGATGCAGTGAGGATTCAGTGGGAGCACAGTGGGGATACAGTGGGAACACAGTGGGGATGCAGTGGGAGTACAGTGGGAAGTCAGTGGGAACACAGTGGGGATGCAGTGGGAGCACAGTGGGGATGCAGTGGGAGCACAGTGGGGATGCAGTGGGAGCACAGTGGGGATGCAGTGGGAACACAGTGGGGATGTAATGGGAGCACAGTGGGAAGGCAGTGGGAACACAGTGGGAATGCAGTGGAGATACAGTGGGGATGTAGTGGGGACGCATTGGGGATGCAGTGGGATGCAGTGGCACATAGTACGTGCTGTACATGCTGAGGCCTCCATGCATGTCATCATGTTACAAGGTCAGGTGTGAAGAAGTGGCCAGTTTGTGCCTCACTCAGAAATGAATAGACTTCACATTTCAGTGGTAAAATCTGTGTACTGTGAGAGAACATACTCTGTGTGTGTGTGTATGTGTATGTGTGTGTGTGCACACGCGTGCATGCACCTGCCTTCCAGCAGCCTCAGATTAGCTAGACAAAAATTCCTTCCTTCCTTCCTTCCTTCCTTCCTTCCTTCCTTCCTCCCTCCCTCCCTCCCTCCCTCCCTCCCTCCCTCCCTCTCTCCCTCCCTTCCCTTCCTCTCTCCCTCCCTCTGTTCTTCCCTTCCTTCCTCCCTTCCTCCCTCCCTCCCTTCCTCCCTCCCTCCCTCCCTCCCTTCCCTCCTTCCTTCCCTCCCTCCTTTCCTCCCTCTGTCCCTCCTTCCATACCCTCCCTCCTTCCATACCCTCCCTCCTTCCATACCCTTCCTCCCTCCTTCCCTCCCTCCCTCCCTCCCTCCCTCCCTCCCTCCCTCCCTGTTGCCAGCCACCAGCAGGGAACTGAACAGACAGACTTCCTGCCCACAGGGAGATGACTCTTCCTCTGGGAATCAGTCAGTAGACAAGCGCACATATTAATAGAGGACGCCGCTGGGCCAGCCAGCCCACCAGGCAGTTGTGGCGTGATAAAGGGGAGGTTGTGGAGCTGCCTCGGCCGGGGTGGGTAAGAGAGGCCTCCTGTCAGAGGTCACATTCCAACCAAGATCTGAGGGACAAGCAAGTATCGGCCACAAGGAGACCAGAGGAACAGCACTCCTGGGCACGGCGCGGCAGATGCACGCGTCTGGTGGCTTTGGTGAGCCGTGGCACTGAGTGGCAGTCCTCAGTTGGCAGCTGTTGGCGCGAGGCCCAGGAGTCGGCAGGGCTGCATCTGGCGGCACTGCGTCGGGGTCAGGGTTTAGTACAGGTGTTCAGGGAGGCTCAGGAGGGGACAGAGACGAATTGAGAGAGCTTGGGGCCACACGGGAGGGACAAGGTGTGCCAGTGTGGCAAGTTTGGGAAGGTTTCCCGGAAGGCAGAAGCATTTGCTGCCTCCCTTGATAGCAGTTAGATGTCTTGTTAACATCCACACGCTGGGGGCTCTGAGGGAGAAGGCTTTGCTGCGGCAGCTGTGGGCACAGCTGGGCGAGGCGGCACACACCTGCCCTCTTGGCACTCGGGAGGCTGAGGGGTGGGCAGTAGGTAAGTGGCCAAGGTAGGCCCGGGCGTCATAGCAAGATCCCGCCTCAAAAACTGACTGATCAACCACTGACAGTCGTTAAAGACTTGTCAGGGACGGGGAGATAATGACTCGGTGGGTAAATGCTTGCTGTGCAAGGGGTAGGGTCTGCGCTCAGATCCCCAGCTCCTGCCCGTGTGAAAATCCGTAATCCCAGTCAGTGCTGGGAAGGGGGTGAAGACAGGTGGGGCTTGCCGACCAGCCAGTGGCAACCTTGTGTCACAAAATAAGATGGGGAGTAATAGAGGAAGACACCCAGCATTCGCCTTTGGCCTCCCCCCGCCCCCTCGGGCCTGACAGACATCACCAGGGACATTGGCAGGGACTGTGTGCAAGGGACTCCCAGGTTGCATCTCCACCCCAGACCCCAGGCAGTGGAGAGATGTTCATTCTTGGGAGTGGTCCACGGAGCCTCCGGTCAGGTGGCGCTCACAAAAGAATGGCAGAGATGTGCCCACGTTCCTCTGTGCCCAGCCTTGGCCTCTTCCTGCAGCTGAACGGTGTCCATCAGGTAGGCCTGGGGGGGTGGGGTGGCGGAAGCCGGCATAACTTAGCCGTCAGTGGACTCTGCCATTTGATCCCACCCCACCTTGGCCCCCCAACCTCTCTCAGTGCCTCCTGGGGACCCAGAGCTACTGTCAGATCCCAGCTCCCTACCCCCACCTGTCACTCAGAGCTACTGTGCGTGCAGATGTCCAGCCTGGGACACTCCCTGCTGGCCCAATACACGTGGAAGCCTCGGGACGGCATTTCACAGCCGGGAGCTTCCCAGGAAGTATCACATGTCCTCCTCTCTCTTGAGGAGTTGGACCCATGGCGTTGTGGTGGGCTCTTGGAGCAACGGCTTCAGCTCTGACGGGCTTGGCCAGCTCCACTTGGCCAGCATGCCCGGACCAGGGTTCGAGGTTCCTGCGTAAGAAGAGATTAACTTTATCTGGTTTCCCTCCTGGGTTCCAGCTTAAAGTTTCACAGGATTAAAAAGTCCACCCACTAATTCCAGATGTCCCTAAGCAAACCATCTGCCCGCTGCATCCTGTTGCTTGGCGGCCAGCTGCTTCTCGTTCCCTAGATGGGGACAGCTTTGCTTTAATTGGCCCAACAAGCTGAAGACCCAGCTTGGTTTCCCAGTGTGGGCACAGTGGCCACTCAGTGACTCTCCTGGGTCTGTCTCCCGCCCCTGCAGCCACTTTGGGATACTTCCCCACTGTGGCCACAGGGCCGTTGATCCCTACCAGAGGTGGCCCTGGATGGGACCGCCAGCCACCGTGAGCAGCCTTGCTCAGGTCCCCCTGCCTCCAGCCTTGAGAGTGGTCACACCAACATCTGTTTGCCTTCTGGGTTGCTGGCAGTTTTTGCCTTGTCCCAAGAGCTGGGACTTGGAGAACAATGGAGCGGGGTGCGGAGGGGCTGGTGAGCACGTGGGGGGTGGTTAGAGGGACACAGAACTTGGAATGTTCCCACCCAGGGTGCCAGAATTGTACCTGTTTCTTCCCCCACATCCCTGGGGGTCTCCTGGGCTTTCTGAACGCCTCATAATGCTGCTACCGACGTAAGGCCAGGTCCTTCCTCTGCCAGCACTAAAAGCTAAAAATAGCATCCCCTGTTGTAACCGGAGGTGGGACAGCTGGTTCCCATAAAGGGGGCTGGGCACTGCTGCCCACGCTTCTGGGTGCTGCGTGCTCTAGGCTCGCCCTCTTCCGTTGGCTCCAGTGGGTGGAAATCTGGGCTGAGCCCAAGAGGCCACCAGGGCTGGGACCCCAGAGGCCTGGGACCCCAAGCCAGAACAGCTACCTGTCTCATCTGTGTCCCCAACCTTCCTGCTACATTTGTTGTGTAGAGGACTCTTGAGTCTCTGTGTCAGGGAAAGGTCAGTGAACAAGGTCACCACCTGTCAGCAAAGGCTCATGGGCTAGCTGGCTGTGTGCTAGGGCGGGGCTGATGAACACACACGCACCTGTAAACCTGTTGCTGCGGAGAGTGCTTGGTACTGAGAGGAAGCAGTCAGGTGTAGGCTCTGTGTAGAGCCCTCCATGGCGGTGGTATGCATCGCTGTATGGAAGAGATGGCGTGGAAGGGGCCAGGAAAGGGCGTTTCTAGGTAGATGGAGCAGCAGTTCCAAGGCCCAGAGGCATGATGGGTCTAGGATATTTTTTTAAAAGAAGGGAACAGGGGTGAGTGAGCCAAAGACCAGAGGGCGGGGGATGCGGGAGAGAAGCTGGTCCAGGAATGATGTTCCAGGCGTGGAGCTGGTGGCTGATGCTGGTCCATATTTCTGGGCAGATGTGTGAGACAGTGGAGACAGCGCTGCACTGCTTTCTGAGTAAGGCCAGAGCCTGTGGGAGCACTATGAGGATGGAGAGGGTGTGATGGGAGCACTGTGAGGACGGGGAGGGTGTGATGGGAGCACTGTGAGGATGGAGAGGGTGTGATGCGAGCACTGTGAGGACGGAGAGGGTGTGATGGAGCACTGTGAGGACGGGGAGGGTGTGATGGGAGCACTGTGAGAATGGGGAGGGTGTGATGGGAGCACTGTGAGGACGGAGAGGGTGTGATGGAGCATTGTGAGGACGGAGAGGGTGTGATGGAACACTGTGAGGATGGAGAGGGTGTGATGGGAGCACTGTGAGGATGGAGAGGGTGTTGTGGGAGCACTGTGAGGAAGGAGAGGGTGTGATGGAGCACTGTTGAGGATGGAGAGGGTGTGATGGAGCACTGTGAGGATGGAGAGGGTGTGATGGAACACTGTGAGGATGGAGAGAGTGTGATGGGAGCACTGTGAGGATGGAGAGGGTGTGATGGAGCACTGTGAGGAAGGAGAGGGTGTGATGGGAGCACTGTGAGGATGGAGAGGGTGTGATGGGAGCACTGTGAGGACGGAGAGGGTGTGATGGGAGCACTGTGAGGACGGAGAGGGTGTGATGGAGCATTGTGAGGATGGAGAGGGTGTGATGGGAGCACTGTGAGGATGGAGAGGGTGTGATGGGAGCACTGTGAGGAAGGAGAGGGTGTGATGGGAGCACTGTGAGGATGGAGAGGGTGTGATGGGAGCACTGTGAGGATGGAGAGGGTGTGATGGGAGCACTGTGAGGATGGAGAAGGTGTGATGGGAGCACTGTGAGGTCAGAGAGGGTGTGATGGAGCACTTTGAGGACAGACGGTATGGTGGGAGCACTATGAGGAAGGAGAGGGTGTGATGGGAGCACTATGAGGATGGATAGGGTGTGATGGGAGCATTGTGAGGTCAGAGAGGGTGTGATGGGAGCACTGTGAGGACAGAGAGGGTGTGATGGGAGCACTGTGAGGAAGGAGAGGGTGTGATGGGAGAACTGTGAGGAAGGAGAGGGTGTGATGGGAGCACTATGAGGATGGAGAGGGTATGGTGGGAGCACTGTGAGGACGGAGAGGGTGTTGTGGGAGCACTGTGAGGTCAGAGAGGGTGTGATGGGAGCACTGTGAGGAAGGAGAGGGTGTGATAGGAGCACTGTGAGGAAGGAAAGGGTGTGATGGGAGCACTGTGAGGAAGGAGAGGGTGTGATGGGAGCACTGTGAAGACAGAGAAGGTGTGATGGGAGCATTGTGAGGAAGGAGAGGGTGTGATGGGAGCACTATGAGGATGGAGAGGGTATGGTGGGAGCACTGTGAGGACGGAGAGGATGTGTCAGGAGTACTGTGAGGAAGGAGAGGAGAGGGTGTGTCTGGAGCACTGTGAGGACAGAGAGGGTGTGATGGGAGCACTGTGAGGGAGGAGAGGGTGTGATGGGAGCACTGTGAGGAAGGAGGGTGTGACGGGAGCACTGTGAGGAAGGAGGGTGTGACGGGAGCACTGTGAGGATGGAGAGGGTATGGTGGGAGCACTGTGAGGACAGACAAGGTGTGATGGAGCACTCTGAGAATGGACAGGATGTGATCTGAGATACCTGAGCCTTCTTGACTTTCCAGTCAGCTTTCTGGGCTTGGTATGGCTGCCTGCTTATCTTGTGAATTTCATTTATACTGTCTGCGTACATATATACAGACAGACAGACAGACAGACGGATATACAGACATACAGACATACATACATACAGACAGACAGACAGACATGCACACTTAGTATCCACTCCCCAGCTATCCATGGTGTATCTCCACCATCCACCCAGCACACCCCCTCTAACCTCCGTATCTGCCCATCTCTCCAGCGTTGATCTCCATTATCATCTGACTGTCCTTATTTACCTGTGTACCGCATGGCCCAGTGTGTATCTATTGGCTTATCCCTCCGTCCATAGGTCCCATCTGCCACCTAGTCTCTGTCTATCCACCATTCATTTCCCACCTATTCATCTGTCTACCTACCTACTCGTCATCCACCCACCTACCCACTTGTCATCCCTGTCTGTCCATCTTCCTTCCATCCATCCATCCGTCCGTTCGTCTGTCCATCCATAACCTACCCATCATTTACTCATCTGCTATCCATTATCTGTCCATCCATCCATCTATATCCATCTACATTCATCCATCCGTCTGTCCGTCCGTCCATCCATCTATCCATCACCTAACCACTATCCACTCATCTGTCCATCCATCCATCCAACTATCGCCTTCCCACTATCTGTTCTTTCATTCATCCATCTACCCGCTCACCTGCTATTCATCCTTCTACCCACCCATCTATCCATCCATCCACCATTCATTCATCTACCAACCATGAACCATTTTCCCACTCTTCTATCTATACATCTACCACCCACTGACCATCTCCAGCCACCCACCTTCCTGTCGGAGTGTCTGTCAGTCATTCATCCACACACCTGTTCCTCTCTCTTGCAGGCATCCACTGTCTGTCTGTCTGGCCATGCACCCGCCTGCCCGTTCAGTCATCTGCCCACCGTCCACCCACACTTTCCTGGGTGGATGAGGCTGGTCAGGAATTGTTAGGCACCAACAAGCCTGATCGTGGTTTCTTGGGCTATAGCTGCTGGTTTTGTGTGCTGTGGGAAGATCTGCCTGCCATTCCTGGGGTGGGGCCAGGCCATCTTGGTTCTGGTTCTGGAACTGGGGACCGACCATCTCCCTGCATCTTCTGTTTCTGACAGCGAGTTCGTCGCCTGGCTCCTGGAAATTGGTGAGATCAGCAAGACGGAAGAAGGGGTCAACTTGGGCCAAGCCCTGTTGGAGAATGGCATCATCCACCACGGTGAGTGGCAGTGGGTGTGGCCAGGTAGGCCGAGTGTTAGGAAGCTGCCATTCCCCCAGAAATCCGCTCCTGCACTTCCGAGCTGCTGGCCTGGTCCCTCTCACACACACTCAGGACCGTGGCTGCTGCATGACACTTCCCTGGGGCGACAGACTCGCTGTTCACTCGGGAACCAGCAAGCGAGAACTCCTCAGAGAAGCGGGTGCCCAGGGAGCAGGATTTTCCATTTGCCCCTGCAGGAAGAGCTAATTTGAGGATGTTTGTCGGATGTTCCTTGCAGTGGGATACTTACTTGCTCAGTCATGAGTGGGACAGGTGAAGTCCTGTCCTCATGGAGCCGACGTTGTGCTTGGAGGGGGGACGAAGGTGGCAGAGGGTGCCAGAGCTGCAAGATCCAGGCTGGCGTGAGGAGGGGTGGCAGTCAGTGTCATAGGGAGTCAGTTCTGAACAGGGGCATGAGGGGGTCTCCCCGGGAGTGAGGGAGGCAGGAGGGTGCTATGGCTTAAGGCAGGGGCAACTACCAAGGCCAAGTGCCCAGGGGGATGCTGAGTGCTCTCCAGGGAGCACTGGGGAAGGCGGTGAGCCTGCCTCCTGAGTGGACAGGGGCTTGCTAGGAAGCAAGGTCAGAAGTCTTGGGGCTCAGGAAAGGATTTGGCTGTGGAGCCTGTGTGGGCCCACGGGGCCAGCCAGGAGCCACCGAGTGTCCAGGCGGGAGGGAAGAGCCTTGGTTTTTAGAGCTTTGGGCTTTTGGCTGTTCAGAATCTGCTTTGGGGTCTGAGTCTCCGGCAGAGTTGAGAGGTGGCTGTCGTGATGCCAGCAGTGTGGTCCTCCCCCTGGAGTGCTCGCAGCTTCCTGTTCTCTCCAAGGACAGGCCAGATCAGAGGGGCCAGTCTCTGCCGGGCCCGTACAAGCCATGAGCCTCACATCCCTTGATGTTCTGAGGAGACCAAAGGGTGGGGCTCCCCGGCCTTACCCGTCCCTGGGCCCTTTCAGTCTCTGACAAGCACCAGTTCAAGAACGAGCAGGTGATGTATCGCTTCCGCTACGATGACGGCACCTACAAAGCCCGCAGCGAGCTGGAGGACATCATGTCCAAGGTAGGACGCCGTCTCTCAGCCTGTGGCCCCCGTCCAGCCCGTGTCCCTGCAGCCTGCCCCGCCCACCCGCCTCTTCCCAGCAGACCAGAGGGTATGGCTGATTCAGACCCTGCTCTTGCTTGTAGGGCGTGAGACTCTACTGCCGGCTGCACAGCCTGTACGCCCCCGTGATCAAGTAAGTCCCCGTGGCCTCCCCCCTTGACAGTAGCAGACCGGCCCCACCCATATCCTGTCCTTTCTGAACCTCTTTCCCCTTCTCCATCAGACATGGTTATTAACTGGCCTCTTCCATCAGACTGTCAGGAGGAAGCGAGTGACTCTGTGGGAGGTGCCGAACAAAACGCATCTTAAGGGACGGGAGAGCCAGGCTGAGGAGTGGATCTGCCCGCTGGTCCCCAGTTGTGTGACCTCGGGCAGTCACTCAGCCTTCCTGTTCCTCACCAAGTCTTTCTGAGGCAGGTTATAGCGTAGGACGTGCCTCAGGGCCTTTGCACTTGCTGCTGCTGTGGAATGCTCTCCCCTACATACCAGCTCCCACTTCCTCCTTCCTTATTTTCCCTGGGATGGGACAAGAGTTCCACCACCGAGTTCCATCCTGCCCTGCCCACCTCCCTAACACCTGACCGAGGAGCTCGCCATGCCTCCTGTCGGGGCCGTGCTTTCTTCTACCCTGTGTCTGTATTATCCCTCGCAGAAACCACCTGACCTAAGGTTTTCAGATGCTCCAAGTTATAGAGGCTGCTTACTTATTTACTTATTTATTTTAACTTAACGGATTTTTACATTTTAATTCCATCGCCTGCTTGAATCTGAATTCAAATGGCTTCCACACACAGCCTTGTCCTTGATTGGAGCAACCCGGGGCCAGTGTGTGTTGAGTGAATATTCTCCTCCATCCAAATGGGCCTAGCAGAAGCCGGGACCTCCTGGAGCCCTGAGGGTTAAAGTCACAGAAAGCCTGCTCCCAAGCAAAAAACCCCGAGCGGCTTGGTGTCTGCTACAAAGCTTGTGGTTGTGGGTGGAGGAACAGGGACAGAGTGACGTGACGTGTTCTGGGGACTTAATCCAGTCTGTCTGTGGTCTGTGAAGTCAGGCCCTGGGAACCCTTCACCCACGGCCCTGCCTCCTCAGGCCCCCTCATTCGCTGCTACGCGCCAGTTCTAGGAGGTAGTGACAAAGGGCCCAGCCTCCTCCCCAGCCTCTATGGCCCCTGCCTGGGCGCAGCCTCTTCCTGGGCCCCTATGGCCACTGTCCATTTCCTAGTGTCCTTCCCTGTGCCGTCCGGCCTGCTGGTATGACCTTTTTCTTTTGTAGGCGGTGGCGGGGATACGCCTAGGGTCCTTGCTTAGGAGAGACGAGTTCTCACAACCAGCCTGACCACCCCTCGGCGGCTCCACCCAGGGCCGTGGAACTCAATGTCTATCCGATTAAGGCTGAGCTTTGTGCAGTTTGGCTCTTCAGGGCCCATAACCCCTCAGGCTAGCAAGGTGGAGCTCGAATACCTCCCTGGGACCCCCGCCGCACCCTCTGGGCTCCGGCTTTCCTCGGTGCTCAGGGCCCGGCCTGTACACAGCTCTGTGTCTTTGAAACATCCGAGTCAGCACCAAAATAAGGCAGGAGGATGGGCACCTCGCTCACCCTCCTTAGAGACTCAGGGCTTCTTCGCTGTGGACTCTGGACACCTGGAGGGTCTTGCTGTGGGGATGTTCGGCTCTGTGGGGTGCCCATGATCCCCCACCCCCAGTGTGACACTCCACCCCGAGACAAACCTTTTGTACATGGAGGCAGGGCCACCTGAGGAGGCGTGGTTGCACAAAGAGGTCCCCTGGGCTAGAGAATGTGCCCATAAGTCAGGAGAGGATCAGCCTCTTCCCCATGTTTGTTGAGGCTCTTCCGGCTGGAACAGGCTCCAGAAACCAATGTGCTCCCCTCTCCCCCGTGCTCCCCCTTCCCTGTGCTCCCTCTTCCCCCCAAAGCTGCTCATTATCAACCTCTTACCCAGGGACCGTGACTACCACCTCAAGACCTACAAGTCCGTGGTCCCCGGGAGCAAGCTGGTCGACTGGCTACTGGCACAGGTGAGCATGCCTGCAGGGCCAGGCTCTAGCTGGGGGCAGCAGCGTCGCTGGGGACAGCCCCGGCTCCTTTCTGCTCTCTGTGTCTGCAGTGTGACCACACAGGGAGCCCCGCAGAAAGGAAATGTGCGGTGGCGGCCCCTGCGCAGCGTCTTTCTGTCATGTCGTGTGGCATCCGTGCATGTTTCCGATGTGCAGTTCCATACCCAGCCTTCTCCCTTTCTGCCATTCCGCTATGCAGTCTTCTGATTGGTTGTTTCACAGTCCCACCGTGGCAGCCACAGCTCCGGCCATTGCACTTGTAACCACAGTCAAAGGCAAGCAGCGGGGAGAGCTGAGCCTTTTCCTTTCATGTAACATCAAGGGAGGGGTTGCCTCTCGTTCTCTCGTTCTCTCCTATCCAAGTTGGTTTCCCCAGAGGTGCCATTGGTTGGGCGAGCCCTGCCTACATGCTTAAGCCAGTCTGTGTGGAGGAGGCCAGGGGTGCTGAGAGGGACGCCGAGTGTCTCGGGATCCACCCCTGGGTGCTTGGAGACAAGCTTACATGCTTGGTTGATGAGCTGAGACTCCGAAGGTCAGATGGATCTAGGCCTAGAGAAACCAACCAGCCTTGGCGTGTGAGATCACAGATCCTGGAGGGTGTGTCATCTTATTGACCCTCAGGACAAGCTGGGGTGGGGTGGTGGCTATCCCAGTGTTTCAGATCGAAGCCTGAAGCTTAGGTCATGTGACTTGTTCAGAGTGTAGGGCCAGGTAGGGAGTGCTGGGAGGGGGTGGGGTGTGGGTGTGGGTGGAGTGCACCACCTTTATGATAACTCAGCTGTGGGATGATGGGGAGCAGAGGTGACACGTGCTCAGACCTTCCTCCTCGCTGCCTCCTGGACCCCAGGGGCAGCACCAGCAACTGGGGCAGAGAAGATGGCGGGTTGGGGTACCCTGAGAACCCTACCAGGGCCCAGCAGATGCTGCTGCTGAGGGCCTGGGCATGTAAGTCATGGGGAGAGGCCATGTGCACCCTGCAGGGAGGGGCTGTGTATACATACACCGTGTCAGCGCCACAGCCCCGAGCCAGGGACTGGCTACCCCTTGGAATCTTGGTTTTCCTGTCTGTGATGTGGTATCTGGGGAAATCCCAACTCAGAAGGCCTCCTTGTCATCGGGAAGCCTGGATCGGCCCTCCTGCCTATGCCTCAGTTTCCCCTGCCATCAAGGAGCCAGTCAATGGAGAGATGGATGGGGCATGGTAGGCATGGGGGACAGAGGTGTCCCATGTTGTGTGTGTGTGTGGCCTTCAGTCACACTCCCTGTGTGTTTCCACTGGTCCCCCAGGAAGTCAGAAAGCAAGATGGTGGTAGCCTTCCTGTGCTCCTTTGTGCCAGGCAGGAGTGGGGGGAGGAGTGCGCACATATCCCTCCCGGGGACTTGTGGGGGACACCATGACTTTTGACTGAGGCAGAAGCAACCAGAGAGGAGTTAGAGAGCACTGCCCAAACTGCTCCCCTCCCCCTCCTGACCTGTCCTCCTCTGGGTCGCTCGGTCTGTCACCGTGACCTGGGCTTGCCCTGTGTCCTCAGGAGCCTCCCTGGCCTCTGCCTCTGGGGATAGAACAGACAGGCTGGGCCGGTTCTGAGCTCTTTGCAAACCCGGTAGACTCCAGAGGCTGGCTGGTGTTCTTAGACCAAGCACCCAGCCAAGGCCACTCGGGCTGGCTGTCACCGTCTTGCAGCTCCGTGGTTAGAGGCAGCCGCTCTGGACGTGTGGAGTGTCCCTCCCTGTTGCCTCCTCTGTCCCAGCTCCAATCTTGCCATTCCCCTGCCTCTGGCCTAGGGTCCTAGGAGTTGTTTGTGATCCTCACCTAGTAATGCTTTGAGCACTGAGGCTCCCTCAGTCCCTCCCTGGAGTCCTCAGCCCACCCCGCAGCCCCTGCTAGAGTCCTCGGCCCACCCCGCAGCCCCTGCTAGAGTCCTCAGCCCACCCCGCAGCCCCTGCTAGAGTCCTCAGCCCACCCCGCAGCCCCTGCTAGAGTCCTCAGCCCACCCTGAGGCCCCTGTTAGAGTCCTCAGCCCACCGTGCAGCTTCTGCTACAGTCCTCAGCCCACCCTGCAGCCCCTGCTAGAGTCCTTAGCCCACCCCACAGCCCCTGCTAGAGTCCCTACACCTGGTCCTCACAGCCACTGGAAAAGCAATCATGTCTCTTTGGCTGGGAGTAACCTCCTCCACCCTCCAGAAAGAGGGCCAGGCCCGGCTGGCTAGGTGTCTGGCAGCCTTTCCCCTTGTGTACCGTCACAGCTGTGTGCAGGATTGGCTGCCTGTGTGTCTGGGAGCCCAGGAGCCTGGCCCTAGCTCCTGTGAGGTGCCCCTGACCGTAGCTCTTGATCTAGTCAGCAGCTGGGACTGAGTCCGCCAGCCCTGTCCCCACCCCGAGGCCCTAGCCTCTCTCTACCTGGCTAGCAGGGAGATTTTTGGGTTCCAAAACGGTTGTGGTGGCATACACCTGTCCTAGCAGGCTGAGTCAGGGGGATTCCCAAGCCAAAGCCAGCCTGAGCTGCAGATGACTTGGGTTACAAGCTACACAAAACAGGCTACATTGGGTTGGGGGGGGCGCAAGGTGGGAGCCCTGCAGCCAGGCCACTAAGAGAGCAGACACCGGAAGTCCGCTCTGGTCCCCATCCCTTGAGATCAGCCAGGTGCCTAGTTCTGCAAATAATGTCAAAAAGGCAGAAAAACCTCAGTGAAAGATGCCTGGGCCAGAGGCCACATGTTCAGCCGTGTGGAACCAGGTGGTCTTTGGGACAGTTGGTGGCCTCGGCGGCCTGTCAGGCCATCATCCTCTCTCGGGTCAGACCACCACAGCCATCCTCACGTGGCTTTGAGCGGTGGAAGGGGCAGTGGGGTCCCCTTCCCTGAGGTTTGCAGAAGCCCCTGCAGTCTTTCCAGTCACTGTGGACTTCATTTCTAACATCAGGGACATGTCTGCAGACAAACAGAGCCAGAGCGATTTGGGGTTTGTGTCTCTCGTGGGAGCAGCACAGAGGTTGGTGGCTCAGAGCAAGCAGGGCCGTCTCACGAGGGTCTTCGAGGATCCTGCTCTGCGCCTTTCAACTCTGTTGCCATTACAGTGTTTTACCCTGAGGCCGTGCTGTGATTGCAGAAGCACCAGGCATCACACCTTAGTTCCAGGCCGGGAATCAGGACGAAGGGGACAGTCTGTGGGCACCGGAGGTTTGCCACAGCGCCCTCATGGTGGAGGGTTCTGCTGTGTCTCACTGTCCACCTTAACTGCCCTGGTGATTGTAAAATGGGGGGAGT
Organism: Apodemus agrarius; assembly: GCA_964023405.1. Classification (NCBI taxonomy): domain Eukaryota; kingdom Metazoa; phylum Chordata; class Mammalia; order Rodentia; family Muridae; genus Apodemus; species Apodemus agrarius. The sequence goes on from OZ030008.1 coordinate 12,915,285, forward strand.
TTCCTTACTAGGGAGGGATCAGGAAGGGCCCTTGCTAGGCAACCAGCACCCTCTAATAGAGTCACTCCCTTGTTTGTAGTTTATCAGGAGTGGTCCCTAACCTGTTTGGGGACCTTGGTACGCAGTATGACAAATCTCTGCCCTCAAGAACTCGTGTCCCTCGGTGGCAGCCTGTCTTAGCCGATTTGGTGCTGGCCCCCCTCAGAGCGGCCTCTTCTGTTCCATTTCAGGGGGACTGCCAGACACGGGAGGAGGCGGTGGCGCTTGGCGTGGGCCTGTGCAACAACGGTTTCATGCACCATGGTAAGTGCAGGGCCTGGAGCTCTGCTCAGGGCCCCGACAGCCACCCTTGCACACGTGCATGAGCACCCGGTGTCTCCGCGCTGAGGGCTTGTGCTTTGGTCTTCCCTGCTCCCAGGAGGCCTGGTGTCCTCCCGTGGCCCCTCCCGTGTGCCCCCACCGAGTGTCTCCTCCCACCCCGTGGGTGGCCACTATGTGCCCAGCATGGTGCCGCATTGTAGCACAGAGTGGGGGGCTGAAGGCAGTGGGGGGATCGGGGCTCAGGATCTGGCATATGTGCGTGTGTGATAAGACAGCCACAAGACAGGACAAGATGGTACTGTGGTAGAAATGCTGAGGCCTGGATCCAGGTACAGGCTGCAGATGTGTGAGCTGGTGGCGGGGGACTGCTCCTGGTTGTCCCAAGGTCCTCTCCCCGCTCATGTCTCTGCTTTGTTTCTAACTTAGATTTAGTGAACTTGCTCTGCATAGGGTCAAAACAGCTGCCCCAACACTGAAACAAAAGTGGTGTGGCTAGGTGCCGATAAAAGTTTATTTAGGAAAACTTCCCGGGGGCCATAGCATCCAGAAATTCATTTGCCTGTCTGTGCCCTTGGCCCAGCTCTGTGCTCCTCCAGGCTTAGCTCCCCTGTGGCCTCAGTTTCTCTGGTTTCTCCAGAGACCTTGCTGTCCTGTCCTCTCTACTGCTCTCCTCCTCAGCTGAAGGGACCAGGCTTGGCCACACATCGGGCCTGTCTCCTTCCCAGAAGCCGTTTGCACCCTCCCGTTGCGCGGGCCCTGCCGCCCGTCCTCGGCAGGAGCCTCTCATTTGTGGGTGAGGATAATTGTGGTCCACTCAGCCTCGTTCCCGGAAGGCAGCTATCTGGGGAGACTGCACACAGAGGGGGACTTGGGCGGCCTGATGCCCTCGGGGCCCTTCAGGGGGGGAAATTGCAGGCTGTGTAGCCCCCCCCCTCCACCTTACCACAAACTCAAATATCTGCTAAAATAGGAAAGGGCCAAACGTTGGGGAGTGGCTGCGGCAGAGGGCAGTGTTGGCACCGAGTGGAGGAGGGGATGGCACCTTCTGCCACGTCTGAACCGAGCCTCAGCGTCCTGGGTGCCTTCTGGGAGGGACTTAGGCAGGCAGGGAAACTGAGGCTCGCCGCCACAGCCCTGGAACCATCCCAGGGACTCAGTGCTCTTGGTCTACTAGAAGGGAAAGCCAAAGTACAAAAGGTTAAAAGTATCAGATGGAGTCTGATTTGAACTCGGGTCTGTGCGCACCTCTCAAAACTGGGCTAGCAGGAGGGGAGGCGGGGCCTCACCTGGCTGGGCCGGGAGTATCAGTCTGTGTCTCCTTGGACATCACTGCTCAGAGACAGCACCGTGACTCTCTCCAGCTCTGGAGTCTCCTAACCCCATGTTTACAGTGGAGGCTAAATTAGCAGGATGCTCGGAGCCTCCTCGGAGCCTGGCTGTGCCCTGCTCTCAGGAAGTAGCAATTGGTGCGTCTGTTTGTTCCAAAGCAGGAATAGCGGTTGCCCAGCTACGCGCTCACACACAGGAAGTTCCCCTGCAGGAGGAAGGATGCCCCCCTCGAATAGAGTGGGGTCTGGAGGAATCTGGACTGGCTTTCTTGTCACAGGCCCTCTCAGGCCTTAGACAGCGCTAACTCTGAGCTTTGATGTACCTACCTTCCTTCCTTCCTTCCTTCCTCTCTCTGTATTTTCTTTATTTTCGTAAGACTTCATGGTTGTGTATGTGGTCATGCTTGCGTGCACTCAAGTGTAGTTATCCATGGAGGGCAGAGAGGGCGTCAGACCTCTTGGAACTGGAGTTGTAAGTGGTTGCAAACTGCCCAGTATAGGTGCTGGGAACAGACCTGGGCGTGCGTGCGTGCGTGCGTGCGTGCGTGCGTGCGTGCGTGCGTGCGTGTGTGTGTGTGTGTGTGTGTGACATGTGGATACGCTCACCCATGCACACATGTGGAGGCCAGAGGTGCACACTGAGTATCTTCCTCAGTCACTTTCCCAGAGCACCACCCCCCCCACTGGGTAGGTCCACCGACCAGCAAGCTCTGAACATCTGCTGGTCCCTGTTCCCCAGAGCCGGGGTTGGAGTCGTGTGCTGCGCCTGGCGTTTATACGGAAGCTGTGGCTCCGAGCGCAGGCCTTACCGCCCGCCTGGCAGGCCCGTACCCACCAAGCCATGCCAGGTTCTTAAAGGAGTCCTATACCAGGCCTGCGTGGCATTCCTACATGTTAGCGTCGACCCGCAGTTCTGCGTCCTCCGATGCTCTCCCCGCCAAGCTATACGCTTGTCCGGGAGCCGCTTCTAGCCTGTGGCTGCCGGTTGGCTGAGGCCGCCGGACCGCTGCCATCTGACCACGGCTGTGTGTCTGTGGTGTGGCTTGCAGTTCTGGAGAAGAGCGAATTCAAGGATGAGTCCCAGTACTTCCGCTTCCACGCCGATGAGGAGATGGAGGGGACCAGCAGCAAGAACAAACAGCTTCGCAACGACTTCAAGCTGGTGGAGAACATTCTGGCAAAGCGGCTGCTGGTAGGAGCGCAGTAGGGCTGCTCTGCCTCTCTTCCCCAACTCTCCTGTGGCCTGGGAGCTGGGCAGCTTCAGACAGCCGCCAGAGCAGGGCATGCAGCTCTGAGCATGAGTCTTGGGATGGACCGAGAAGCCAGGTCCCTGTGCCAGCCAGGACTACATGCCTCATGAATCACTGGGGTTGCAGGGGCTCCTACCCTTTCATCTACCCTACGGCCATTGCTTTACTGTGCCTCCTGAGTCACCTCCTAGAGCACTATAGGTCTCAGGAGTGTGTCCTGCTCACATCCAGGACCCTTGAGTTTCTGGAGTTGGGGACATTTACTAGTTAGGTCAGGAATGTTGGCATCCTAGCCCACCTAGCCTGACTTCTTAGATTGGGCCTGTGGTGAGCTGGCTGGAAGAGGTCTGTCCATGGTCACTCTAACAGCTCTGACCTATGGTAGTCCTGGGGACAGCAGTTCCCTCCGGGACGGACTCTAAAGCCGTCCAGTGTGTACCCCACCACGCTTGGGTAAGATGCAGCTCTTCCTGCCTCTCCAACGCTGTCTCCTGGGTAACGCCTTCCTCACCGCTGAGCCAGGCTAGTCTCTCACCCTGGGGCTGCCTCAGGGCCTCCCCACCTGCTGCTGTGCCTGCTGCCTGGAGCTCTTTCCCCATCCACGTGGTTCTCAGAGGTCACCGGCTTGTTCTTTTACTTTAGCCTGAGCACATTCCGAGGGAGTCGCGCTATAGACTGACCCCTTCAGTCAGCGGTACACGTAGGGGCAGCTCAGTAGCCTTGTAGACTCGGAGACCCCCCCCGCAGGATCCTGGTTGTTGGGGAGCAGGTGGTGGTGCTCCCACCTGGTTGCCACAAGTGCACCTCGGGCTTTCAGATCCCACCGCAGGAGGATGACTATGGCTTCGATCTTGAGGAGAAGAACAAGGCTGTGGTGGTGAAGTCTGTGCAGAGGGGCTCGCTGGCTGAGGTGAGACCCAGCGGTGGACACTCAGGTGGCGTGATGTTCCAGCCGGGGGTGTCTCCGTGTCTCTTGAGGAGGGTCAGCTCAGCAGGTTCTGAGCTGCAGGGTAGCGGGGATGAGACTGCCTTCCTGGCATGCTCCACCAGCGCCACCTGCTGGGCTTCCGGGGACGTGCAGGGAAAGCAGAAGGCTCCCCTGAAGGGTCTCCCAAACCCCAGTTTGCGGCATCTTATTCCACAGTCTTGTTCACATTCTTGTGGTTACGAAGTGGCCACCACACTGACCTCTGTGCCGTCACAACACAGGCTGGCGCTGGCCGCTTCTTCCCAAGGGAACTGCCACCCACCCTTGCCTCCTTGGGCTCTCATTTACAGCGCAGAGCCCAGCTTCCTCGGTGAAGAGGGAGGAGGCCAGTGACACCTCTGCTTGTCCCTGCAGATGGCTGGCCTGCAGGCAGGGAGGAAGATTTACTCCATCAACGAGGACCTGGTGTTCCTGCGGCCCTTCTCGGAGGTGGAGACCATCCTTAACCAGTCCTTCTGCTCCCGCCGCCCACTGCGCCTCCTGGTGGCCACCAAGGCCAAAGAGTGAGTGTGAGCCTCAGGCTGACCCAGCAGGTCTCCCTGGGCCTGGGCCTGGGCCTCCTGCCTGGACCTATTACCTTTGTTAGTCTAATGGCATGTCTCCAGTGCAAGTGACCAGCTCAGGCTTGGGGACACAGTCCTGTAGGGTGGATACAGTTCCCACCGTCCATGGATTCTTATGAAGTCGGGGAAGGAACGGGGAACAGATATACACTGGGCAGGTGAGCAGTGTGGGCTGAGCTGGTGGTCACCAGTCGGGCGGAACCTGAGGAGAAGGAAGCCAGGGTGTGCAGAGACAGTGGCCGGAGAGATGTCACTGGGGATGGAGTGATGGCTCTCGGGGACAACTTCTGGAGGAGCCTTATGGAGGATGAGGGCTCTAGAAAGATGAAGTATTCACTGCAAAGACCCCGAGGTTGCACTGCTGATGGCATGTCGGAGGGAAGGAGGCAGTGAGGGGGTTGGGGAGAGGAGACATGGGCAAGTCCCCGTGGATGAGGAAGGCTTCCCTGGGGCTGCAGATGGACACAGGTGCCGCTCAGGGCCAGGGTGGGCCGTGTCCAGACATAGGTGCAGTGGGAAAACTTCTATCTTACTTATTATTTATTTATTTTATGTATGAGTGCTCTATCTGCATGTATGCCTACATGCCAGATGAGGGCATCAGATCCCATTATAGATGGACCTGAGCCACTGTGTGGCTCTTGGGAATTGAACTCAGGACCTCTGGAAGAGCAGTCAGTGCTCTTAACCGCTGAGCCATCTCTCCAGCCCCAGGATACTTCTATTTTTAAGATTAAGTCTGTGGCGCCATGCTTCCCAGACTTGAGACAGATGTTGGCGGCAAGCTGTGGAGAGTTTTCAGTGATCCTCAACCTGCGGGCGTCGACTCCTTTGGGGGGGTCAGATGACCCTTTCACGGGGGTTGCCTAAGACCATCGGAAAACACAGATATTTATATTATGATCCATACCTGTAGGAAAATTACAGTTATGAAATAGCAATGAAAGTAATATTATGGTTGGAGGTCGCCAGAACGTAAGGCGCTGTTTTAAAGGGTTGCAGCATTAGGAAGGCTGAGAGCCACTGGTTTAGACTCAGTTTCTGTAAGGACAGGAGATTCAGGGAAAAGGTCACAGGCAAGGCTTAGCTACTCGATGCCATCGACGGGAGTCACCGGGGTTTAATCTCTGAGGACAGGCTCTCGGGTGGCTCTGCCTGCCCGTAGACATGGAAGGGGTCATGATGTGTGTTGGGGACAAAAGCTTGTCCAGCAGCTCTAAATGAATGACATCTGTCACTCTCTGCAGCTGGTGCCTTCCCTTGGCACCCACAGCCCCCAGGCTGTGCCTCCCCGTGGGACCCACCGTTCTCTCAGCCCCTGTCTGCTTTGGTGAAGGGCTTTGCTTCTTTACCACATGCTTTGGAGACCCGGTTGATTACCGGTGTTTCCTCTCGGGGCTGATTTCCAAGAAGCCTTGGAGACAGAGCAGGGTGGTGGCGGGAAGGGACTCCTTGAGGACCTATAGTCCCTTTCCTCATGGCCTGTCTCCGCCCCTCTGCCTGCTAGGACCATCAAAGTCCCTGACCACCCAGAGGCCCTGTCCTTCCAGATTCGAGGAACGGCCCCGCCGTGCGTCTTTGCCGTGGGCAGAGGTGAGCTGCAGTCTGGTGCGCGGGGCCTCTGGGGGCCCGCATCGTGGGCATGGAGAGCCAAATGCTCAGTGCAAGTTTCCATAGCTTCCCGGCGGCCCCAACGCCAGGGTCCAGCGGCCTGTGTGTGAGACCTTGGCTAGAGCCTTAGGCAGGCCAGCTAGAAGTAAGAGGGCCAACATCTGCTGAGCACTTCTAAGGGCCAGCATTCCCCATGCCTAAACTTCCGGAGTCTCTCCAGAGGCCTTTGAAGAGATGCACAGTTTACACACTTCATGGATGAGAACATTAAGGCTCAGTGAAGTTGCGTGCTGTAGACTGCAGTGCAGAGATGTAGTTGGAGGCCCCCAGGGACTGGGGTCTGCACGGGACAAGATCCTCAAGGCCTGCGCATCTCAGGCTGGAGGCAGCTGGCCATATGTTTCTGTTTCTAGACCTGTCCGTTAGCCTCAAGACCCACTGCCTGGGCCCTGTGGTAGAATTGACAGGGACGGACCTGAGCTAGGCGGCTGTATTGTGCCCTGAATCTTTTGAGCCTGTGCCCTGAGGGTAGCGTTGATGTCTCTGCTGCCTGGCTTCAGTCCATCACTACGCGGGATTGGGGTCTGAGCCTTTGCAGTGACAGCCGCAGCTCTCTGGTTGGCAGCTGGGAGGGGACACGCTCTGGATTCAGCTGTTGCCAGGGGCAGCTGGAACCTGGCTTCTCCGCCTGGCTCTGGCCTTGATCAAGTGCTCCTGTCCCCCAGGCTCTGAGGCTGTGGCTGCCGGGCTCTGTGCGGGCCAATGCATCCTGAAAGTCAACGGTAACAGCGTGGCGAATGGTGGTGCCCTGGAGGTCCTTGAGCACTTCCAGGCTTTCCGCAACCACAGGGAGGAAGCCCTGGTGAGCACTTAGCAGAAGGCGGGAGGCCGGCCGCCATCTTGGAGGCCCCTTTGGGGCGCTGAGCTGAGCTGGGTGTGAAGGGCCCTTTTACAAATGGGAGCGTTGTAACTTCAGCTAGCGCTGCACGCCGCCTGCAACAAGTCGCGTTGGCCATAGAAGCCACCTGCAGGGTTGGGGACCTGGGTTCTGGTGGAGGGTACAGTCACCCTCCCGTTCATATCCCTTCTCTTGGCCAGTGTTTTTACTGAGTGCCTGTCACACACCAGGCGTGCTTCTTGACTTTGGAGAGTCAGAGATGAGGATGTTCCTTGTACCTCGGTGTTTTCAAAGCCCCGCTTCAGAGCTGATGTCCCACAGTCAGCCAGTGGTCCCTCAGGCTCCAGGGTGACACTTTGGAGGTCTCTTTAGAGGTGGCCTCATGGACAGGCGTCAGGGGACCATCTGTCTTGGCACTGCGGACTCTGACAGCGGTTCTTTGCAGGGTCTTTACCAGTGGGTGTACCACAGTCCTGAGGATGCCCAACAGGCCCGAGCCAGCCAGGGTGCCCCTGATGAGGACCCCCAGGAAGATGACCAGTCTGACTCAGGTAAGGGACAGGGGTGGGAGGAGCTTCGGTTGGGGCCGCTGTGAGGACCGGTCTTCTGTGTCCCCAGGTCTCCATCCCCGTTGGTCCAGCTGTGTTGGGCCCCTTGGTGCCGTGACACCAGGCTCAGAGCAGGGCCCCGTCTTCAGCAGTTCACACTCTAGTCCTTGCAGCCCAGAAATGAACTCGCTGGGCCATGGTTCTCTCTGGGACTCTAAGGCAGAGTCCACTGACTTGGCTGTTTCAGCTTCTAGAAGCTTCTAGAAGCCTTGGCTCCTGATTCTCTGGCTGGTTGGTAGTTTAGCACAGTTCACCCAAGACCTAGCTCATTGTCTGTGACTCTGCCTTAACCTGCCCGTGATGGTTCCCAGTTACTTTTCCTTATTTTTAAAAAGAAACAAAAACAAAAACAAAAAAACCCACTATTTTTATTTCATGTGCATTTGTGTTTTGTCCGTCTGTATGTCTGTGTGGGGGTGTCAGATACTAGAGTTACAGACAGTTGTGAGCTGCCATGTGGTGGCTGGGAATTGAACCCAGGTCCTCTGGGAGATCAGTCAGTGAGTACTTAACCACAAAGCCATTTCTCCAGCCCCTTCCACTTACCTTTCATTGGTGTATCAAGAGTCGGTTGCTTAGTTACAGCCCAGCTTCTCCCCTGAGTTATGGGATCGGAAGTGCATGTCTTCTGTGGCCACCGTTCTATCACGACCTGCCACGGTCCCCTCCGGAGTCGCCTTCCGCCTCTCGCCAGTCAGCTCACTCCTTCTGCTGGCTGTTGACAGGCACCAGAGCTTACCTGAGCCTGTCCCTGGTCCGCCTGTATCCTGGACCCTCAGGCCGCTTTAGTCCTTGCTTCGGCCCACGTGCAACACACACTCTCCGCTCAGCAATATTTTTTTCTCCACAGCCAGGGTCTGACCAGTTGCCGCCACCTTAACTGGTACTGGTTTGTTCTGCAACTGGGTTTTTGCCAGGATCCTTGCAGCCATGTGGTCACTGTCCACCCAGCCGTCCTCTCCCTGTCCTCACCCTGGCTGATCACCACCCCGAGTCCCACACAGTGTTCCCAGAGCTGTCCGGTGGCCTCCTCCCCGCTCAGGGAGAAGAAGAAAACATAACCACAGCCTTCAATGCCGGGGGTCCGGCCAGTCCGGCTCCCAGGACCACCTCCCTCCTCCCTGCTCCCTCCCTCGGCTCTGCGTCTGGCTGTGTGTGTTTCTGCCCCGGTTTCACACTTGTGTGCACTGCCTGGACCACTGCTCTCCCCCCTTCCCCCAGATGTCACCGCCTCAGAGGTCACCCCGAGTGCCCTGAGTTCAATAATCCTTCCTGGAGATTCGGGTTCCACACAGAAAGGTTGTGGGCTCAGCCAGCTGAGATCTGAGTAGGGCCAGGCAAGCTGCGGGGCTGGCTCAGTCTGTACCTGTCACTTCTCAGCCGCTCAGGTGGCTTTTTACGTGGTTGCCCTGGCAACCTTGAATCCACAGAAGAGAATGTCTCTTCTCCTCTGTGACTCCAGCGGGGTCCAGACTGGCAGTTTCCTGCTGTCTGTAGAAGGGAAGGGGGCAGGTGGGGTCAACGTCTAGTGGGTCAACTCCATCTAGAAGGGGTTCCCCAGTGGGTGGGACCGTGGAGCAGCAAGCCACGGATGTGCACTGTGACTGTTGGTGTGGCCCTGCTGTGGCCCGCTCAGGGATCCTGACAGCAGGCTAGGCTCCTGGGCACGGTGCTGTTCTCAGTGTGGCTTGCCCCTCTGGCTTCTAGCCCTGCCTCTGCTGTCCCTGGGTCCCCAGCTGAGCCTGCACGAGGACAGCGCTGTGGTCAGTCTGACACTGGACAACGTGCACTTGGAGCACGGCGTGGTTTACGAATACGTGAGCACGGCGGGGGCCAAGTGTCACGTGCTGGAGAAGATCGTGGAGCCCCGAGGCTGCTTCCGCCTGGCTGCCAAGGTCTCGCCTCTCTCTCTCTCTCTCTCTCTCTCTCTCTCTCTCTCTCTCTCTCTCTCTCTCTCATATCCTACCCCAGTCACCCCACTCCACCCTGCTCCACACCCAGTCCCGCCCCAGCCCTGCCCCCTCACACCCTGACCTGCTCTGTTCTGCCTCAAGGTCAGGGAACTGATTCCTTTGCCCTGGAGCCCTGGCATCTAGTCTTTATCCCAGGACTCATCAGCAGTGGGAGCAGGGAAGATAGTTACGGTTCTTTTAGCCTCACTTTACCCTTCTCCAAAATGGGTGTGTCCAAGTCCCAGTCTCTTAGGGTGGGTATCTTGGTGTAACAAGGCTCCCCACCATCTGTCACTGTGGTACACGTGCTCAGAGGTTGTCCCCGTCGTCCTCCCCCCCCCCCCCGCCCGCAGATCCTTGAGGCCTTTGCTGCGGACGACAGCATCTTCGTGCAGAACTGTGGGCGGCTCATGGCCATGAGCAGTGCCATTGTCACCATGTCCCACTACGAGTTCCATAACATCTGCGACACCAAGCTGGAGAGCATCGGCCAGAGGATCGCCCGCTACCAGGAGGTAGGTACTCGGCGCCCACACTCTGCTTACAGCTCCTCAGCTAAGTTCCCCCTGAGGCCACGGGTGGACTTCAGGCACGGCTGTATCCAGGTGCCTAATCGGACCACGTAGGAATCTGCTTCCCTCTGAGGCTGTGACTTCCCCTGTGGTGACCAGGTGGCCTTGTGGATCTCTCTCTAGCCCCACTGTCGAGATGGACTCACAGGGTGCTCCTGGCTCTGCTCATGTCCCTTGCCTTGCCCTGTCCCAAGCGTTGTAGAATAAGGAAGTGACCGTGTCTGAGCCTCATAACTGAGGGCCAGGAGACGTGGTTTCTAAGACATTACTGCAGCTAAAAGGGAGAAAAAACAGCTGGGCAGTGGTGGCGTGCACTTTTAATCCTAGCACTTGGGAGGCAGAGGCAGGCGATCTCTGAGTTCAAGGCCAGCCTAGTCTACAGAGTGAATTCCAGGACAGCCAGGGCTACACAGAGAAACTGTCTTGGAAAAGAGAGAGAGGGAGGGGGAGGGGAGAGAAAGAGAGAGAGGGAAGGGGAGGAGAGGGGAGGAGAAAGAGAAGGCTCCGTGTCCTTGCTCAGCCCCACAGCTTCTGGTAGGCTGTCCCTGCGAGAGACACACAGGGTAACAGCTTCATTCCCGGCCATTACTGCTTTTCTCCGATTTGGGAATGCCGTAGTGGCTACAGGGTATTCAAGGACCCGCTGAAGCCAACTCATACTCCCGTGTCCCTCCCCGCCCCCTCTCAGTTTGCAGCCCAGCTGAAGAGCAGGGTCAGCCCCCCCTTCAAGCAGGCACCCCTGGAGCCCCACCCACTGTGTGGCCTGGACTTCTGCCCCACCAACTGTCACGTCAACCTCATGGAAGTGTCCTACCCCAAGACGACCCCTTCGGTGGGCAGGTCTTTCAGCATCCGCTTCGGGCGCAAACCCTCCCTCATTGGCCTCGACCCAGAACAAGGTACCTGCGTGTGTCTGTTAGAACTGGTGTTAGGGCTCACCTTACAGAGGAGGAAGCAGAGGAATGCCCCCGAAGGCCACTGTCCAGGGCGGGGCTGGTGGCTGCATAGTCATCAGGGACCCAGGCCGTGTTGCTGTCTTTAGTTTGAATCTTGCACCTTCACGATGCCTCTCGTGGTAGAGTATGGCTGCCAGAGCACCTGCCATCACATCTGCACTCTAGCTAGGGGAAAATTTTTCAGCAAATGGCAACTGCCTTCTCAGGCCACCTGGCGCTCTGAGCTGATAGAAAGTCGAGTTGCTGCTTGTATTTTCCTGTCCGGAGGTTCAGGCAGGGTCCCCTCTGTGTGGGTCTGGGCCTGTTTCTGAGTAAAGCTCCCATCCTTCGCTACAGGCCACCTGAACCCCATGGCCTACACCCAGCACTGTATTACCACCATGGCTGCCCCATCCTGGAAGTGCGAACCTGCGGTAGACGGGGACTCCCAAGGCCAGGGTCTCAATGACAGCAGCTACGGGTCACCCAGCGGTGCCCCGAGCCAGCAAGACCGGGGCCTGAGCTTCCTGCTCAAACAGGAGGACCGTGAGATCCAGGACGCATACCTGCAGCTCTTCACGAAGCTGGGCGTGGCCCTCAAGGAGATGAGGCAGTATGTCACCCAGATCAACAGGTGAGGCCTGGCCCAGGGCCCTCTTCGCGGTCAGAGCGGCCATCCTGAGCGCCTCAGGCCCTGTGCGGCGTGCCTGGGCTGTCCCTACCAGGTGCCCGGAGCATCTGCGACCACAGAAAGTCCCTAATTCTCCAGGGAGAGCCAGTTCTAAGGAGGAGAGGCAGGTAGGCAGTGTCCTCATGAGGTTACAGCCTGTGAGGTTCTCTGTGTGAACGCCGGAGCAAACTGGGCTGCTGACAGGGTGTTTCTGTGACCATAGGACATTGTGGTGCACGCGGCAGCTGCCAGCTCTGGGCAGAGATGGCTCACCCGCTGCTCAGCCTCTCTGTGAGGGGGACAGAGGTTAGTTAACAGCACTGGGGTTGACTTTGGCTAAAGCCAGGGACAGGCAGTTCTGTACAGCACATAACAGATGAATGTCCAGGCTGTGGCTGCAGGGAAGAAAAGGAGGAGGGGGAGGAGGACATAGATGAGGAGGGACAGGAGAGAGAGGTGGAGGAGCAGGAGGAGGAGGGGCAGAAGGAGGAGGAGCAGGAGATAGTGGGAGAGGGTCAGGAGGAGGAGCAGAAGCCATTGTAGATCAAGAGGCCTGGAAAGTGCACTAGGCAGAAATGGTGTCTGGGCCGTGTGGGGACCTGCTTTCTCAATGCTGTCTGGAAGGAACATTTCAGAGCCAGGACCATTTGTGCATGGCTTGGTACCAGATAATACTAAAGGTAATGGTATTATTATCGTCGTTGTTGTTGTTGTTATCCTTTGGTTCAGTGAGAGCCATGCAGTCATGTTTAAGGAAGGCTCCTACATTGGCCTGGCGATTCAGGTGGTTGGTCTGTGCTCCTGGACAGACATGTAGGATGTTTGCAGAGTGCTCGGCCTCTGCTTGCTCAGAGCCAGGGTCTCCTCCTCCAGTTGACAGCCCAGATTGTCTCCAGCCACTGCCCAGTGTCCCCTAGTGGGCACGGTTTTTTGTTTTGTTTTGTTTTGTTTTTTTGTTTGCTTGTTTTTTGTTTTTTTCAAGACAGGGTTTCTCTGTGTAGCCCTGGCTTTCCTGGAACTCACTCTGTAGACCAGGCTGGCCTTGAACTCAGAAATCCACCTGCCTCTGCCTCCCAAGTGCTGAGATTACAGGCGTGCGCCACCACGCCCGGTTGGGCACGTTTATTAAAATTCTTACAGACTAATGGCCTGTCTGCCACTTACAGGGGCGGGTGCTGCCCTGTGTCCTTATGTCTCAGCTCTGTCTTCACAGCTGCCTCCCACAGGGATCCTGGTGTCACCCCATTTTCCAGAGGAGGAACAGAGGCTCCAGAGGGAATAACTTGCCTCTAACCTAGGAAATATCAGTGTGAGGGCGAGCAGGGCCCAGCACAGCCGCAAAGCCAGCGCTGTTAACTGATATGCACTGTGCTATCCGCCGGAGGCTGGAATCTGTCTACAACCCGCTTTCCTTTTTTTTTTTTTTTTTTTTTTTTTTTTTTTTTTGGTTTTTTGAGACAGGGTTTCTCTGTGTAGTCCTGGCTGTCCTGGAACTCACTCTGTAGACCAGGCTGGCCTCGAACTCAGAAATCCACCTGCCTCTGCCTCCCAAGTGCTGGGATACAGGCGTGTGCCACCACGCCCGGCCCCACTTTCCTTTTTAATTAAAGTTTTATTGTAGACACACCTGCTGATGGTGTGCGCCAGTGGCAGAGTTGGGGCCTGTAACTGAGGCGCTCCTTCCTGCAGACTCTGGGTTCTTGTTTATATTTACTTTTTTTTGTTTTGTTATTTTGAGACCAAGTCTCATGTAGCTGAGGCTGGCCTAGAACTTGCTAAGTAGCTGAGGCTGGCCTCGAACCCTTGATCCTATGCTCCAGCCTCCAGAGTGCTTTGACTACAGGTGTGAGTTCCCATGCCAAGTTAGTCTAAGGCAGCGATTCTGCAACCTTTTAATACAACTCCTCATTTTGTGGTGACCCCAACGATAAAGTTTATAAACATCTGATATGTAGGATATCTGATGTGTGATCCCGGTGACAGGGCAGTTTGGGGCATACAGAAGTCATGACCCACAGGTTGAGAACAGTGGTGGAAGCGGTTGTCCTCTGGGTAAACTGGCTCCGTGGCTGGCTCCAGCAGGAGGCCGCGCTGGGCATCCGTGGAGTTGCCGGTTGGGGAGAGACTGCTGGGTAGCTTCCCCTCGCTCTCACTGTGGAGAGATGAGAAGCCTTTGGTGAGCCTGTGTGGCGGCGCCCTGGTGGCCTGTGTCCTCACCTCAAGGCCTTTACCTCGCTCTGGCAGGCTGCTGTCCACCATCACAGAGCCCACGTCAGCTGCACCCTGTGACCCGCCCATGGTGGAGGAGACCTCATCCTCCCCACCCGTCAGTGAGGAGAGCGAGGTGGACAGGGCTGACCACGGCGGCAGCAAGAAGGTGTGCTTCAAGGTGTCAGAGGACGAGCAGGAAGACTCAGGCCACGACACCATGAGCTACCGTGACTCCTACAGGTGCGTGTGGCCCGCGGGAGACCACCAGACGACTTCTGACCTGTGGGAAAGTCAGGACTGTGGCATCAGTCTCTGGGACTAACAGTGTATGTTTGGTGGGGTGGAAGGGCAGGGCCAGGGGCATCTGATCCTCTCGGAGAACATTCCAGAAAGCCTGCCCGGGCTCCCTTGCTTGAGCTGAGGCCTTCGAGCCCGGCAGGCAGATACTGTTCATTCCATGTTACCCTGTAAGCTCACAGGCTGGACGGGAGTCTGGGTTCTGTGGTGTGTGTCCGACATTTTCTTGTTTTCCTGCCTCTGAGGATGGAAGTGGTATTTCTGAGATTATTAAATTTATTTTGAAAAATACCAGCGGGGTGTTAATTAGTAACCAGACAAAAGTAGGACTTTCTGTGCTGTGACGGGTCACCCTCATTACCACAGAAAAGTGGGGGTCTCCAGTGGAAAATCACGGTGTCTGACTCAGTCTGTCTCAGTCAGCAGTGTGGGCAGTCTGAAGCCACAGGATTGGGAGGGGGGGTGGCATTGTCAGCCTACCTGGCTTCAGCGCCCTCCCTGTGTCCCCAGATCTGCTAGTCCCCGTGGTCACCTTCCACGGTGTCTCTACGGCAGGATTTTCTGGCTGCTTCTCACTGAGTCCTTGGAACATTGTCTCGGATCCTCCCTCCCCCTTACATCTTTGGCTCTCTGATTTTTCCTTGTTCAAAAAGCTGTTGGCAAGGCGGCTTCCTGTTCCTCGTCCTGTTGAGTTGCTTTTGGCCAAGTGTGGTGTGGGCAGGCGTGTCTGAGCTCACAGGAGCTGTGAACGGCTCAGAAACCTGGGTGACAGACACTAGGACAGCCGAGTGAAGAAAGTCCCGCCTGTGCTTCTGCGCTGGGCCCGAGCGAGTGTCCCCAATCAGACACCAAGCAGGGCTGGCCTTGCGCCGACTCTGGCTGGGTGTCTGCCTAAGGCTAGGAGTTTTGTCTACACTGCAGATGGTGGATTCCAGGGCTGGGATGAGGGTGACTCAGGGTGTCTCTTGTCCCGTTGCAGTGAGTGTAACAGCAATCGGGACTCTGTCCTGTCCTACACCAGCGTGAGAAGCAACAGTTCGTACCTGGGCAGCGACGAGATGGGCTCAGGTAAGCGTGTCCTTGGGGAGAGGCTGTGGGGGACACAAGGTGGAGAGGCTGTGGGAGACACAGGGTGGAGAGGCTGTGGGAGACACAGGGTGGAGAGGCTGCGGGGGACACAGGGTGGAGAAGCTGTGGGGGACACAGGGTGGAGAAGCTGTGGGGGACACAGGGTGGAGAGGCTGTGGGGGACACAGGGTGGAGAGGCTGTGGGAGACACAGGGTGGAGAGGCTGTGGGGGACACAGGGTGGAGAGGCTGTGGGGGACACAGGGTGGAGAGCCTGTGGGGGACACAGGGTGGAGAGGCTGTGGGAGACACAGGGTGGAGAGGCTGTGGGGGACACAAGGTGGAGAGGCTGCGGGGGACACAGGGTGGAGAAGCTGTGGGGGACACAGGGTGGAGAAGCTGTGGGGGACACAGGGTGGAGA
The DNA here is from genome assembly GCA_964023405.1 of Apodemus agrarius. Lineage (NCBI taxonomy): Eukaryota > Metazoa > Chordata > Mammalia > Rodentia > Muridae > Apodemus > Apodemus agrarius. The sequence goes on from OZ030008.1 coordinate 12,930,978, forward strand.
GGCTGTGGGAGACACAGGGTGGAGAGGCTGCGGGGGACACAGGGTGGAGAAGCTGTGGGGGACACAGGGTGGAGAGGCTGTGGGGGACACAGGGTGGAGAGGCTGTGGGGGGACATAGGGTGGAGAGGCTGTGGGGGGACATAGGGTGGAGAGGCTGCGGGGGGACACAGGGTGGAGAGACTGTGGGGGGACATAGGGTGGAGAGGCTGTGGGGGGCACAGGGTGGAGAGGCTGTGGGGGGCACAGGGTGGGGAGGCTGTGGGGACACAGGGTGGAGAGGCTGTGGGGGACACAGGGTGGAGAGGCTGCGGGGACACAGGGTGGAGAGGCTGCGGGGACCGCAGGGTGGAGAGGCTGAATGGGAAGACTGTGGCTGTTCTCCTGGGGATTTTGTTTGTTTGTTTTGGTCTTGTTGTTTGTTTATTTGTTTGTTTGTTGAGAGAGTTTCTCACCCCTGAGGCTCTTTCTCAGAGTTTGAGACCTCAAACTCACAGAGGTCACCTGCCTCTGCTTCCTGAGTGCTGGGACTAAGGGCATGCCCTCCACACTGGCTGTGTTCTCCTGTATCTTATCACACTCCTCAGCAGCACGGGAGGGGACAAGTTTCTCAGAAGATACTATATACCTAAGATCAGCCAGGTGCTGAGGACACAGTGGCCAGTGAAAGGAAGAGGAGAACCAGCCATTATCATGTGTCAGAAACATGTGCACATGCACATGTGCGTGAGCTTACACATGCGCATGCACACACGCGCACACACACATGCACACGCACGGGTGCATCAGACTAAAATAGTAATAATAACAATAACGATAATGTTGATGATGTTGATGATGATGATGTTGATGATGATGATGATGGTGCTGACGATGACGATGACGTGCACCATGGGTATTCCTCAGTGCTGCAGTGCTTGCTCAGCATGCGCAGGGCGCTGGGCCTGCCCCCACCACCATCACCAAGAATAGGAAAAATTCATCATGCGACCACATGGTACATTACTGAAAACTCCCTCAATTGTTTGAGGCATCCTGTCCCCCTGGGAGTTCCCAGCCTCCGAGGTCTCAAGCCGTTGTGTCTGTTCTCATTCTTCTGTGTGTCTGTCCAGTAGCGTCTCTGCATTAAAAAGTACCCTTAATTCTACATCCGTTTAATGGAGGGGACTGGAGGTCAGAGCAGACTCTACAGGCTTGTGTAGCCCGTGAGCTGTGTGACGGATGGGAGGCTGTCCCGGGAGCACTGTGGAGGGTGCTCGCGTGAGGGAGCTGGTGGAGTAGGCTTGCTGACTCTTGCCTGTAATCCTGGCACTTGGGAGGATGAGGTAGAAGCATTGCAGGAAATTTGAGGCTAGCCTGGGCTACATGCTGAGTTAGGAGGCCAGCCTGGGTGTGCAGAGTGAGATCATCTTGAAACTCAAGAGAGGCCAGTGCGGCGTCTCCGTGTGAGGAGGTGTGCGCTGTCCTGCCCGATGACCCGAGTTTGATTTCTTGCCGTGCACGGTGGAGGAGAAAGCAGGCCCCACACGTTGTCCCCTGACCTCCACCTGAGCACCACAGCCACCCCCAGCAGAATAAATAGACGTCATTAAATATTTTTTGAAAAAGAAAGAAAATCTGGGGAAGGAAGGACTAGCTGGACAGTGGGACAGTCCCTCTCCCTGGCTGTCACCTGCTGCTAATCCTAAGGCTTCGATGCCTGTGACAAAGCTGAGCTCACAGGGGTGGAGGGCTCTCTCCGGGGCCATGGCTGGGGCCTGAGCTCGTCACATCCGAGTCTCTGTGGCCATGGCACGTCCTCCGGAAGGCGTGAGGTGGGGCAGCTGTGGGTGACGGCTGTGGTCCCCTCTTCACGCTAGGAGACGAGCTTCCCTGTGACATGCGTATCCCATCTGACAAGCAGGACAAGCTCCACGGCTGCCTGGAACACCTCTTTAACCAGGTAGGACCTCCCCCCACCACACACACACACACACACACACACACACACACACACACACACACACACTGTGCCCTGGATCACTCCGACCTCGCTGGGGTGGGGGGTACGCTGTGGGTGGCGAGCCGGCCCTCCCCGCACTCACGGGAGCTCTTGTCCCTAGGTGGATTCCATCCACGCCCTGCTCAAGGGGCCTGTGATGAGCAGGGCGTTTGAGGAGACCAGGCATTTCCCCATGGAACATAGCTGGCAAGGTGAGGGGACTGGGGGGCGTGGCCACCTGCAGGCGCCCTGCAGGACAGCTGTGGAAGGCCGTGTTTCTGCCGGTTCCAGCCTGCGAGCCTGAGCCGGGCCACTCTCGTGTTTGCTCAGACTGAGTGTTGGATTTTCTTTGCTTTGTTCCCCTGGCCTGTGCGGTGAGGCAGGAGGACAGCCTGGAGCATGATCTCGGTCCTCACGCTGTCCTCCCTGAGCCTGACGCACAGAGTCCGCACACATCGCCGCATGAATCGTTTTCATTTACGGTCAGTTTTATGGCCAATGTAACTTGAAAACTAAACTCTCCCCATCAGAAACTTAGTTTCGCGAGTGCCACACGAAGCTCTGTGTGGTTGAGAAACAGGCACAATGTGACGCTCATTAATGATAAATCAAAGCTGCAGATATGTCAGAGACCACACCAGAAGGTCTCCGGCACACGCAGGTCCAGTGTCTGCTCAGAGCGTCCGCGAGAGGGAATCCCGAGGGATGCAGGGCGTGCTAAGGCCTCCCTGGCTTCGGACTGAGCAGACGGGGGGGGGGGGGGGGGGCACGCGCATCCCTGACCCTCCCACCCACGCAGTCGTGCCGTGTAGCAGTCTCCATCCCGACCCACTCACCCCGCATCCACTCACCCCCTCCACCTCCCACTCCGTCATGCACCGTCTGTCCACGTGCTTACCCAGCATTCCCTCATCTCCTCCTCATCTGCCCTGCATCCATCTATACACAGACATCTGTCCATACACTCACCAGCCTCCCTCCATCCACGCATCCTTCCTCACCCACCCTCCATCCGTCTGCCTACCCGCACATCCACCTATCCATCTACCCGGATGCATGCACCTACCGTCCATCTGTCCGTCCATCTGTCCGTCCGTCCGTCCGTCCGTCCATCCATCCACCTACCCATCATCCTCTACCCTCCCTCCACCTCTTCCCTGCCTCCATCTGTCATAGTCTATCCATCTACCTATCTTCTATCCATCCCTACACATTACCTACCCCCTGACAGTCCATCTGTCGTCCATCACCCACCCTCCATCCGCCTCTCCCTCCCTCCCTCTCCCTCCCTCCCTGCACTCACCCACCTACCCACATCCTCCTGCCTATTCATTCTCCACCTACACATCTGCCGTCCGTCTGCCATCCACCTACCCACAAACTCACATCTGCTTATCCACCCACCCACCCACCCACCCACCCACCCATCTACCCATCTGTTCGTTTCTGTACCAAGGCACCAGTAAGCTGATTCCAGCTTACTCTAGGCCTGCTCTGGACACTGTGACCTTGAGATGAGTCTGCTCTCCAGACCTCTGCGGTCACCCACTGTGTATAGGAGACTGGATTCAGATAGGCAGCCATCTTCCCATAGGATGAGACATAGCAGAGAATCGGGAACCCTTGGACTGTCTCAGGGGCGCCACCCAGTGATGGGCCTCTCAAGTCACAGGTGCCATGGAGGGCATACCCACGGGAGGTCTCAGAAAGCCAAACAGGGTCCAGTGCCTGCCTGACCTTTGACCGGTCCTGCCCAGGGCAGATTCAATGACTGATCTTAGATAAATCCCATCTCTTTCCTGCTCCAAGTCTGGGCTGCTGCTTCTGTGTAGGGAAAGCCTACTGGTCTACCACCTATCTGCTGCTCAGTTGGTTATGGCTGTGAGGATGTAATACCTGAGGAGCCTGTGGCTTCAGCTTCCAGCTCTAGGAGAGCCAGCCGTGATTGCTCTGTAATGTCTGCCCTGGGCTGGTTGTAGCTGTGGGAGACGGGGAGGCAGTGCTGAGGCTGATTAAGGGAGTCTGTTGTGGGTGCCGCGCTATGAGGCCTCCCTTAGTTTTGCCTTGCACGACATGCAAACACCCGTGAGTCCCGACAGTTACCTTGACATAGGGCAGTGAGCTTTGTGATCTGGTGATGCTGTCACTGTTCTTCAGAGCTCCCTGCAGCCCTCCCCTGACCTCACACCCTCTTGCTACTTTGCTGCCCCAGAGTTCAAACAGAAAGAAGAATGCACGGTTCGAGGGCGGAACTTGATCCAGATCAGTATCCAGGAGGACCCTTGGAACCTGCCCACCTCCATCAGGACCCTGGTGGACAACATCCAGCGATATGTGGAAGGTCCGTGGGTGTCACGCATGCCGGTGGCCTTCGGTTCTGAGCATAGACTGTGGCGTTGCCTGGAACGGGCCTAGCGACGCGGCCCGGTCTTCATGTCTAGGGAGGGTCAGCAGCGGAGCCCTTTGCTAGCGGATGTCCTGACCTGCTGAGGCTCCGGGCTCTCTGCGCGGCTGGAGGAGCCCGGAAATGGGAGCCATTCCTACTGAGGCTTCCTGTAGTCGGGAGGCTGCCATCCTGCCTTCACTCCTTCTCTGTCCGGGTCTCTGCTTGTCATTGATTGTCACAGATTGGAGCCACTGGTCTGAGCTGTCAGTGCTATGGGAAAGTCCTGATACCACAGTGGCCAGCTGCCCTGTGGCCACACTTGTGTGAGGACAGGAGGCGTATACTCATGTCTACTCGACCTACGTAATTTACCTATTTGAGCCTCTGGGCATCTGAGTCAGGCTGCTGAGGCCGGGGGCTGGAACAGGAGGGAGGAATTACAGAGCTGTGGCTATCTCAAGCCAAGCCACCAGGTTCCTGAACAGAAGAAGGTTGCTAGCAGGAGTCTGGGACCTGGCTGCCATCAAGAAATTCCTTCTTACCTGCTTTTGGCTGTGTAGCGGGACTTCCTCGTACCCCCAGTGGTTGAGTGGCACAGAGAGTTAGTAATATTTATTAAAGCTCAGGAGTGTAGCAGGGCAGATTCTCAGCTATCTCATCTAAATTATCCTGACCCTTGCAGCACCATGTCCTGCCGCGGGGCTAGCTCTCTCCCTCTCCCTTGGCCTAGCACCTCCGCTCTTCTACATGTCGTGAGGGCGAACCTCTCACGACTCCTTCTCCCAGAGGCCTTCCCTCTCACTGAAGTCCCGCCTTCCCCTGACTGCTCCGCTGTGGGCTGTCAGTCTTTTATTAAGCCAATCAGCAGGCGAGGAAGGTGAATGTTTACAGGACAGAAACCCCATAGCTCTCTGCGGGTATAGAATTAACTGTTGAATATACAGAGACACGCCTTCACACGGTGTGCAAGAGGTTACCCCAAGAGGGTCCGGGGATACTGGCAGTAGGGCCTCTGTCTCTGACGTCCAGGGGCTCTGGAACTTACCCAGCATGCACTGAGCACAGCTCAAGGACCCCGGCCTCTATGAGGGGCAGAGCCCGCGTGCCGTAGGCACTGGCTCGCCACCGTTCGTTCCCTCCAGCTCTGCTCAGCCGCCTCCTCTCTCCTTCCTCCTTTCAGATGGGAAGAACCAGCTGCTGCTGGCTCTGCTGAAGTGCACAGGTAGGAATGGCGCTTTGAAGCCCCCCCCCCGGAGGCACAGTGGGTGCCGTGGCCACAGGCTGGGGTGCTGTCCCCCTGCTGGCCAACGGCATCTCAGTGGGGCCCTCAGCACCTGCACGGGGGAGACAGCCTTTTCTCCCAGTCTCACCGGGAACTGCTCACCCTTTCCTCTGGGGCCGGGCAGGGGACTAGTCTCAGGTCCTGGGGAACATGAGCCCTGTCTGCCTGTTAGGCCTGGTGGGTGTTGGCAGGGAGACGGGCAGAAGCGGAGGGTGAGGAGCATGGGCTCTGAGTAAGTGGAGCCTAGCGCTGGAATAATAGAGGGTGGAACTGCAGGATGCCTCTGTGTGAGTGTGTGTGTGTGTGTGTGTAAGTGTGTGTGTATAGGTGTGTATATGTGTATGTTTATATGTATGTATAGGTGTGTGTGTATATGTGTATGTTTGTGTGTATGTGTGTGCGTGTGTGTATGTGTGTATGTATGCGTCTGTGTATGTGTATGTGTAGGCGTGTGTAGGTGTGTGTGTGTAGGTATGTGTATGTGTAGGTGTGTATATGTGTGTATGTTTATGTGTGTATGTGTGCGATAGGTGTGTCTGTATATGTGTGTGCATGTCTGTGTATGTGTGTGCATGTGTGTATATGTGTGTATGTGTGTGTATGTGTGTGTGTAGATGTGTGTAGGTATATGTGTGTATATGTGTGTGTGTGTGTATGTGTGTGTACGCGCATGCACATGTACCGTGAGTATGCACGTGTGCATGTGTGGATGTGCCTACTCTTATACAGATTCCCAACTGCCTGGCATTGGCCAGTTGGAGGCAGAACTTGGGGAGGTGAGGCGGGGTGTGGGGGGAGCATTCTTGGGACTAGCCTTGAATATGCAGCTTAGTACTGCTAGTGTTTATGTGGCCAAGGCTGTGAGGTCCCACAGCTCATTGTGGGACACGTGTCGGCCTTGGGAAGAACCACACACTTATTTCTTCAGGAAGCAGGCACTTGGGCGTCGGGAGAGTGAGAACTGGGGCAGATCTGTCTTCTTTTGAAGAATTTATTTTTTTTGGAACTGGCTTTTGGCAATGGATTCGTCCATTCAGAATTCTCCCGTGGGCGTGCTGGGTCCTGGGTTCGGGCGTTGAGGGTGGAGATGCTGGCAGCGCCGCACAACTCACCCAGGGGTCCCCCCACTCCCGCACCTCCCACAGACACGGAGCTGCAGCTGCGCAGGGACGCTGTCTTCTGTCAGGCCCTGGTGGCCGCCGTGTGCACCTTCTCAGAGCAGCTGCTGGCCGCCCTCGACTACCGCTACAACAACAACGGCGAGTACGAAGAGAGCAGCAGAGACGCCAGCCGCAAGTGGCTGGAGCAGGTGGCCGCCACGGGTGTCCTGCTGCACTGGCAGTCTCTGCTGGCACCGGCCACCGTGGTAAGCGGCTGAGGTCGTCGGCAGCACGGAGAGACACTGTTGTGGGCACTGTCGGCTGCCGCTCACCCAGGGCTTCCCGTGCCGGTGATTTGCTGAGCATTTACTGTTAGGTTTTGGAGTTTGTGGATGAGCAGTAAATAGTCCCTATGCTCTGTGGCATCCTGGGAAAGAGACAGGCAGAGAGACAGAAAAGACCCGTGGTTCTGAGCTGCAGGCGGGTGTCTCGTGACAGTCTGGGCTGACAGCCGAGGAGTCCAGGGAGGGGAGAGAATATTCCTTGCATCTAGTGCACGTTCAGAAGGCAGGGGTGCTGGCTCACTGTCTAATAGCAGCTTGAATACATAGGGTTCCAGAGACTACCTCAGGTGGCCCAGAGCAGCACAGCCCCAGATCGCCCCCTGCTGGCCACTGATGAGCACTGCTGCCCCTGCTCAGAGATCTGCCTCTGGCCCCGCCCCACGGCAGCCCTCTCTAACCTCTCAGGATGGGACACCAGATCCAGGTCATTCCCTGATGTCACCAGCACTGAGCTGGCCGCTGGGTCTGCAGTTTATTTCCTAGAGATGTGCACTGAGAGGAGAGAAAGGCCAAAATGCCTTGCCAGTTTCTCTGGAGGGAGTGGCCAGACTTTCTAGGGAGGTGACTTTTGATCTATGACTTCTGCCAGCCAATATGGAGGTCTGAGGAAGAGTATGCAGAGGAACGGCTGTGCAAAGGCCCTGGGCAGAGGCCCGTGTGGCCAGTGGGGACAGGCAGGGAAAACAAGGTTGGTGGGGTGGTCAGCAGGTGGATGGTGACGCAGACGCAGAAGGACAGGGGACTCACGTAACCTGAGATTCATTTACTGTTATATGTAATATGTAGCTGTTTTCAGACACACCAGAAGAGGGCGTCAGATCTTATTAAGGATGGTTGTGAGCCACTATGTGGTTGCTGGGATTTGAACTCAGGACCTTAGGAAGAGCAGTCAGTGCTCTTAACCGCTGAGCCATCTCTCCAGCCAGTTGGGTGTTGGCCGGAAGGCTGGACAGAGGCAGACTGAGTGTGTCCAGGCGGCCATGGATGGGGTAAGAGGATCGTGATCTGGACGGCCTTGGGAAAGGGGTACAGAACAGGAATAGGGGGTTAAAGAAAGGAAACATGGAGCTCATGAAGTTGGTACTGGGTGTGGCTTTACTGGTCACACAGCAAGGCAGAGCAGAACTGACGTCTCACCCATATGGGTACAGGGCAGGCTGTGGGATGAACCATGATGTCACGTGTAGGGCCACACCCAAGACACCCACAGGCCTCCCGTAGGTGAGGAGCGTGGCATCTCCAGGGCAGCCCAGGGCAGGGTGGCATCTGAGTCTCCCTCACCACCGCCTCTCCCTGCAGAAGGAGGAACGGACCATGCTGGAGGACATCTGGGTGACGCTGTCGGAACTGGACAATGTCACCTTCTCCTTTAAGCAGCTGGACGAGCATTCTGTGGCCAGTGAGTGAGCCCTCCCTTCCTGCCCTGCCAGCAGCCCAAGTGGACCAGTCTCCTCACGGCCCAACCCAAGTCTCAGGGTCGGCCTTTGGGGAGCACATGGAAAAGGGAGGGGGTGTATTAGCTACTGTTCTTGTTGCTACAACAAAATACTTGGCAAAACTTCGGCTGACAGCAGCTACCTGTGCGCAGGCTGAGTTGGGCTCGGTGAGAAGCAGTGATCGATTAGTGATGCCTGCCTGGTAGAGGTATGGGCTCTGAGTCCTGTTTGTCAGCCAGAACTCTTCCTTATGGTGCAGATAAGCTACAGAGCCTGGCTTTTTTTAAAAACAGGTTTTGCTCTGAGCTGCCAGGCAAGGGAGTCACAGGACAGGGTCAGGGACTCCCCAGGGGCCAGGGGCGGTGTCAGGGCGAAGAGTAAAGCAGTAGGGTGCCGGGGCCTGTGAAAGGGGAGGTCTGGAGGCCAGCGGAGTGCAGCTGTTTGAAGCTGAGCCCCTGAGGGCAACTGGGGTATTAGGGTAGGGAAGCCTCAGATGTCAAACATAGAAGTCCCCGCATGCCACCTCGAGGCTGGGAAGACAAGAGAATCTGAGGCTACCCCTGTGAGTCAGGAGGGCTGGAGGTATAAGGTTAGCCCTCTGGAGTGCCTCTCTGGCCCTTGAGGAAGGCGGCCCTGTGCAGTTTTTGGCGCAGCTGTGCCGGGCCGGCCCCTGCCTCCTCGGTGACCCACCCTTCTTTGCGTCCACAGACACCAACGTCTTCTACCACATCGAAGGCAGCAGGCAGGCCCTGAAGGTGGTTTTCTACCTTGACGGCTTCCATTTCTCCAGGCTGCCCTCTCGCCTGGAGGGAGGGGCCAGCCTCAGGCTGCACACCGTGCTGTTCACGAAAGGTGAGCACGCCGGGCCGAGGGGCCTGGCCGGGGGAGGGGCGGAGGCTAGACCACCGAGCACCCTAGGGCCCGGCACCTACCCTCCCGTGCGCCTCCCCTCACAGCTCTGGAGAATGTGGAAGGGCCGCCATCCCCAGGAAGCCAGGCGGCGGAAGAGCTGCAGCAGGAGATCAACGCACAGTCCCTGGAGAAGGTGCAGCTGTACTATAGAAAGCTCAGGTAGCTGCCGTGGCCTGGGGTGGGGGTGGGGGTAAGGGAGGGATGAGGGCTCTGGGGTAGGGGTGGGAGCCCACAGGGTGTGGACATCTCGTGCAAAGCCACCAACAAGCCAGCACTGTGCATGTGGGCCACTGCTAACCCATTGTACAGCTGAGTATACTGAGGCCCACACAGCCTGTCCCAGGTCACATAGCCAGATGTGTGGCCCATTCCTCCCAGTGCAAGGAAAAACTAGCAGGGAAGGTTGCTTCTGGGTTCTCTGGGAACTTAGCACTTGGTCCTGCTCTGAGGAGAACTTCCAGAGAGAGGTGGAGAGGGCAGGGGACAGAACATTGTCCAGAGGGTGAACAGCTGGACCCAGGAAAACAGCTAAGATCTGACACTCCTACTACAGCTACCTACAGCCACGCCTACAGCCACACCCTGACCACGCCCCAACACATGGAGAGGGGCATCTCTTCCCAGGTCCCCTCAACCATTTGCAAATTTGAAAAAGCAGCTTTCTGCACATTTCATAGGCAGTAAGAGCAGGCACGCAATTTACAACTTAATTGTTGCCCTTTGTCTATCCGGAGTCTGTCTGATTAGCTGCTAATTCCGTTTGCTGGGGTGCTCATGGAGACCTTCTGTGGCCCCTGCACTGCCCTGGGGCCCGAGAAGCTGTCCTGTTCTTCATGAACGCTTATTCTGTCAAGGCTGGGCCACCAAATCTGGCTCACCCCTTATGTATAAATAAAGTTTTACTCGTACTCAGCTAAGACAGTTTCTTCCTGAATTGTTGGTGGCTTTTTCCCCCCTTCTGTGTATGACAGAAGACAAGGACTCTGGTTAAAAGGGCCAATGTTTTCTGGTTGGCCCTGTATAGAAGGATTTAGAGGGTGAGAAAGACCACATGCTGGTAAATCCAGAACAGTTGTGTGCCAATTGTTCAATGTTCAGAGAACGCAGGAGGGGAGGGAGGGGCTGGAGGAACAGGGCGGGAAGGCAGAGGTGGCCGTGAAGCCCAGAGACCCTCTCTTGCTTCCCTGGGGTCACTAGAAGAGCAGGTGACCCAGTGACCTCCTTCTGAGAGTCTGGGGAGGATACAGCGGGGTCGCTGTAGGGGTGGGGACCTGGGGCAGGGGAGGCCCCGCCCAGAACATGTGTGTGTAGCAGTGGAATCCTCAGCCTTGTCTGTTTCCTTCAGGGCATTCTACCTAGAGCGGTCCAACCTCCCCACGGACGGCGGCACCACTGCCGTGAAGATCGACCAGGTGTGCTGCTCTTCCTGGAACCTTGGGCGGGGTGGGGTCTCCAACCAGAATGAGACCTGGAGGTCCCTGCCAACCTGCCAGCTTGTCGTCTCCTCCTAGGGCTTCCTGGGTGACACGCTCTTGCTGGCCCCTTGCTGGGGGCTTTCTGATGAGCACTTTATCACATTTCTTGAGCTGAGACCTTGAAGGGTCAGCGTGGTGGATGCCACGATTAAGTGCAGCTTCACGTGGTATCCTGTTGCTTCAGATTCTTGCCCAGCATTTAGAAATCAGAATGTCTCCGTCAAAACTAGAGGCATCACCATTTCTTGGCCTTTTGGCTAAGAGCAAGGGTCATGTCTGTTCTTACCAGTTTAGTGCTCCGTAGGTCCCCTGAGGACGACAAAACAGGCGTCCATGCTTGTGAGAGATGGATGCTCTGAGATCTAGCTGTAGCTCAGTTCCTTGTGACATGGTGACCCTGAGTGGTTTCTGTCCCTCTGCCTCTTACCCACAATGCATCTCTCTGGGTCTCCTGGTTCTCCAGGCCCAGGCAGGCCTTGAACTTGGAATGGGTTGTGAGGAGCTGGCTATGGGGCTCAGAGCCTGTGAGCTCTGAGGAGCGTGGGTGCCATCTTTGGGGATTTTGGAGTCTGTTGGATACAGACCAGAAGATCATAATGGTGCATGGTTGAGGGAGACGGTATAAGGAATGGCTTGTCACTGTGGTCAAGCCCTTGGACTTGGAGAGTGGCCACTTGAACTAGTTGTGACAGGTTTAGAGGGGATAAAAGAGGTTACCCACTTAGGCTTAGGCGGGGCTGCGCTTGGCAGGGGAAGATCCAGGTTGGAAGGTCAGAAGATTGCGATGGTAAATAGTAAGTGCCGATTCACAGGGCAGGGGGCTGCTAGTGGTTCTTGAGGTCTGAAAAGGGTGCTGGGAAGACAGCTGTGTAACAGCTGGATTAGGATGTCGGACAAGGCCAGCGGAGGTCTCAGGGCTGCAGGCCCCTCCTGGACTTCTGTCACGCCCCTTACAGCTGATACGTCCCATCAATGCCCTGGATGAGCTCTACCGCCTCGTGAAGTCCTCCGTGCACCCCAAAGCCGGGAGCCTTGGCGCCGGTCTCATCCCCGTCTCCACTGAGCTCTGCTACCGCCTGGGGGCGTGTCAGATCACCATGTGTGGTACCGGCATGCAGCGGTGAGCCTGGGCCAAGGCTGGGTGGGACACAGCGGGGCTGTGTGGGCTCTGGGAAGTTGGGGCTCACGCACAGAGGCGGAGGGTCGGGTTCAAATCTGGGTGCTACGGTGCCCATGTTCTGGGCCTTGGTGTGCCTGTCTCTGAAATGGAGTGGCAGGGCCAGGGCCAGTGAGCAGGCAGGTCATCTTGCCAGCATCCTCCCAGGGGAACTGCTGTCTCCTTACAACTGTCCGACATCACGATGCTATCCTGGGGACAGCGCGAAGCTATCCTGCAGGTTTTAGCTGGCAAGAGTGTCCTCTTCTGGGGATACCCAGCCATGTCTGGGTACATGTATGGTCCTCATGACTGTGGGAGGGAGGATAAAGAGCAGGGTGGGGTGGGGTGGGGCTGGGGGAGGTCAGAGAAACTGTTGAGTGTTTTACAGCGCAGGCGTGGCACGCCGTATCAGGGGAGGCCTGGTGCGTTACAGTTAGGGAGACTGAGGTACAGGGCTCAGGGTGACCAGATGGAGCTGTCAATTTGGTCTGTCTTCCAGTCGGGTCTCAGGCACTGATGTGAGGCGCACACCTCTGTGCCCCTCTCTGACCCCCTGAGCCACCCCTCAGTCAAGTGTTTGCCACAGCCTCTGCCTGGCTCTCATAGAAAGCGCCAGGAAGCTCCCGGTTCGGGTACGGCCTTAGGGGTGTGGGTATTTTGCACTGAGGAGGTGAGGGCCGAGTGGGAGGGTCCAGGAATGTCCCTGAGAGACAGCAGGCACCTGGAGAGAGAGGGAGGAAGGGAGGCCCCTGCCTCATCCCTTCCTTCTCCCACTGCAGGAGCACCCTGAGCGTGTCCTTGGAACAAGCAGCCATCTTGGCGCGGAGTCACGGGCTGCTGCCCAAGTGCGTTATGCAGGCCACAGACATCATGCGCAAACAGGTGAGGCCACCCACAGTGGACAGCGTGGCCAGGGGCCCTGAGCATAGCCCCGTGGGATGTGGTTCACCTTAGGCCCAGTCCTCCTCAGCCCCAGACGCTTCGCTCAGTCAGTCCCAGCTGTGCGTGTCTGCTATGACCTGGCTCCCTGCTCCCCTGTACCCCGAGTTCCAGGCCCAGGCCTGACAGCGGTTTTCCTTCTAGGGCCCCCGAGTGGAGATTCTGGCCAAAAACCTCCGCATCAAGGACCCCATGCCCCAAGGTGCACCACGGTAAGTGACCACCCAGCTCCTCCCAACCCGGTGCTCTCTCCAGTCAGGCCCAGGCAGGCCTGCTTGGCATCATTCCAACCAGAATCCTAGTGTCTTGTGGGGCTACCTCTCACTGTGGGAACTCCGGGAGCTTGGCTTGCTACCTGACCGCTGCCCAGCCCCTGAGTGGCGGTTGGGCTCCCTCCCGGACCGATGGTGACTTTGTCAGTGTAGCCTTCCGACATCTGCCACCAGCTCCTGCCTCTCCTCAGGGGGTCATGACTCCTCCTTCCCTGCCCACTCTGCTGCCGATGGCTGCCCAGGAGTTCTGGGTGGCAGCATTTCTCAGTGACAGTGTCCCCAGAGTCCCAGGATATTCCTAATCAGGGCCCTGGTGTCCACGCCCGCATCCTGCTCATGTCCCTTGGTCTGCCATGTTCGCTTGCTCTCAGCTTGTTTTCGTGCTTTTATGGTGCCTGGCCTCTCCAGGGACCGTGTCATCCATCCTCTTAGACACCCAGTTGACCCCCCCACGCCCTCCCCCCACAGCAGCCCTGAGAGTGAGGCTCCTCTGAGATTCTCATCGGCAGGTGGGCACATAGAGGCCCAGAGATGTTCAGTATCATGCCCAAGGCCACCAGGCTGAGCGCAGAGCTGGCCCCAGACAGTCTAGGCTTAGACTTCTGACTCGGTACCGTCTCAGTGTTCACCACAGTGGCCCCCCTTCCCCTAAAGTCATCCCTCTCTATGCCTGCCTCTCCTTGAAGGCCAGCCCACACTCGCTCCTTCATCGACAGCCTTCTGCAGCTGTTCCAAATGCAAGGAGCCAGAGAGGCTCCGAGCAGACAGCCTTCCAGTGCCCTACACACACCCAAAGACGCACACCATTTGGGGACGCCCTGCCGGCCTCTCGAGGTTCTCAGATTTCTTAATGCTGGGCCCCTGTATGGAAGTTCCTCATGTATTGCTACTTTGTAACTGTAACTTTGCCACTGTTAGGAATTACAATGTAAACATCTGTTATGCAGGACCCACAGGTTGAGAACCACTGCCCTAGAGGCGCAGGATCTGCCTTTGAGAGGGGACAAGGTGCTAAGGGCAGGTTCAGGGCTTACTACTCTGTGTATTCTTCTGGGTATGAATTACTTGTCCCAGTAAAAGGGGAACTAGCCACATGCGGTGGCCACACAGTCCCTCCTCACGGTCTCTGCCTCTGTCTGCCAGCCTCTACCGCCTCTGCCAGCCTCCGGTGGATGGAGACCTCTGAACACCGACATGCTCCCCGCTCGGCCACTGCTTCTGCAGCTGCAACGTGAGAGGACACGGAGAGGCCACAAGGGCACCCGAGGCTTCTGCCACAGCTGTGTCAAGACCTACCCAGCTGACCCTGCCGCCACCGTCCAGGACAAGCCTCTGTGTGTATTCTCTCTCTGGACTGGCTGATCACAGCGGGCTGGCAGGTTCTCCATACTTAGGCCTAAAGCCTGAGAGGGCTGCTTGGGCCCCCAGAGCTCATGGATGTAGCTGGGGCCTGGATGCCTGCGCTCACCCAGGTCCCCTGCACAGGGAAAGGTCACAGGGTCCAGCAGACTCTGCTCCTTAGATGGTCAAGCTGCACTTTGAACCTGGGTTGCTCCCAGGCCACCTTCCAGGAGACCCTGCCTGTCTCCTGTCCTGGCTGAAGCTTCCGGACACGCCTCCTGCCCCCTACTAACCGGCTCAGCTGACTGGGGACAGACAGGCCTCTGCCGGGAGAGGACACTGGGCTGGACACTGTGTGGACACTTACGGCCTTGCTGGTTTCCAATACCCACCACTATTGGAATTTGAGCTGCCGGCCCTGGGCACCAGATTGGCTCTCATGTTAATTTATATGACACAACATCTCTGTGGTTTATGTTTTGTATTTTTTTTTTCTTACTGTTTATTGTTAGTGTTGTCGAGAGTTTTCCCCTTCCCCTAAGGTTTGTGTGATTATGTCTTTGACACTTTAAATTTCAGAGAAAAGTATATTGCCTAATGGGACCAACCTAAAGTAGTAACAACTTTATTCATTTCTACTAAAAAAAAACAAAAAACAAAAAACAAAAAAACAAAAAAACAAAAACAAAAGGAACTAAATTATTGAAAAAGTTTAAGACGTCATCGTTTCCATGTTCAGATCTAAAGGTCGTGAGATGTGGCTCTCGGGCTCCACTGCTTCCCCCGCCTCAGCACCTAAGAGTCCGGCCCATGTTGGACTTCGTTGTTTCAGTGACTGGACTAATTGTGGCTTAGGGCTGGGCTCTGAGTCCTTTATTTTGATGTTGTCATCTCAGAACAGGGCATTTGGGATTTATCAGAGAACCAGAGAAATAGGAACCTGTTGTCCCACCTTCTGAGTAGGGGGGCTGCTCGTGGGGACCCCAGGGCTGTTTGTCTGCTCTCCAACTTCTGGACATCTACAGGGAAGTGCTAGCCTGAGGAGGGAGGGTGGCTCTCCCCTGTGGCTGGCTGTCAGGTTGGGCTCGGGGGTATGGTCTCCTCCATCCCCTGGGGCCACCTTTCTCTTGGTACTGGGTCATCTTTGTTGATATGTTTTGTTCATCAAGAGAACCAGGGCCCCTGTTAACCCTGCTGAGGGGAACAGGGAAGCCTCTCCCCCCAACCTCCCCCCCCCCCAGGCCAGGGCATCATGCCTGGTTTATTTTAAATGTACAGATTCTTTTCATTAAATCCATGATAGATTTTTTTATTATTATTAAAAGTCGGTATATAATACAAATAAGATATGGTCTGCTTGTATGGTGGTGTGTCGCCGGATGGGTTCCAGCTCAGACAATTACGTGGGCGTGGCTTAGATTCTGGCTGTTGGTGTCCCTGAGCCTACAACGCTAACCACTGTGCCTCAGTTCCCTCCTGAGGGATGAGGACCAGCTCCTATGTAACAACTAACAGGTCTTATATTGAATTTCAACCTAGCTGGGCAGTAGTGGTGCATGCCTTTAATCCCATCATTTGGGAGACAGAGGCAGGTAGATTTCTGAGTTTGAGGGCAGCCTGGTCTACAGAGTAAGTTCTAGGACAGCCAGGCTACACAGAGAAACCCTGTCTCAAAAAACAAACAACAACAACAACAAAAACAAAGAATTTCAACCTTAGTTTGGATTCTAAGCAACATAGCAACAGGTCTGCGTTGTAGGCAAGACACTCATATACACCAAAATAGATAAATCTTTAAAAATGCAGTGCGGCCTGGAATCCAGGCTGGCCACAGGCGTGCCCATCATAACAGATTCTGTACAGCCAATCAGAGCACCGTGCTGCACACAGCCTGGGCCCAGGTGGGTCCCACGCTGTCTGTGGGCGTAGGCCGAGGTAGACTTCATGAACTGCCAAGACTTGTAGGCCCAGTCCAGCCAGTTGCTTCTTGGGCTAAATTTGATATGCAGACCTTGGGCAGCCCTGAGTGACCTCCCTCCATCTCTCCTCTTTCTCTCCCTCTTCTCTTTCTTTCTTCCCTCATTTCCCACATACTGGAAAACACCAACACTCCTGTCCATTTCTCACAAGTCCCTCATAGTCCCCACATGTCCCTCATCTATTCTAAATGCCACTGGGTCTCTGGAAAGGTAGCCTTGCCTCTCAATTCCGGTTTCAAACGACTCCATACTGGACTCTCTAAGGGTTTCTTTGAGGGTTTCAGGGCATGGAATGGAGTCTTCTGGATCATCTGGATTCAAGATGTGCACACTTGGAGTTGCCAGGGAGTCTCCGAGGTGTCCACAGGAATCTCCTGCAGGGAGAAGGTCCCCAGAAGTGATGCAGGGAGACAGAGGCAGGGTGTCTGTGACTGCCAGCCAGTCCTACCCGACCTCTCTCAGAGGCTATTTCCTTCAGCACAGCCTGGCCCTGAAAGTAACGCTCGGAGGGCATGTAGAGCCCGTCCTGTCCAGCAGGGGGCACTAGGGACCGCGGAATGCCCAGAGGTTGCGGTTGTCTGGTAGGGTCCTTCCTAGGGCCTTCAGACACACAGTATGGCTGCAGGTGCCCGCTTTGAGGACAGTGCTTGCCTGGAGAGATGGCTGAGGCTGTTTGGATAAGGACAGCAGCTGCCGGGCTGAAAGGCTGAACTCGATAAGTAGTTTCTCCACCGCTTTTCTTAGGTCTCTTCTTTTTTCCTGTCTCTCCCTCCCCGCTGCACCCCCACCCCCCTTTTTCTGTTTTTCTTTTGTTTGTGTGTGTATGTGTGTGTGTGTGTGTGTGTGTGTGTGTGCTGGGTCTTTGGGTGTGACTCTGGTTTTTTTTTCTGTTCTTTCCTCTTCCATTCCCTTCTCTCCTTTGCCGTTCATCTTTCTTCCATTTGGATCCAGGAGAACCCAAGAGACCCTTATCACCTACAGAGGCTCTTGTGGGGGGACGTGGCTGCTAACCCACAATTACTGCCCCCCCCCCATCCCTCCACTTACCACTGGAACAATTTAGAACTATGGCCACGAGGTGGCGCTGTGGGCAAGGCTGTCTTGAGAGGGGTCCTCTCTTGCTCCAAGGCAAAGGGGTAGTTGGGGGAGGGGGTGTTCAGGAGTGACTTGAGGTAGAGACTCCCCACGTGTGTGTCCTTCCTTGTCTCTCCCTGCACCTGTCCCACACAGCCAGACCCTCGAAGGGAACTTCTCTCCAGTCAGCCCGGCTGTCCCGACGTCTTTGAAGAGCCAGCAGTGATATTCAGACCTGACACTGTGTCAGACATCCTGCTCAGTGGCTTGAAGACACCACTACCACTCTACAGAAGGAGGAGGGGGAGGGAGAGGGGGAGGGGGAGAGGGAGAAAAGCTCAGTTGGCTTAAGGGTCAGACAGTCACATGAACCTGAACGGTACACTGAGAAATTCCTGGTGCAGTTCCCAGTCAGAGGCAGGGGCATTACACATGACAGTCGGGAGCCACCAAAGCCATTGGGGTTCTATGGACTCTCAGATATGCCATAGGAGGGCCTGGTTTTATTCTGGGAACCCAATCAGCAGAGAGGATCATGGGAGACAAGAGAACTGAATGGGCCCAAGCTCCTCGGTGGGAACAGGAGGTGGCTTGGCTGCCGTGAGCCCTGCCTCGCCACGTCCCAGGGTGACTGTTCATCTTAGTGCCAACTTGATTGGATCTGGGATCACTAAGAGATGCGTTCGGGTGGATGGGCGAGGGTGTTTTCCCGAAGACTGACAGATGGTGGGGGGAGGCCATCCCCCAGAACAGATGGTACCTTCCAGGATGGCCCAGATATAAAGTTCTAAAGGAAAAGCAATGCTGGTGATCTTAGTTAAGGTTTCTGTGGCTGTGCGGAGACACCAGGACCAAAAAGCACATTGGGGAGGAAAGGGTTTGTTCTGCTCACACTCCCACACTGCTGTTCGTCACCAAAGAAGTCAGGGCGGGACCTCACACAGGGCAGGAGCCTGGAGGCAGGAGCTGATGCAGGGGCCACGGAGGGATGCTGCTTACCGACTCGATTTTCTTGGCTTGTTCAGCCTGCTTTCTTAAAGAACCTAGGATACCAGCAGCCCAGGGATGGCACCACCCACAGGGGGCTGGACCCTCCCCCACTGATCACTAATTGAGAAACTGCCTTACAGCTGGACCTCACGGAGTCACTTCCTCAGTGGAGGCCCCTAACTCTTTGATGACTATAGCTTTCATCAAGTTAGCACATAAAAGCAGCCAGCACAGTGCTTTTGCCTATTCACCTTGACTCTTTGCTGATAAGCGCATCTATCTAGATGCTGCTTCTGCTGCCGCCACCACCCTTCATTGACATCAAAACCTAGGTTCTTTGGCCTTCTAATCAATTCCAGATTGATGACCAGCTTCTCTCTAGGAATCCTGCAGGCCTTTGATAGCAGGCCGAGGCCTCCAGTCTCACTACTGAGCAACCAGCAGACCCTGAGCCTCTCCCAACAGCTGTGGTTGGATCCAACCCTAACTGTGTACGCCAATCCAATAGATAAACCCCTTTGTGACTCATAGCCACTCTGTTGTTGGTTTTTCACTGGAGAACCCTGATGGACAGTGTGGAACACCCCTTTCCATATGGCTTCTTATTCTGACTTCATTTTCTTTACATTTATTTGTGTGACAGAGGCAGAAGCCGGTTACAGGTCCCTGCCTCTTTGGGCATTGCTGGCAGCCGTCAAGTCACTTGACCAATGAAATGCCCTCCCCGTGTGTCCCCATCCTCCCACCCCAGGCTGGATGTGGTGACTTGAGTTTGAGCCTGACACGAAATAGAAGGTCCCAGATTCAAATTTCACCCTGGCCGGTGGTTGGCTTCAGGAAAGGTGAGAACGGAGAGGGGAGGTGGACTCTGAGAGGAACTGTGCCTTTCAGCAGGCCGAGACCCCGCCCCCGGCACTGGCAATGTCACAGGCTCACACGCTCCTGCCACAGTTGCTCCGGTGGCCTGGCCACCATAGACACCCGGAAGTTCAGGAAGAGAACTGGGCAATTGCCCACGAGCCTCATTGGCTCGTGACAGCCGGTTGCTGGTCTGTCGTGTGCACTGCCCCCTCTGCTCTCCTTTCCGGAGCACGGGATCACCAAGACAGGTCCGGGAGCACCATGCCTTCCCACTGCTTCTCGCAGATCTCCTGAACCAGGGCCAGCATCACAGAAGGGAGAGAAAACTGGGCTCTTTTGATTAGAGGGAATCCTCTTCTGTCTATACAGCAGTTTCGGAAGATCCTGTCTGCTGCAGGGGGTTGGGTGCTGGGGGCTTTGAGCACATCACAGAGGTTAGTGAATAACAGCCTTACTGTGGACACATGTGCATGTGTGTGTGCATGTGTGTGCATGTGTGTGCATGCGTGTGCATGTGTGTTCTGTCTATACTGCAGCTCCACAGAGCTTTGTCTTCTCAGGGCTCAGGGCTCATCACTGCAGTTAGTGACTGATGGCCTCACTGGGGACACTTGTGCAAGTGTGTGGTGAGTGTGTGTGCACATGAGTGTGTACATGCACGGCTGTATCTCGAGCATGAGCGCATAGTCCTGTCTGCAGGACACGTTTTCTGAGTTTTCATGGCTCCCTCCAAATCCTCAGTATCCGCTGGCCCTCGGAGGGGTGACACGTCTGTGAATGTGGTGTGTGACTGGCTGTCTCCTGCTCCTGCCGTTCCGACTTTCCCCCAGCGATGGAGAGGCTCGCCTGGGATTGTGGGCTAACCTAAACCCTTTCTGCCCTAAGCTGCCTGTGGTCAGCGCGTTTGATCACAGCAAGAGACACGACCCTAGAACAAAGGTCAACTCCACCAGGGCCAGATCAAAGCAGTGTCCAGCCGACAGGACACAACCCAATATCCACGGAGGAGGTGATTGATGGAACGACTGGTCGCTCTGGGCGGGGCCGGGCGATGCTGGCCCTGCAAGCAGAAGGAGCCCATGTGGGTCCCCAGCCCTGCTGTGAGGCAGAACAGAACAAAAAACCAAAAATTCCAGTGTGTGGTGGGTGGAGACCGGTGAGTTCCCTCAGCTCACTGGCCAGCCAGTCTGACTGAACTGGTGAGTTCCTGGTTTAGTGAAGAGCCTGTCTCAAAAGATAAGGAGGAAATGGATAGAGGCGGCACCTGACATCGACTTCTGGCCCCCACATGCAAGTGCACATGTGTGTCTGTGCACTTCTGTTTACATAGAAACAGGTACTTACAAATGCACAACCACATGCATATCCTACACTCATACATACATGTGCACACACCCTCCATACACACAGATGCACACACACACACACACACACACACACACACACGTTAGGAAAGCTCCCTCTGGCACTGTGAGTAGATTCATCTCAGACTTGCCTACCTCACATCCTGTCTCTCTCACAGCCTCCCACATCTGAGACCTGATGGAGAATTTATTTATTCTGATGAATATGTATTGCTTCTTCCCAGACAAGATATGCATGTTTTAATAAGGAGTGTCTGGAGACACAACTTTTAAACCCAGGGACATCACCCCAATAACGAGACTGTAAGGCGATGATGAGGGAGGGGGAGATACTTAGGGTGCCGGGAGGCGTTGAATCACAGAACGGCTGAGGCCTCCTTAGATCTAGGGGAAGGGTACTTGATACCGGGTTGGTAAGGATGAGAATCTCCAGGACCTTGGCCCACGTGTGTGTTGTGTGCATGGAGGACCCATGTCTCTCAAAGATCTGATGTCATGATACTATCACTCTGGTCATGGGTTTGACACCTCCCTATGGGCTTCTTCAGAGGATCATGGGAAGAAATACCCTGAAATGGATATCCAAGGGATAGCTCACTCTACGAATATGCCACCCACCTCATGAATATTCATGAGAACATCCTTAGCATCTGTAACACTGAACCTTGGGCAGCCACTCCTGTGTCTGTAGTGTTTGCTTTGATACATAAACTTCTGCCCCAGCTGTCTACGTCTCTTGACTGAATTCTTTCCTTCAAGAAGATATTCCCTTAACACTCCTGGGGGCAACACGGGGGTGGTGACATCTGTCCGGCCACCTCCCCTGAGACAGCTACAGGGCACGTCATCTCTGTAGTTGCTTGCTCTGGATGCTTCACAGGGGTGTGATGCTCCACAGGGGTGTGATGGATAGGCCTGCCATTTTGTAAGTGCCAGGCCTTGACCCAGCAAACTGTGGGAATTATGGAAGTGTCACAGAGGAGATGTTCTTGAATTAGAGAAAAAGGGAATTCCAGAATGAGTAGCTAAGTCATTAAGGACGACTTCACACACAGGAGTGCTTTGGACTCATCCGGGAGAGCTGTCTGCCGGTCCGGGTCAGCTGATTCTCAGATCCACAGATCTGAGATCTGGGGTTCACAGGCCCCAGGGATTATTCCCCGTCTCCAGCTACCTTGCTCCTCTAGCAATGCCAGAGGCAGAAAGGGAAATTGAGGTCTCCTCCCATAACTGCCGTAAGGAAGCCAGGACACCTCTCAGAACCCCCACTGCCGTCCTCCACTGCCCCTCCTCCCACTGCTGTCCTCCACTGTCCTCTCCTCCCACTGCTGTCCTCCATTGCCCCCTCCTCCCATTGCTGTCCTCCACTGCCCCCTCCCACTGCTGTCCTCCACTGTCCTCTCCTCCCACTGCTGTCCTCCATTGCCCCCTCCTCCCATTGCTGTCCTCCACTGCTCCTCCTCCCACTGCTGTCCTCCACTGCCCCTCCTCCCACTGCTGACCTCCACTGCCCCCTCCTCCCACTGCTGTCCTCCATTGACCCCCTTCTCCCACTGCTGTCCTCCACTGCCCCCTCCTCCCACTGCTGTCCTCCATTGACCCCCTCCTCCCACTGCTGTCCTCCTCTGCTCCCTCCTCCCACTGCTATCCTCCACTGCCCCCTCCTCCATAAACACATGGGTGCCTTTCTCCGTGACTTGAAGAGAAAGTAGAATTGCGATTTTTCAGCTCTTGCAGACCAGTTAGAAATATGTGTATGGTGTGTGTGTGTCTTTGTGTGTGTGTGTGTGTGTGTGTGTGTGTGTGTGTGCGTGCGCACGCGCGTGCCTGTGTGCCCGTGTGTACTATGTGGAGCTCAGAGGACAACTTGGAGGAGCTAGTGCTCTCCTACTACGAAGGTCCCAAAGCGCAGCCTCGGGTTGTCGGGTTGGTAGCAGGTACCTTTACCCACCAAGCCACCTTAGGCTTAGGATAAAGTTACCCGATCAAAGGCCACCTCCATATTCCCTCCTTCTATTCCTTTAGAACTTACTGCCCAGGGTCAGTGGGGCCTCAGACGCTACTGCTCATTTGCATATTGAGAGATGATGTATTTCATCTCGAACGATTGTCCTTTAATTTCTTTTTAGCCATTCACTTGGGGCGTCCTAGTGAGCTCTTAAGTGGGCGTGCCATGCTAAGGTTAATGATTTAAGGCTTCGTTTCAGGGCACACTTTTCGTTTAAGCACACTTCTCTGGATGTGGTGGGCTCCACAAGGCGCAGAGTCTCTGACTTGAGTCAGGGCCAAGGAGCTTGAGCTGGGGCTCTGGGCTGCATGTAGGGCACTTCCTTTGATGTTGAGCTGGAACTGAAGGTGGGTGTGGCTACTGGATTAGCACTACTGTGCATGGAACTGCACACACACAGTCCCCCCCCCCACGGGTATTTGTGCTGTCGCTGAGTTATAGTGGTGCTGGGGAAGAAGCAGCCCCATGGGTAGGTCAGAGGGCAGGGCTGGGCTCGAGTGCAGGCCTGGACTGGATGTTGGCAACCCCCACGCTCATAGGCGCTGACTGTTGATTTCCAGAACTGCTCTGAGTGAACAGCAGAGATGTGCTGGTCCAGGTGCCTGTCAAGAAAGAGAGAGGGCAGCCTGTGACCGGAGCCTTGTGGAAGTAACGGCTGCCTGAGTTCGCTCCACTAGCTAGCTACTTTTTTTTTTTTTTTTTTTTTTTTTTTTTTTTTTTTTTTGGTTTTTCGAGACAGGGTTTCTCTGTGTGGTCCTGGCTGTCCTGGAACTCACTCGATAGACCAGGCTGGCCTCGAACTCAGAAATCCGACTGCCTCTGCCTCCCAGGCGCTGGGATTAAAGGCGTGCACCACCACACCCGGCCAGCTAGCTACTTTTATTGCTGTGAAAAGACACCAGGACCATGGACTCTGTTATAAAGGAAAACATCTAATTGGGGATGGATTGCAGTTTCAGAGGTTCAGTCCATTGTCACCGGGTCGGGCTGCATGGTGGCATTCAGGCAGACACGGTGCCTGGAGTGGTGGGAATTTTACATCTGGATCCACAGGCGGCAGGAAGAGAGAGGGAGAGGGAGAGGGAGAGGCAGGGGAGGGGAGGAGAAGGGGGGAGGGGGAGAAGGAGAGGGAGAGGAGAGGGAGAGGGAGGGTGAGGGGGAGAGGGAGAGGGAGGGGGAGAGGGAGAGGGAGAGGGAGAGGGGGAAAGGGAGAGGGAGAGGCAGGGGAGGGGAGGAGAAGGGGAGGGGGGAGGGGGAGAAGGAGAGGGAGGGGGAGAGAGAGAGGGGGAAAGGGAGAGGGAGAGGGAGAGGCAGGGGAGGGGAGGAGAAGGGGAGGGGGAGGGGGAGAAAAAGAGGGAGGGGAGAGGGAGGAGGAGAGGGAGAGGGAGGGGGAGAGGGAGAGGGGGAAAGGGAGAGGGAGAGGGAGGGGAAGGGAAGGGGGAGGGGGACAGGGAGAGGGAGAGGGAGGGGAAAGGGAAAGGTAGAGGGAGGGGAAGGGGGAAGGGAAGGGGAGGGGGAGGGGGAGAGGGAGATGGAGGGGAGGGGAGGGAAAGAGGAGGGGGAGAGGGAGGGGAAGAGGGAGGGGAGGGGAAGGGAGGGGAAGGGGAGGAGGAGAGGGAGGGGAGAGGGAGGGGGAGAGGGAGGGAAGGGGAAGGGGGAGGGGGAGAGGGAGGGAGGGGGAGAGGGAGAGGGAGGGGAGGGGAAGAGGAGGGGAAGGGAAGGGGAGAGGGAGAAGGATGGGAGGGGGAGAGGGAGGGGAGGGAGAGAGGGAGAGGGAGAGGGAGGGGAGGGAAGAGGAGGGAGAGAGGGAGAGGGAGGTGAGGGAGAGAGGGAAGGGGAGAGGGAGGGGAGGGGAGAGGAGGGAGAGAGGGAGAGGGAGGGGAAGGGGAGAGGGAAAGGGAGAGGGAGGGGAGGGGGAGAGGGAGAGGGAGAGGGAGGGGAGGGGAGGGGAGGGGAAGGGGAGGGAAAGAGGGAGAGGGAGAGGGAGGGAAGGGGAAGGGGAGGGAGAGAGGGAGGGGGAGAGGGAGACGGAGGGGAGGGGAGAGGAGGGAGAGAGGGAGAGGGAGGGGAGGGGAGGGGAAGGAGAGAGGGAAAGGGAGAGGGAGGGGAGGGGGAAAGGGGAGAGGGAGAGGGAGGGGGAGAAAAGGAGGAGGGGAGGGGGAGAGGGAGAGGAAGGGGGAGAGGGAGGGGGAGGGGGAGAGAGAAAGAGAGACGGGACCTGGGTTGAGCTTTTGACACCTGAAAACCCACACCCAATGACACACTTCCTCCAACAAGGCCACACCCCAATCCCTCTCAAGCAGCACCCCTTCCTACGCACCGGATGCTCTACTCTGAGCCTGTGGAGACTGTTCTTACTCAGCCACTGCGCTCAGCATCTTCTGGAGCAAAGGGTCCATGTGTCCAGGTGTGGTGGTGCGGGGTGTCAGCCTGTCACCTGGCCTCTGGCTAGGCATGTTCTGACAGGCCCAAGACGCTGCTATGAGGACAGATAGCTGAGGTTCTGTTTCAGTGAGGCCTAACTGAGGGAAAGGCTTTATTTCAGATTAAATAAAGTGTGTCAGCAATGAAGAGCTAGTACTCAGGGGCCCAGGACCAGGTTTGACTCTCTGCACCCCAATAGTAGTGCACAGCTGCCAAGGGTTACAGTTTTGGGGAATCCGACGCCCTCTTCTGGTCCCTGCAGGCATTGCACTCATGTTGTGCTCATAAAACTCAAAAACGCCCATACGCACAAATGAAATAAATGAAAGATAAATCTTAAAATAAAGCAGGGGCAGGAGAGATGGCTCAGTGGCTAAGAGCTGCTCTTCCAGAGGACCCGTGTTCAATTCCCAGCATTAACATGGTAGTTCGCAGGCATCTGCGATTCCCAGTCTCCAGAAACACAGGCCCAAGTCCTCTTCGGGACTCAGCGTGCACCAGCAAACAGATGGTACACAGACATATATGCAGGCAAAACACCAGTACATATAAATGCCACGGACCGACTCAGTCGGAACACACTCCCGTGGGGAAATCAGGGTCTTTGGTATGCAGGAAGGTACAGGTCCGGCGAATGACAGACAGACACACACAAGATCTGAATGCGTCTGAATGCACTTTACTGTTCTGAGGCAGGAACATTTATACACATCACAAGTTGGTAATTCAGTGAAATGTTTACAAAAAGTGGTTACCATGAGTAACTGGCACAAGGAAATACAAATGAATCAGGCATGAACGTCAGAGATTACACCCAAGGTTATCGCGTCCCTCTGTAGTCAATAATAAATTAGTAATTCAAGAGTCAGAGACTACACTATGTTTTGTTTATCTTCTTGTGAGAATTTCTCAGGCTTATTTTGAAACTTTACTAACTGAAGGTTTCCATGTCAGAGTGCCAAAGACCAGCTAGCCATACAAATAGTAAAAATTGTTGGGAGGTTAATTCTTTAATGTATCTAGGTAATAACTGTACAGCTAATTAAAAGCAAAGCAATGGATCTCTAGAAGAAATCATGGCCAGTGCTGTAGTTCAAAGAATAAAACTCTGAGTGAACTGTCACGCCTGGAATGCTCGCACCTCTGGCTGGCAGAGACATCTCGTAAGTAAAAGAACAGGTCAGATAAAGGGTTACACAGCTTGCCATGAGAAATTTCAGCTCAGCTCTATCTGCAGCCAAGGAGGCCCACAGCGGCATTCCTTGAACAGCCCCTGTAAATATCACGCGGCCTCTGCCTGGATTGCAGCTTGGCTGCGTGAAACTACGGGATTCAAGAGAAGCGCGTGATATCTCCCGCTTTTGTATTTTTTAATTTGAGCTCATGAATATCTCTTTTGGCAGCAGAAATGGAGGAGAAGACTAGTTTGAAAATTATTGGAAGGATAAGAAGAAAAAGAAAGATTACCCCTGCAGCCACGGCAACGACAACAATCCAATGTAACCAAGTTATAGGGTTCAGAGACTTCAAACCAGAACTAAAGGCCTGAGCCAAATCCTCTAAGTTAACCGATCCATCTTGTGCTTTACTCATAACCGCAATTTGAGCTTTTAATTGAGCCATATCATGAGAGATATTATTATCTTTCCAAATTCCCAACAAATGATTTTTAGTAAGAGTCCAATTATGTTGCTTGTCATAAATTAATGGCGTTACGCATATGTATCGAAAGCTGGCATGACATCTGGTGGAAAGCTAAACCTTAATATTTTGTATCTCTTGTCCTAACTCCAGAACTACATCCTCTAAAGCATCAATCTTTGCTTCCAATTTCTTATCTATAACCTCTTGTTTTACCAGTGCCAAAGAAACATTCTTACTCAAATCATTAACAAAGTGTGCAGTCTTCATTTCTGAGACTAAAGCAACTGATGAAACTGTAAGTGAAGTCACAATAGCTATCAAGGCACTGATACCTAACATTAAAGCTGCTACAAAACGCTTTGGCCTAATAAGCTCACTAATTCTAGTAACTACCTGTAAAGCCTCATTGTCAAACCAAGCTTCATCCTTTAGATCTATAGGAAGCATTACGTAGGAAGGTCTTTGTAATATCACGATGCGTGAATAGGATTCAACCAACTTATGATCAACACAATTAGTTAAAATACATTCGGAACAGTGAACCTCATAAGAGTGCCCTAATTTAGTAATGATTAAATCTGTATCATTTCCAGCAAGTATACTATAAGGATAGCTCAAACAAGATCTAAGTACATAAGCCCAATATGAAACTGCAGACACAGGACACATTTGCATTGAAAGGATAACAAACATAGCAAGAAACATGTTTTCTGTCGATAACTGCTTTCTGGTGCTAGTGATCATCTGCTGCGCTTCTCGGGCAAGTCTCCTCAGCTGTCCCCAGGTAGGCAGATCCTCCCTTGACTCGTGTGAAGGTTCAGGAACAGTTGAGGTCTCCCGTAGAACAGCAAGATCAAGCCCCATCATCATTCTCAGCATCTTCTTCTTTTTCAGTCTCTGCTTTCTCCTCTGATTCCTTGATAGAGGCCTTCTGGTTAAACGGCTGGATGAGCCTGTCTGGGATCCAGATTGGACTATCTGCATCCTGTGGAAAAACACAAACATACCCTCTCTCGGAGGAAATTAAAGCATCCGGTCCTTTCCAGGATCCGGTTAATAGGTCTTTCCACATTACTTGTGGAAGTTGTTCTCCTTTTATTCCTCCCCAATGTTTCATAGCAGGGGAGTTTCCTTGTTCATCAGTATTCAAATAATTTATCACAAAAAGAGCATGATTCAAAAGATGATGGGGAGAAAAATATTTATTAGCAGCCCTTAGGCGTTCAATCTGATTTTTTAAAGTTTGGTGAGATCTCTCAATTATTGCCTGTCCTTGGGGATTATATGGTATTCCTGTGGTATGGTGTATATCCCATGCTCGCAGAAAAGAGGCAAAAGCCTTAGATGTATAAGCTGGAGCATTATCTGTCTTAATTCTCAATGGCTTTCCCATCATCATGAAGCTTTGTACAAGATGTTGAATTGCATCTTTCACAGCTTCTCCACTTCTAGCAGAGGCAAACAGCACATGAGAATAAGTATCCACTGTCACATGAACATAAGCCAATTTTCCAAATTCAGGGATATGTGTAACGTCCATTTGCCATAAAGCTAATGCCTTAAGGCCTCGGGGATTTACTCCCATTTTTTGCGGGTGATAAACTTGAGGACAATTACCACAATCCTTAACTATCTGTCTGGCTTGTTCTCTAGTAATATGAAACATCCTTCTTAAAGCAAGAGCATTTTGATGATGTAGCTCATGACTATTCTTTGCCTCTAATACATTCATTACTGTTCCTCTAGTTAATGCATCAGCCATATAATTTCCTTTACTAAGGGGGCCTGGTAAATTAGAGTGACCCCGTATATGTCCTACATAAAATTTTTCTACTCTTTTTCTAATCGTATTTTGCAATTGCTGTAATAAATTTAAAATTTGAGACTGCCCTGAAAGCAAGGCTGTTTCTATGGCTGGAAACAAATTAACCACATACTTTGAATCCGTATAAAGATTAAATTTTTCTGTAAAATTCTGAAAAGCAAGTAGAACTGCTCTTATCTCTGCTTGCTGAGCAGAAGTCTGCACACCTTCCTCTATCAGAGGCTTTTGTCCTGGTACATAAACCACAGACCTCCCATTAGAGGAGCCATCTGTGAAAATACATAAGGCAGACTCTAAAGGTTGTGAAGAACACTTATTTGAGAAAATTATTTCTGTTTCCTTATAAAATTCAATTAAAGGATGTTTAGGATAATGATATTTAATTTGTCCTGTATAACCTTGCAATGCAATTCCCCAATCATCATCTTCCATCAATAGTATTTCAAATTGCCTTTTATTATATGTCTCTGTTGTTAAGGATTGCTCCCCAGCACCTTCCTTTTCTAACTTCCTCAATCCCTCTTCAACATGCACAGACCTTCTATCTACATACCCATTACTTTCACTTCTAAAAACCATGCATAGCACAAATATACTTGAGCTAACAGTCTTTCTAGCATCTAGCATCTTTTTCCTATCTCTGCCACTCCCCGGCCTTTTTGCCTTCTCTAGCTTCCCGCTCTTCTTACCTTCTTTTTCTCCTTCTTCTCTAACCACATCCCTTAGTCCTGCAATCCCTCAATCTGCTGCAATTTCTTTCTGATGTCGGGGCCGACTGCCCAGTGAAAGCCATAATAACAGAGGCTCGCTGCCCCTCAGACGTAAGGTCAACAGGAGTATACCTTCTGTATGCCTCCATGAGTCTTTCCAGAAAGACTGAAGGGGGTTCAGTCGCCCCTTGCATGACCTCTCTTATCTTAGCCAAATGATAGACACTGCTGAACACCTGAACAGTTTATACTTTAAAATGTTAGAGCATCGGTCTTTAGCCTTCAGACACAAGAATACCTGACAGACTT
Source organism: Apodemus agrarius (assembly GCA_964023405.1). Lineage (NCBI taxonomy): Eukaryota > Metazoa > Chordata > Mammalia > Rodentia > Muridae > Apodemus > Apodemus agrarius. The sequence goes on from OZ030008.1 coordinate 12,960,790, forward strand.
AAAGAATCAGGAATTAAGCCATATAATAATTTATGGACACATTAAGTTTGTCTGTAGATGAAGAGATGCAATCTTGTGGCTCTCTCTCTCTTCCTCATAACAGAAGCAACTTTACACATGTTGTTTAAACAATTTAAAATAAATGAAATAAACCATCTGTACCAACTTAAATTCAGAATTACCATATCCATATTTCTCTATCAGAGGGCCTTCAAAGTATTTTGTCTCTTGTTTGTTTTAACTTGGCGGAGAACGACCTTGCAGCTGCAGTTGGAAGTTTTTCTTTAGAAGAAGAAACTATAAAGAAAAGCGGGGGGGGGGGGTACAGCCAGGAGCCCAGTCAAACAGTTTAACCTTGGAGTTCTCAGGCTGAGAGCAGAGAAAAGGGAAACAAAAAAGAAACCAGCAGCTCTGTGTCTAGAAATATTGAGTTGGGGTCTAAGAGAGTTGCTTTTCAGCCAGCCTGAGTCTGAGAACCAGACATCAGGTGCCCTTGTAGTAACCAAAATCAGATTTCAGCCAAACTTGGCTCTCGCCGTTATTGCTGTTTACAGATGGAGAAGAGCCTTACTCAGCCCTCCTCGATACCCCTGCGGTCTAGCAAGGTTGCCAGTCAGACCTACCACACCAGACAGACTCTCTGAGTTCTTTTTACAATTTGAACTACGGCCAATTATTAACCCCGCAGTTCCCTGTGGCAGAGTTTCCAAGGTAGACGTAGAGACCAAGGAAACACCGTCCCATCTAGAGAATATTATATCATCACAAGAGGCTAAATCTAAACCAGCACTACCAGGAGTAGCTCTAGGCAAATTATGTATAGTAAATTCAGGAGCCTCAGGATTCAGAGGACTCCCTGATGTAACTACAGCAGTTTCCTCTCTTTCGAGTTCGGGGCTGAGAGGCTGCCCCTGATTTAGTTTTTTGATTCCTCCTCCTTCTTTTCCCCATTAAGGGGTGTTCCATCCTTGTGGAATCTAGACTTACACTCACTTTTCCAGTGCCTGCCTTTCTGGCAACGAGGGCATGCTCCTGGGGGAGGACCCCTTCTATTGGAGTCCCTCTTATTGTTCTCTGGACATTGCTTTTGCATATGTCCTGATTTCCCACATTTAAAACAAGTGGGCTTGGAGGTTGCTTTCCCTCCTTTACCATAAGTCTTTTTAATATAGGCGCTGAGTTCCTCTTCCTTCATAGCTGCAGCGTAGGCCATACCTTGGACTACGGCTGGTGAGGCATCCACGCAAACTTTCACATACTCCTGCACTGTTTCTGTCTTTCTAATAGGTCTTATCAAATCTTGGCATAAAGCATTAGCATTCTCCCAAGCCAACTGCTTAAGGAGTATCTCAAAGAATTCCCTGGTTGTACTTTCTGAAACTTTTAACTCTCTGCTAGCCATAAACACTGAAAAAAACATTCGTTCCTGCTTTGACTCGGTCTGCCCCATGATATCAGATTACTTGCACTTAACCGGTGATCCTTTACCGGCGGGACCGCGGCTCCCTCGCAAGATCCGGCCTGTTACCTTGAAAGAAAGAAAGAAAGAAGGAAAGTTTACCTGCCCAAATGTCCCTGTTCTGAGGCGCCATCTGCCACGGACCGACTCAGTCGGAGCATCACGCCCGTGGGGAAATCAGGGTCTTTGGTATGCAGGAAGGTACAGGTCCGGCGAATGACAGACAGACACACACAAGATCTGAATGCGTCTGAATGCACTTTACTGTTCTGAGGCAGGAACATTTATACACATCACAAGTTGGTAATTCAGTGAAATGTTTACAAAAAGTGGTTACCATGAGTAACTGGCACAAGGAAATACAAATGAATCAGGCATGAACGTCAGAGATTACACCCAAGGTTATCGCGTCCCTCTGTAGTCAATAATAAATTAGTAATTCAAGAGTCAGAGACTACACTATGTTTTGTTTATCTTCTTGTGAGAATTTCTCAGGCTTATTTTGAAACTTTACTAACTGAAGGTTTCCATGTCAGAGTGCCAAAGACCAGCTAGCCATACAAATAGTAAAAATTGTTGGGAGGTTAATTCTTTAATGTATCTAGGTAATAACTGTACAGCTAATTAAAAGCAAAGCAATGGATCTCTAGAAGAAATCATGGCCAGTGCTGTAGTTCAAAGAATAAAACTCTGAGTGAACTGTCACGCCTGGAATGCTCGCACCTCTGGCTGGCAGAGACATCTCGTAAGTAAAAGAACAGGTCAGATAAAGGGTTACACAGCTTGCCATGAGAAATTTCAGCTCAGCTCTATCTGCAGCCAAGGAGGCCCACAGCGGCATTCCTTGAACAGCCCCTGTAAATATCACGCGGCCTCTGCCTGGATTGCAGCTTGGCTGCGTGAAACTACGGGATTCAAGAGAAGCGCGTGATATATAAAAATACAACCAAAACACTGAAAATAAAAACAAAAGGGAACGAACCTTACAGTATGTTTATTCAATTCATACAAAGAATATTTACTGTGCACCTACTATTCACACACTTCATGTGCACTAGAAATCACGTGAGCATGGGAAAGGGACCGGGAGCCAAGCAGAAGTAGCCACTACTGGTCTCCCTACGAGGTAACTGCAAGGCTTCCTTGTAAGGGACCTTGTCCTCTCTTCTGGCCCCACCCACCTGTCACTGGCCACAGCCACAAACACCCCGGGCAGGTATAGTGTCTGCTTTGGGGGGTCACGGAGACTTTTCTCGGAAATGGTTGCAACGGTTTGAGGCTGGGGAGCTCGTGTGAGGACTCTGAAGGACCGCGTGTTCTGTGGGACTGGGGATGGGTTTGTCTGGGGCACTTGCTAGGGATTCTGGTCTCAGTTTCTAAAATCACATTTAATGTGTGTGTGTGTGTGTGTGTGTGTGTGTGCATTCATTTGCCACGGACCGACTCAGTCGGAACACACACCCGTGGGGGAACCAAGGTCTTTGGTATGCAGGAAGGCACAGGTCCGGCGATAAATGACAGACAGACACACGAGGTGCAGGTTGAGTCTGAATGCACTTTGCTGTTCTGAGGCGGGAACTTGTATACACGTAAGTTGGCATTACATTACTGAAGAAAAAATGTATCCAGTGAAGTGTTTACAAAGAATGGTTACCATGAGTATCTGGCACAAGGAAATACAAAATCAATCAGGTATGATCTTCAGAGAACACCTACAAAGCATTACGTCCCTTGATCAGAGTAGCTGTAGTCAATGATAAATTAGTATTCAAAAGTTCTTGAGAACACTTCGTCATACCCCTAGGGTCTTTTGTTCATGTGCAGTCTTTGTCTAATATCCTGCTTCCTTCTTGTGAGACTCCTTTAGGCTCATTTTGAAACTTTACTTAACTGATGCTTTCCATGTCAGAGTGCCAAAGCCACCTAGCCATGCAAATTATATATATTGTTGGGAGGTTAATTTTTTAATGTATTTAGGTAATAACTGTGTAGCTGATCAAAAGTCAAAGCAATGGATCTCTAGAAGATAAATCATGGCCAGTGCTGTAGCTCAAAGAATGAACTCTCGTTAGCTTTAATGCCTGGGTGCTCACAGCTCTTGCTACCAAGAACATTTCGTAAGTAAAGAAACAGGTTAAAGAAAAGTCAGACAGGCAAGGCTTGCCATGAGAAATTCAGCTCAGCATTTTCTCCGGCCAAGGGAGGCCCACAACGAGTTCCTCAATAGACAGCCTTATCATAGACAAGGCTTTTACCTGTAAATATCACACAGTTTCCACCGAGATTGCGGTTTAGCTGTGGCAATCATACAGTGTCTACCAAGATTCGTGTGATACTCATTGCTTGTGTGTGTAAGTCAGTTTTCTCCCTTCCACTATGTGGGTCTTGGGCATCAAACTCGGATTGTAAGGCCTGGAAGCAAGAGCCTTTTCCAGCCGAGTCATCGTGATGACCCAGATAGTCTGAATTTAATGGTTAGTTCATGAAGGGGAGTGTCTCTGTCTACTTGGTTGGTGGCCCACTCAGTCAGTCTGGATCACAGTGTTCCTAGACTCATGTAAAGGAAGACATTCAAAGGTATCAGAGACAGGGCACTTCAAATAACCTGCCTCCAACCTGCTCTGTGCCCCACAGAGATGCCCAGTGCAGAACCTCATCACGCCACATCCAACGCGGATGCTTCACCTGTGGAGAGGCAAATGGCTCTTGGAGACCGACTTTAATCCAGTCAGGTGGCGAAGTGGCTCACTACGGCCGTCCAGAGGTGTTATTTTACCACTCAGTACACCCGCTGACACGGCAAAGGCAGCTGCAGCACTGTCCTCTCTGGACCAGCTCGTGAGAGCTAAGTGTTTCCTGTCTTCCCATTGGTGCCAGTGGCGTGAGCCTGCACTCTTACCTCAGCCCGCGCTGGCTCTCCAGCCTTGGCATGAACTTCAGGGTCTTCAGAGTGTGAGCATCGCACTGGCCCACAGTGTCAAGGACGTGTGGCTGTTTAAAGCATAAAGATACAAGACTCACGCACGTAGTTGTCTTATTGAGACGAAGACAAATCCTCTCCCATTTGTATCCCTTTGACCTCCTTATGTTGTCTAATTGCTCTAGCTAGGACTTCAAGTACTATATTGAAAAGATATGGAGAGAGGGGGCAGTCTTGTCTAGTCCCTGATTTAGGAAATGCAAATCAAAACAACCCTGAGATTTCACCTCACATTTCTGATTTCAGTCAGAATGACTAAGATTAAAAACTCAGGAGATAGCAAGTGTTGGCGAGGATGTGGAGAAAGAGGAACACTCCTCCACTGCTGCTGGTATTGCAAACTGGTATAACCACTCTGGAAATCAGTCTGGTGGTTCCTCAGAAAACTGGCATGACACTTCCAGAGGACCTTGCTATACCACTCCTGGGCATACACCGAGAGGATTCCCCGGCATGCAATAAGGACACATGCTCCATTATGTTCATAGCAGCCTTGTTTATAATAACCAGAAGCTGGAAAGAACCCAGATGTCTCTCAATGGAGGAATGGATACAGAAAATGTGGTATATTTACACAATGCAATGCTACTCAGCAATTAAAAATAATGAATTCATGAAATTCTTAGGCAAATAGTTGGAACTGGAAAATATCATACTAAGTGAGGTAACTCATTTACAAAAAGAGCACACATGGAATAAAGTCACTGATAAGTAGATATTAGCCCAGAAGCTCTGAATACCCAAGACACAACTCACATATCAAATCATTCACAAGAAGAAGGAAGGAGAGGGCCCTGGTCCTGGAAAGGCTTGATGCAGCATTGTAGAGGATTGCCAGGACAGAGGAGTGGGAGGGGGTTGATTGAGGGAATGGGCTGAGGGAAGAGGGCTTATGAGACTTATGGGGAGGGGGTACTGGGGAAGGGAAAATCATTCGGAATGTAAACAAAGAATATAGAAAATAATAATAAAAAAAAAAAGACAAATCCTCATCCATGCACTCAGGCATCCATTAGTTATGACTAGACTGAGTGCTTGTACATGGATTTGTATTAGAGCACAGCCATGGAGTCTGGAAATTGCTTATGACCGTCCTCATACAATACGGGGAGGGGGTGTCTCCCAAGTCACACTTTCAGGAACGTTAGTGACACTTTTAGGGGAAAGAAAAAAAGCGCATCTACTTCTGACCTCCAGCACTGCAGATCTGGGTGGACCTTATGCTGCTGAGCAGAGGGCGGGATTGAAAAGTCTCATAGGTGGGGCTGGTTGGGGATGTGGGGTGTCTGAGGGGGCGGCTGTGGGGGCTGCTGTGGTGTTGGTGGGAATGGCGGAAACAGGAAGAAACAGACAGGAAGTGCAATCCTGCCTGACTCCTCCAGCTCCACCATCTTCCTGCAGGTCTCCTGTTGGCAAAGGACAGGAAGTCACGGGTAAAGCCCTGCAAGAAATGCCTGGCAGAGGCCGACAAGAGGTCTCCGAGGAAGGGGGCTGTGGTTGCAGAGACCCTGGTCTTTACCATTAGGCAGCGCACAGTGGGAACTCCCAGCTGACAGATATTGTAAGACTCCCGGTGGTCCTTAGCGACCAGGGACTTCCGGAGTGAGCAAGGCAGAGACAGGAATCGATGCAAAAGCAGGAGGAATTTTATTTAATCCAGCACGCTGGGGTCGCCCTGCACATGGGGAGAGAGCGGCCACGTGCAGCCCGTCCGGCAGGCCTTTATACAGGCCACAGGGCAGCCGCCATTAGGCACAATGTGATTGGCAGAACAGTGTGACTTTTACACTGATTGGGCATTCGGGAATGAGGTAGATCTCGGAATAACTCTGGGCCTCCCCTAGCTGCCTCCCTGTGGTCTGAGCAGTGTAATTTAGCACCTCCCTTCTGGAGGGGTCTGGCGGAATTTTCCAAAGTTTCTGACCTGACCTCTCCAGTATAAACACTAACAAATTCATTCTTTCCCTGCTCAGTCCCACTCTGGGGGACTAGAGATGGAAGGCGGGATGTGTTGATAGGGGCGTCCTGCAGACTTAGATTCTAAGGCAGGACTCAGCTTTCAAATCTGTGCAATGGCTATGCAATAGTAAGAACAGAGATAAATGATCCTACGCCCAACATCAGAACCCGGCACGGTTGTGGCTGGCACTTCTGGTTGCCAGGGAAGCTTATGGCACTGACAGGGTCTGGCACCTGGGCTGGCTTGTAATTAAAAGGGTCTGCCCACATTCACAGTGGGGGGTCCGAGCCTGTAATCTGGCTAGTGTTCCCATCCCCCTCTCTGGCACCACCAAGTGAGCTCTCATTGTGGAACTCTTCCAGTGAGCTCTTGGAGCACCTGAAAGTCTGGGCCTGCTGTACCTTGGTCCCCACCAGTCCCTAGAATGAGGCCCAGGTGGGCAGCAGAGACCTCACCTGGGACCGCCTCTAGTGCGCTACAGCTAGATGGTTTGTTTACCCCAACAGGAAGTAAGAGAACAAAGGAAAGGGGCGGTCACCTCCTCAGTGTCACAGACTGAACTCTGCTAACTTCACATCCAGTCTCTCAGGCTCACTCTTGCTTCAGCCGGAGTAGTCTGGAGAGGGCTGTCTGTAAGCCACTTTTTTTTGCCAGTTCAGGGAGAGTCCGCCCCCCTCCCAGACAGCACAGTGGCTCCCAATGGCAATCTACTCTCCCCTTCATGTCAATAATAGCCCAAAAGAGATAAATCTAACAAGATGTGTGTGATCAGCAGCCTCACGGTCCCCCCCAAGACACAAATTTATGGGGCATTCACGCTCGGGGGTCATCTTCCCGATAGTTTATAGTATCGAGCCTCCTTTATTTCCCCAGTAAATCTAATTTATATGGACGAGCAGATCAAGCCGAGCTGTTCCAGGCATTGGAAGGCTGTGAATCATTCACAAGGCTTTAGGAAACTTGGGGAGATTAAGGTTTTGCATAATGCAAATCAGGAGGGAAAGATGTTTGCTCGGCCTCCGCTGTGGATGCAATTAGCGCAATGAACACCAAAAGAGATTCATTTTCTTGGGACGCAGAAAAGTCCGCTTGGTATGCAGGAGAGCGCAGTTATTTGCCACACAAGAGCCCAGAAGCCGAGGCTAGCCAAGCACCAGCGACTGTTTGATTTGCAATTTTAAAGAATTTAAGGATGAATAAAACATCCGGTTGATTTTCAAAAGGCTGTTGTCAAATGGCCTAAGATCTGGGCCTTTGCTGGGCTCAAAAGTCAAGACGGCACTTGAGGTGTGTTCTGGGCCCTGGTTATGGGGTCCTGTACACACCCGGAATTCTCTTCCACCTAGCTCGGCATGCTGTGGGACCATAAGCCCCAACTCAAGAGACCCCGGCTGTTTCTGGGAACACCCCTTGTGTACCCCAGCTGACCTGTCCTAGCTCCTTTGATTTTTGACTCCCGTGGCCCCAGGGAGACAGTGGCAGTTCTGCCGTGGGGGACGGCAGGCTTGGGACAGAGGCGTGGAGTGGGGGGCCGACAGCAAAAGCTATCTGCGCACGTCCGCTCCAGCTGACAGGTGTGGGCGTGGCCTCGGGTCACAGTGCCGGGGAGGGTACCTGATGGGCATCTGCCTGGCCAGCCCCCCATTTTCCTGTGAAAGGGAGGCAGGACCCGACTGGGGCTGGGGCACCATCTGCCGTGTGAGTGCTTTGTGCTGAGAACTCTGTGTGAGCCATGCGTCCTACTCTAGGGAGGCACAGACTCGGAGCAGGACCAGCTGGCCGGGGAACTGAGGGTGGGCTGGGGTGCCTGTCTCCGTCTGTGTGTAAGCCCTCCCAGGGGGCTCTGCGCGCACTGCGTCTCAGGACAAGGCTGAGGTCCACCGCGGGAGCTCGGCCTCCTCAGTTGAGCAGCTCCACAGCCAGACGGCTGTGCTGTGCTGGCTGGCCCCTCAGGGGCTGCCCCCTGTGAGACTCCCTTGCACTCGGTGTCCTGGGCTAGACAGAATCCACTCAGATATGACCGACCAGGAGGACGCACAGAAGGAACTCTGAGGACAGATGTGGACATCGGCCTCTTAGAACTGTTGTAAATTTGCCTGTACACGGAGAAAAGAGGCAGGAGTCTGGGCCATGTCCTCCACCCTACCCAACCCCTGCCTTAACCCAGGAAAGCAGGTGGTTTTCTCTTGACCCTGGTCTGGCCCCTGCGGTGGTGTGAGGATCCTGGAGGACACAGGCTGGTCCATGTTGTGCTCAGCTGTCAGAGGTACGCGGCTTTCAGACTGCTGCTTGTCCTGACTGCTCGCCTGTGGGTGGGGCCGGGGCTGGGATGCTCCGGTGTAACCTCTGCCCAAGGATCTTGCTGTGTTGGTTGGTGGCAGTGGGTCTGGTGAGGCCCTACCGTGTGCACCACAGGCCTGGCAACTGGAAGGTTTCTACTCTGCCACGTTGCTTCCACTCTCTGACAAGACACAAGTGATGGGGATCCCCCTTCCGCCCAGCCTGGGTGGTGGGGGGATGGGACCCCTAGTCCGTCACCTGCTGTGTGCCACCTAGAGCAGCTGGGGCAGACCAGCTTCAGGGGACACAGGGGGGAAGCAGCCCCTGTGGTTTCTGCAGTCCAGAGTGTTTTCTAACACACAGGGAGAGAAACAGGAGGGCGAGAGGCAGCCTGCTTCTCTTGCTGTCTTTCCCTCAGGGGCCAGATTGGTCTTTTCTAGGGCTGGTCAGGCCTAAAGGGGCTCAAGGGCACAGTGGGAACAGTGTTCTTTCTGTCTCTGTCTGTCTGTCTGTCTGTCTGTCTGTCTCTCTCTCTCTTTGTTTCTCTAAATTCATGGCCTCTTTTACTTTAGTTCTCTCTCTCTCTCTCTCTCTCACACACGCGCGCGCGCACACACACACACACACACACACACACACACACACAGCGTTTCCTTGATGAGGGGTGAGGACTACACTTATCCATGGATGTCTTAGTTACTTTTCAATTGCTATGAAGAGACACCATGACCATGACAACTTAGAAAATAAAACATTTGGGGGGGGGGGAGGGATCTTACATTTCCAGAGGGTTAGAGTCCATTATCATCACAATGGGGAGCATCACTGCAGGCAGGCAGGCAGGCAGGCAGGCAGGCAGGCCAGCACAGTGCTGGAGCAGTAGCTGAGAGCTTACATTTGATCCTTAGGCAGAAGGCAGAGAAAGAGCTAACTGGAAATGGAGTGGGCTTTTGAGACCTCAAAGCTTACTGCAACTGCCACACCCCCTCCAACAAGGCCACACCCCCTCCAACAAGGCCACTCCTCTTAATCCTTCTCCAACAGTTCCACCAACTGGGCACCAAGCATTTAAACATAGGAGTTTATGGGAGCCGTTCAGAGTACCACAGTGGTTACAAAGACAAACACTTGAAATGTAACCCATGGAGAACAATGCCTTGGGGATCTGTGAGAGAGGAGGCAGGAAAAGAGGCAGCCAGCCTTTTACTTCTAGGGCATTTTGTCCCCTGGATTGTTCCTGGATGTGGTTTTCTGCCTCCAGTGTTAAACATTTACACTTATAAGACATGTTTATTCTTGTGGGGTGTCAGGTCATAGCTACAGAACCCAATCTGGTCAGTGTGCCCTAAATCTGGACATAGCCTTCTGCCTTACTTATATATGTTCCCAGATAAAATCTATAATATGTGCCAGGCAATTGAGTTTCAATTGCTCTGTCCTGAGAACGTTCTGGGAAAGCGCTGCTCTGTCAATATTTAGTATGTGCTTACTGACGTTTATTTACATGTTTCTCTCATCATGTTCTTCTGAACTCAAACAACCTCCCCCAGACCATTGCTTTCTCTGTTACATTCGTGTATAGAAGTACACTGAATCTGAAGAAAGCTTGTCTGCAGCCTTGTAGTTTTCCCCATCTTTTTAGGTCCTCAGGGCCCAGGTCTCAAAGACATAGATCCACACAGGTCGGCCAATGTCAGCCATGCCGGCTTAGGAAAGTGGTGGCTGTAGGTTCTTCTCAAGGCCCGTGACTTCACTGGCCCTGAGTACCTGTCTAGATTTCTGTGCTTCTTTTCCCTGCTCTCACGGATCATTGGCTTATATGGTCCATGAGGGCCGTAGGAGCAGAGAGGACAAAGGGGTTGGAAGCCCTGTGAGGACATACGGTGAATGACCACGCTGGAACCGGCTATCAGGAGGCAGATCGATTTTACTTAGGGTGATTCAAGGCTTATAAAGTTTTGGGGGGGACTGAGGGTAGGGACATCCAGGATGAGCAAAGGTCATTGGCTGAGGGCTTAGGGTACAGAAATGCCTCATTAGCATCGGGAAGAATTTTAGAACTCTCAGGTGCTGCTGAACAGGTTGTAATCAGGAGAAAGGAGATCGATCCTGTAATCTAACTAAGGTTATGTGACATTCCTCAGGTAGAGGCATGGGGGAGGGGAGGACTTAGAATTCCCCAGAGAAACCCTGCCAATAAAGGGAGTCTTCCATTCCGCACACTGAGCTCAGAGGCTATCAGGTCAATGGTGGACTTTGACCTTAATTAGCAGAGTTTCCCCACAGGTTTCTAATACCAAGCAGGAATTGCCTCTTGCTGAGCCGGTCTTAAGTACAATTAGGGAGCCGTTGGTTACCACCAAGGTATGTGTGCCACTACTGCGCCCTGAGGGTTATGCACTGTCCTGGTTGTTGTTAGGGCACATTGGCATCACAGTTGGGTAGACGTGTTCCTTGTCTTCCTCCTTTTGGAAGCTTGCATGGCACCTTCTGGTACCATGAAAGCTAGTCCCGAGGGAGGAAGCTTTCAGGACAGACCCAGCTCTGGTTCTCTGGATCCTGTATCGAACCAAGTACACGATATCTTCAGCCATAGAGACGTACCTCCGGGAGGCAGCCGAGGACAATTGCAATAGCCTAGAAAGCATTTTGGAACTCTCTTGGATAACCCTGGCCAACAACACAAAAGAGGGCTTCTCATGCCTGGTGTTAGGGTCTTGTTAGATGGTCGATGGCTTCTGTTGGAGTCTCCTCAGCTTGGAATGCAGTTTTCTCCTTACTGGCTTACAGCAGGAAGCCCAGCGACCTGGGAATCCTACTGTTCCACACACAAAGAGCTGCTCCGGCTTAGCGCCTGGGTAGGCTGGAGTCGTGTGTACAGTTTGAGTCCATGCTAAGCGTACTGCACATCTCGTGCCACCAGAGCCAGAGCCACTGTCACCTCTTCTCGAGCCACTGCAGGCGTTTCCATGGTGAGGCTCAGTCCATTGTCCCCGTGACTGAGGACTCTGAACCCATGAGTTAGGCCTTGTCACCCTGTCTCTTAGGTGAAGCCGTAGCTCCCGCCTTGACTGTAGCTTGAGCCACTTGTCTTCCTTGGTCCCGGGTACCTTCTTCTGTGACTGTCAATGTCGTCTGGGTGACCCATGCCATGGGCTGCTTGTTTCTGGCTTTGTGCACCCAGTGAAGACCCCTGAGGGGGGGTGTCACAGGTATGGTTGTTGGGGTGCCAGCTCGTAAGTCTCCTTCCTTTCGGGGTCCCCTGGAGCTGACCGGGCTCTGGCTTTCCTGTTCGCCTGCCATGCGATCTTTTCCTGGGAGACACAAATAAGTGTCCATTCATGCCAGAGAGCCAACCAGAGTGATGCTCGAGCCAAAGCCCAACTTGGTCGGCCAGCGAGTTTGCCGCGCTTCCTTATGGGAGCATAGACAGAGGTTATGGGGTTGCGGGGTATCCCAAAGCATCAAATCTCACTCCGGCCTGGATGCAGCATTCCCACAGCTCCCCTGTAACTTAGTAGATGAAGTCCCCTCTTCACGTAACTGTCCATACTGTCTGCACAACATCACCTCCTGAGACTACAAGTCCACGTGCTTGGCTCCCTCCGTGAAGGCCGTAAAGCCATTATTCCGCTCCACAGCGCCTGGCTTGCTCAGCCTCTGTCTGCCGCATGGGCTGCTGAACCCCAAGGCTGAGACACAGAGCTGAAGAGTGTCCTGGAAGTGCTGATGAAGAGGTCAGCCTAGGGCATTTGGAAAATCCCACCAGACCCCGCCCTCCTGGAAGAGAAAGGTCGTGGAGCACTTAGGCCCGCCTCCGCCTCCGCTCCGGAAGGGAGGGGCTAATTACATTCCTCAGACCACAGTGGGGAGGGACCAACATCGGCCACCTGCGGGTGGGGGAGGCCCAGAGCGCGGGGGACACATTGCAGATCAATGACCTGTTGGCCACCTACAGACAAGGGAAGTCCTTGTTACCTCATTCCCTAAAGACCAATCAGTTTAAAAGTCACACTGTTCTGCCAATCACATTGTGCCTAATGGCTGCTGCTCTGAAAACTGAATAAAAACTCGCCGGACAGGCTGTGCTCCAGGGTCCTTCTCTCTTCCTTCGTGTGCAGGGTGACCCCAACGTGCTGGAACAATAAAATTCCTCTTGCTTTTAATAAAGAAAATTCCCCGGCGTGGTCCACTCAGGGGGTCTCCGGTAAGTTAAGGCTCGTCAGAGTCTTACACTGACAGAGGGAATAAAAGATCAGCCTGAAGCATTGGGTCTGCTCCCACATATCTGAACGCACAGGCATCTGGTCCTTGCAGGAAGTGGGGTTCCTCCAACAGCACAGGTTCCGGGGCGTGGGGGGAGCTTCAAAGGTATCCCTGGCCCTCCAATGGGCTCTGCAGATTCAGAAACTGCTGCTTGTCTAAAGGAGTCCTCCCCCCTCCCCTCCCTTTCTCTCCAGGCTACCCCTGCAGAGGCCTTCACTCTGTCTCCAAGCCTTCCATCTCCCCCCATCCTTGACCTTCACTTTATCTCCCAGCCTCTGTCCTCACCTCTTCTTTGTTGCCCCTGAGCCTGTGGAGATGCGCAGAGAAAACCACAGGCTGAAGCGTCTTTGAGGCAGAGCCCTGACTCCCAGGAAGTGATGTCACAGGGCTTCCCTGGAAGGCTCTACCCTGTCTTTGTCCTGGAGGCCTGGCTTGTCCTTCAGGTCCTGTCCCATCTGGTTCCTCTGGGTCACTGAGATTCTCTCAGACACAGCCTCTCCCATGGCTAGCTGTTCACATCCCCCAAGGGGTGGGGCGGGCTCCCCCCCCCCATCCTTCCCAAGGACTTGGTGTCAGACAACCGCAGACAGGACCTACAATGTCACCACTCGCCATAAAAGCCAAGATAGAATTTTAAAGCTCTGTAAATATTTAAAAGTAATGAAATTAAACTCGGACGCTCTTAAGATGGCAGTAAATCCCAGGCTGCATGGTGATGAGGGGCCCGCCGTCCCCGCGCAGTAAAAAAACGTATGCATCGGACATTAGAAATGTCCTGCCTGGCCCATAAATCTGAAATAAAACTAACACACGCACTGTGGGAGGCATTAAACCTTCCGTCGAGCTCTTAGGTCTAACTCTGTTGGTCTCAGGATCTAGGAATCAGTTTTGCATATTTGGTGGGGGGGGGCAGTGGTGGTGGAGGGGTGTGGGAGTGTGGGGAATAGGGTCGATGGGAGTGAGGGGTGGGGGTGAGGGAAGTGGGGTGGGGTGGGGAGAGTGGGAGGAGGGGATGGTGGTGGTGGTGGTGGTGGGGTGTCCCAGACTGTGATCTGGAGCTGACAGGAAGGTGTGGGACACTAATGCGCAAAGGACAGTTTTGAAATCAGCAACTCAGCTTCTCTTGAGGCTCAGCCTGGGACTGGAGGGAGGGGACAGGAAGAGGAGGCAGCTCCGTGCCACAATCCCACATTTAGCTGTGCCGCCTGTCTGGGAAGCCATCTGTCCACGAAGGTGTGTGGAAGCCGCCATTTATTTTAGAACGTTGGAGGCTTTGTATCAAATCGTGTTTCAGAGGATGCAAGCCTGATTCAAACTGACTTAATCCAATACAGGAAGTTACTGACACCCCCGCCAGCCTGCCCTCCAGCAGTGAGGAAACCCAATGGAGAGGATCTCAGCCATGCTCGCCCCAACTCAGGGAAGGCTGCTCTGAGTCGTCGCTTAGGCCACCTGCGCACCCTACAGGGCAAGCTGGGCCTTTCGGTTACCTGTCTAGTCACAGTAGGAAGCTGAGGGGTCACAATGAAGACAAAAGGGATGATGGGACTGAGAGACAGACATGGGGCTGAGAGACAGACATGGGGATGGTTAATCTCTAGGGGGCGCTGCGCTGCATCAGAGACTGCCTGTGTGGGTGGTCTTGACACTCAGAGAAAAAGCCCAGTAAGAACTGGTCAGGTGAATGAATGAATGAAGAAATCATCAAACAAGCCAGCGACTAGGATCGGTGTGGCGGTCTGAATGAAAATGGCCCTCATAGGTTCGCAGGAAGTGGCACACTTAGGGGGCGTGGTCTTTTGAAGGAAGTGTGTCACTGGGGGGGCGGACTTTGAGGTCTCAGATGCTCAAGCCAGGTCCAGCTTCATCCTCCCTTCTCGCTGCCTGCCCATCTGGATGTAGAACTCTCATATCCTTATCCAGGACCGTGACCCTCTGGACTATAAGGCAGCCCCAGTTAAATGCTTTCCTTTAGAGGAGTTACTGTGATCACAGCAGTGGAAATCTTGACTCAAAGGAGCCTGGAAACTGTCAGGAAAGCGCAGACATCTGTGTCTGTTCCCTGTCCCCTCCCCCATTCTCCCACTGCACCCCTGAACATGTGCTGTTCTCCTTCCGGGGCTCACCCTGGTGCTCACCTCCGGCTTCCCCTTGATCTTCACTCCCACTGCCTGGATTCTGCTGTTTCCTTTCCCACTGGCCCTAAAGTTGGGTGTCCCTGGCTCTGTCTCCTGCTCCTTCTGCTCCCTGGATCTTGTGGGCAATCCCCTCTGATCCTAGCTCATTTCTTGCCATAATATCATTCTTAAAGCCCCTACCACTAGTAGGTTTCTTAAATCTAAGACCGGGACTCCATGAATTTCACACTTAGTGTGTACAGAATGCTTTGCTAAGCATATCATTTCTTCTCTCTTGCAACCCAGATGAGATTCAAGTTACAGAGACAGGTCTTGGGGCAGGGCTAAGACCACTGTGTCCTGGTGCTATCTGTCCAGAAGCACAGATCTAAGATCTGACCCTCAAACCCTGAAATCCCTCTGTCTCAAGCCGATGCCTAGTCCCACTCTGTTTCTTCTTGCTCCTGGGACCGCATTGATGGAATCAGTCCTATCCGCGTCGAGGACCCGAGGTCTGTATGCTCACAGATAAGTACAGGGAAACCAGGGACGTTAAACACGCAGCCTGTCTAGTCGACAAAGGGGGTGTGTGTACATGTTCCCCTCCCCCCCCAAGGCTGGGGGTGGATAATAGCCTGGTGATCTATGTTATCTGAAGGACCAGGCCACGCCCGGATCCCCCAGAATGTCTATCCCAGACTCTCCCTCCCTAGACCATCTCAGCTTTGTTTCTCAGTCAGTAGAACCCATCCTCAGAGGAGACATCACAGGGACTTTGCAGCCTGCTGGTCTGCACGATGGAGACCACACCGGATCCTAGCCCCTTAAGCTACAGAATCCATCTTTATGGTAGAGGTCACATGTGTTTGGCAAAAGTTTCAATGCAGTCACACCACGAGCTTTATTGTGGACATGGTACTGTCCTCCCTACCCCCTGTAGCTTTCTACAGTGGGGTTTTCTTTGTAGACTGGGATGGTCCTGGGCACACTGGGATGAGGTTAAGCACCTTGGCTTGGGGGGTCAGTCGGTCCCGAGTCAGTGTGTGGCCTTGGGAAAGATTAGAAACCTCTTTGCTATTCAGGTCCACTATTGGTTTGCATAATGGGAATGATTGGGCTTGACCCTGTGGGAGTCTGAGAATTCTGGGGACTCCATTTTAGTTACAGAGACACCACAACTGAGGCAGCTTATGGAAGGAAGGGTTTATTGGGAGCTTCCAGCTTCAGAGATCTAGAGTCCATGCTGTCTGTCATGGAAGGCGCAGGCAGGCAGGCAGGCATCGGAGAAGCAGCTGAAAATTCACATTTGTTTTACAAGCAGGAGGCCGAGAGAAGGCGAACTGGAACAGAATGGGCTTTTGAAACCTCAGAGCCCCACTTCAGGGTCGTACCTCTTCCAACAAGGCCACGCCTCCTGATTCTTCCCGAATAGTTCTGCCCACTGGGAACCAAGCATTTAAATGAGTCTAGGGGGCGGGGTCTATTCTCATGGAACGCACCACAGAATCGCATCCTTACCTGGCCGATTCAGGACTCTAATTCACCAGCCTGCGCTGCAGTTTGGTCCTCCAGCTGTCCCCTCTGCCCTCGGGGCCCCAGGCAGGGACTCTGGGCTGCAGTCCATCAATTCTTCAGATGATGAGCGCCTGCCCTCAGATTAAAGCCCACTGATTAGGTGTCCGCTCAGGGCATCTTCACCTGGTACCTTAAAATTCCACTCCCCTCGGCTTGGCAATTGGACTGAACTCTGCTTGTGACCCCTGCCAGTGGGGTGAATCTGCTCCCTACCGTGACCCATGATTCTGCAGCTTTGCCCCAGGTTCCTCTAACCCTGACCCTGACAAGGTCCTCTACAGCTCACCAGGACCTCAAAGGTCACAGGGTAGTGGCCGCTCGATGAATATTTACAGAGTGCTGCATACCGAGCTGTGTCTCCAGGTACACCAGCAAAAGACACGGAGAAAAAAAATTCACGCATTGGGGTTAGAGCCTAACGAGGAAGAGAGGGGAAAAAGAAGTGAGAAAGGATGGGAGGGGGGGGTAAGAGATGAGAGAGGGAGTGGAGGAGGGAGAAGGGACGACAGAGAGGAAGGAGAGGAGAGGGAGAAGGAAGAGAGGGACAAGCAGACTTAATGGAAGCAGAGGGGAACCCGAAGGAGCGAACGGCACCCCAGCTCCTCGCTTCTCTTCCCTCAGGAACTCAGCTCCCGTTCGCGCTGCCGTGGGTCCCTGGAGACTGCTCAGCGCTGGCTTCGCTAATTGATATAAACGACCTGCTTCTCACTGTCTCGTCAGCTCAGCACACTTTCGTATTAATTGGGCTGGAGGAGGAAAATTAAGTGCTTCAGCCTGCCATCGTTCAAGATGAGAAATGTGGAAACAGAATATGGAGAGAGAGGGGTGGGGGCGCGCAGTCAGAAGCCCTAAAGGGGGGGGAATAGAGCCCCCCACCCCCGGGGAGGGGACCAGACTCCTGGGGCAGCCCGACAGCACTTCCTGTGCGCATGGGTGGGGCTCAGCCCAATTCATGGCTTCCCCCTTAGGCACTACTCTCTGACCCCCAGTCAGGCACAGACGCTGCTTCCTGACCCCTTGGTCACAAGGACTGGAGAGCCAACCTGGAGAGTCTGAAACCAAAGAGAACACACCAGCCGGACTGCATGGGCAGGCAGCACCCAGGACCCAGCAAGCTGCTCTCTCCCCTACCTTGCTGGGGATGGCCCTTGGCAGAGCTGCAACCCCAAGACCTCTTTGTGGTGTTGCTTTACTGTGGCTCTCAGGGTTCACCTGATTGGACCTGCCCATTCATGTATGCCCCTCAACCCCGGGAGACCAGAGACTCGGGTCAGGGCTGCTCCTTGGGATGCTCTGGACCACCTTAGAAGAAGATGTAGCTACATGCTAAGATGTAAGCCTTTCTAGTACAGAGCCCCACTGGGCTGCCATCTCCAACCCATAGCCCATGACCCAACTGTGGAAGGTAGGGCTCTCCAGAGATAATCAGAGCACGGTGTCCAGAGAGAGGAGGAGGGAAGAGTATGGGCCACCTGCCACATTAGAAAAGGTCCACTGCGTGCAGAGGAGACGGTGACCAGGGCCCTCCCTGCCCTTGGATAGCTAGATTCTGGCCTGGGACGGTAGATATAATTATTACTCTGACAAAATCCCTGACGGGAAACAACTTATGGAAAACAGGATTATTTTGTCTCCCGGAGACTCAGTCCTTCATGGTACAGAGGTAAGGGTCCAAAACTCACTGAAGGAAGACCCCAGACTCAGACAGTGTGCAAAGACTAAGAGCATTTATTCTGCAGAAACATCCAGCATGCGGGGGTCAGCCATTTTCCAAAATGGCGACCCCAGACAAAGGCACGAAGGCCTTTTATAGGGAATTGGGGAACCATCTAGAAGGATTAGGTCATCTAAAATTTCATCGGTGGGTACTAGGGGGTCACAGAGGGTCAGTGTTCTTCATTCCTAAGTCATGGATGTTTAACCATGTGATGAGATAGGGCTGCCCAGCGCAGATGGCCCATCCTGAGATATTTCCCCATTTTTGTGGTTATCCCCAGGCTGTTCTTGGGGGAGGGGGGTTATGATCTTGTTCCGGATTTTATGGTCTGTTCCTGGAGCTGGTGCCCGTGGCCTTCCTTTTGAAGTCAGGCCTGGTCCTTGCATGGAGACGAAGGGTACTTATTCTGTCCTTTCACAGAGGACACACTGTGCTCAAAGAAGCTGTCCTTCCCATAGCTTTGCCTGACCGGCCGCCTAGGTGACTGGGGTGAACTCAGCTTGGTTGGCCGGCATGCTTTGAAGCGACAGAAAGTCGTTCTTCACGGAGACACGAAGAGCCGGGGGAAGAAGCAGTCCGTGTGATCGAAATTCAGCTGTAAGGCTTCGGGCTCAGCTGGATCCAGGGGTGCCAAGAGCGGAACTGTGGCTGTCTCTGCGGCCTGCCTCCTCCTCATTCAGCCAGTTGGCCTTCGTGGAGCTGAGGGCCCGCGGCTGAACCCATCTGACCTTTGGTTTCCAGAGCCAAGGATCTGTCTCAGCTACAACTGCTGGAGAATTACGTGAGACGGGCTCAGAAGAAATCCCAGCATCCACGGGTACTGAACAAACAGGAGCCACCATCATAGAACCCCATGGCTTGTGTTGACACACTCACTTCCACGGGTGAATGCACACCTGTCCACCAACAGGCACACCCCCAGCCAGGCCTGGCGCATGTACCACTCACACAGAGATGTGCAGTCACTCAAAAGGCTCAGTGATCAGACTGAATGACAGAGGCAGGTGATAAAGACTGGTTTTACTTTTTTGTTTGTTTTTCTACTAGGAGCCTCAGTTTTCTCATCTGTCAAATGGGGACATCTGTCCTTAATTTATATGGAGTTTTTGTAAATCATGGAAAACAGTTTAGACTAGCTTCATCTCTCTTTCTCTCTCTCTCTCTCTCTCTCTCTCTCTCTCTCTCTCTCTC
Source organism: Apodemus agrarius (assembly GCA_964023405.1). Classification (NCBI taxonomy): domain Eukaryota; kingdom Metazoa; phylum Chordata; class Mammalia; order Rodentia; family Muridae; genus Apodemus; species Apodemus agrarius. The sequence goes on from OZ030008.1 coordinate 12,980,335, forward strand.
TCTCTCTCTGTGTATGTGTGTGTGTGTGTATTAATTTGGACTCCTTGAAAGCTGTGGCTGTCTCCTTTGAGTCTCTGAGTCTTGGAGACTTTACCCAAAGGCTGACTATTCTAGTTTATTTTCTGTTGCTGTGATCAAACACTCTGACCAAAAGCAACTTTGAAGAGGAAAGGGTTAACATGGTTCATCCTTCCGTGATTAAAAGAGGCTACATCAGGAGCTCCAGCAGAAACCGCGGAGGAATCTTGCTCGCTGACCTAACACTCAGTGAACTTTCTTTTATCAAATGAGATGAAGAACTTCAAAGAGAGAGCATCTCGTTACTCAGTAACAGAACTTGTTTTCTCCAGCATCAGCTTGGAGCCATTCAGAGAAAACCAGACCCAGTTCCCGCCACGATGAAACCTTCCCACTGCCATGGACCATGGCCTGGGGTCACCTTGACACCTGGCTCTGCGACTTGGGTGGGCATGGAACGCCCCTCCCCACTCAAAGCACAATGAATAAATCTAACACATGGTGGTCTCCTGGGGGAGGGGATTCTCTGCTTCCCAAAGTGACACTGCCACTGGACACGGCCACCAATGTCCTCCTCATTCAACCTTGGCCAGGAGACTGGAGCCAGCTCCTGAGGAAATTTCAGCCTCTTACCCATTCCAGACCAGCAGAGGGAACCCCAACCCAGATGGGAGGGGAGTGCGCCCCGTGTGTGGTGCTCCCCATGTGTGGTGCTCCCCATGTGTGATGCTCCCCATGTGTGGTGCTCCCGTAGTGCTGCCTGCGCAAGGGCACTCTAACAGGGCCACCGGGGTCGCAGGCTGTGAGTCACAGTCTGGGCACAGACACACTTGTGCCTTCACACTGTGGCTGGGGCTGCCCACCCACTCAGGGTTTTTATAAGGGACGCATCTCTCAGCGGGTACGTTTAGACACCGAATGTGCTGTTAGCATAGCCAAAGCCTTAAGTTACAGTGAGGAAACAAAAGAGAAGAAACAAAACGACAAATATGTTCAAATATCACCCCATGCCCACATCCCCGACCAGGGAGGAAATTCGAGGCTGCCCGGGGAGGCAGGGAGGGAGAGTTCCTCACCCGCAGACGTCCATCATGCCCTCAGCCACGCCCACCCGCTCACAGCATTAAATCCCATGCCAGGGCCGCTATGGTGATTGGCTGTCTCCTCCTTGGTGCTACCAGACTGTACCCTCTATGCGTCCCCCTCTTCCGACTGTCACAGAAAGGCTTTGATTTAGTTTATTACACCCCCACCCCCAGGGGGAAGGAGCTGGCGTCCCGGAAGATCACCTTCACCACAATCTGCAAGGTGAATGATCCCGGGGGGAGAATGAACAGGCACCCTGGAACTGAGCTCCAGAGCAGCCCGTGGCGGGTGTCGAGGGCACACCATGGAGGAAAGGTGTAGGACCGATGGGCGTGGGATGGCTATCCTGACGTACAAAGCCGAAATCCAGACGCAAACGTACTGAATTGGAGGAGAAAACCAATGAACAGCAAAGCAGGCGTCCAAGGTCGCGGACTGCGTGGCGGGTTTGGAACAGGTGAAGGCCTAAGTCCGATAAGATGTCATCCAGAGAAAAATGTGTGTGTGCACAAGTGTGTGTGTACAAGTGCGTGTGTGTGCATGTGTGAATACGCATAAATGTGTATATATGTGCATGTGTGTGCGTGCATGTCTGTGTTTGCTTATGCATGTGTGTATAGAGTTGATAGATAAATTTAAATTCAAGATTCTCAGTTAAATTTGAATTTCAGATAAAGAACAAATTAATTTATTCTAGTATAACTATAACTCTGTCCCAAGCAGTATTTGGTACATATTTACATAAAAAATTTATATATTTTTTTTGTTGATCTGAAATTCGTTTTTCTTCTCTAATTCCAGGAAGCTTTGGTATATGTACGTTTAAGGAGAAGAAAAAAAAAAGGATTTGAAAATGAATTTGTTACCATATGGTATACTCCTTCAGGCCTTAACTGTGTGAGGCCCTGCTTCCCCAAACTGAACCCTGCAAACAAGATTCCGGGCCATTCTTCTGTTCAGTCCCCATGAATGAAATGCAATTTAGGCGTGGGGCCACAGCCAGTTGTGTTCACAAAGGAAGAAGGGCTGGGCTGCTGTCACTTGGTCGTGTGGCTTCCTCTTGCTTCCTTCTGTTGGAAGACCAAGTGTGGTGACAGTGACATTTGTTCTAATTGTTTCCACTGGAGGAGGGGTAGATCTAGCTTGCGAGTTCCAGTGCATGTGTGTGTGTGTGTGTGTGTGTGTGTGTGGTCCTGCAGGGCCTGCATACTCACCCATCAGCTCAGACACCAGAGGAACCTGGGAGTCTGCAGAATGCCTTTGGCTATGTCTTCCCATAATTCCCAGCAAGCCCCATGGGCATCGCGTTCCCAGATAAGATGGTTAACTCTAATTGTCAGCTTGTCAACACGACTTGAATAACCTGGAGAAAGTCTCAGCGGGGTATCGTCTATACTGGGTTGGCCTGTGGAAGATTATTTTAATTAAGTTAATGAATGTGTGAAGACCCAGCCCATGGTGGGTGGTGCCGTTCCCTAGGCCTGGGTCCTGAACTGTAGGTGAATGGAGAATTCCACTGAGCACAAGCAAGCTAGCGAGGCAGCCAGCACGCATGCTCCCACCCTCTCTGCTCGCAGATTGTGACTGTGCCGTGACCTGTTTGAAGTTCATTACTTGCTTTCCCACAACGATGGCCTGTAGTCTGGAATTTTAAGTTGAAATAAGCCCCTCTCTCCCCTAATTTGCTTTTCATTAGGGTTTATTTTATATATAATCACAGGAACAGAAATAAATGAAACCAGAGCACCAGGCACCTGGGGACTGGTGGCCCCATTTGGAGTCTCAGTGTTTGATGGAGCTCAGCCGTGCTCAGCCCAGGAAGTCACTTTCCTCGGGTCTGATGTTCAGATGTCTCTAGGACCATCATCTCCAGCTCCTGCTGCTTCTGATGATACCCTCTAGACAGCCTTTCTCTTCTCGAGTCCTGCCTGCTTTGTGACATCCTTTTCATACTGTGACTGACAGTGGCTGGACAATCAGCCTCTCACGCCCCTCAGGCTGCCCCAACTCCCTCCCACAGTGCACTTTAACTCACAGGAACCTTTCTTTGGACACACATCCAAGCTGCTTTCTTCCTTCTGTATCCTTCTCGGTAGCTGGGCGCCGGGAGGCTTACCGATAGCTTTTTCTCTGGGTTTTCTCCTCTGAGTGCTTTTGGCCTGGCCACTTTCTGGCCGGGCTTGAGACAGATGTGATTTTATGGGGCTGTGAGAGTCAAGCTTTGAATGTGTTTCTATCAAATTGCTGTGGGAAGGAGACGCATTAAAGGCAAGGAAAATAATGAGGGTGGTCTGGAAGGAGTCAGGATGCTCCGAAGCCCTCCGGGGTTGCCAAGTTAGGGCACAGGTAGCTCTCACAGCTAGCTGGAGTGGCTGCGGCCACCGAGGGGGTAGTGGGAGGCGCCGGCGTGGGGGTGGTTACCCACTGCCTTGACAACAGGATTCCAGGATCTTCTGTGTAACACAGCTTTGCAGCCAACACTGCACAAGACTTCGTTTAAACCCAAGCTGTCTTGTTGGTGGAACACAATTACATTAGGGAAAAAAATTGTTTATACGTCTTGAGATATTAAGATTATGAAAACAGCTACATAAACCCCTGTTAAGTTAGAAGAAAGTTAATTGTGTTTTGTGTTGCCTCCTGGGCCAGTGTACTGGTACGGATTTATTTCAACAAAACATAGCTAATCTTGAAGCCCCAAAACACATTTTCTCCCTTAATTACAAATAATTGTACAGAATGATTTACACTAGTGCGCCGTGCCCAGAAAAGCATGCTGGAGAATAAAGGATAAGGGTTGGAGGAGGGAAACCACAGACAGGCAGACCCGTCAACCCCCGGGCTGACGCCGTTAGCATCCTGAGCAGAGGGTGAGAGGCCGCCACCTCCTCAGAACGGAGGCTCTTAACCTAGCCTTCTCCCACGCGCACACGGAAGAGGCCAGGCACACGGTGTCACAGACGGGCACGTGGGTACAAGCTCTGGCTCTCTGTGGATGGGACGGAGCCATGACTCTTCAGAGCCAGGACATTTTCTCAAGGGGAGAATCACGGACCATTGAGTCACAATGTCAGCCCACCCAGAGCTCTTGGGACTAAGTGCTTTGCCAAGTTTTTGTGATCCTGATTGATTCTTTGGCTACAGAGTTTGAGGTTGTCTTCAAATAAGCAAACAAGAAACCAAATAAAACCACATGGAAGTGGAACCCTAGCGACCGAACAGGAACAGTGCACACGCACCCTGGGTAGAAAGGACCCAGCTCACCCCCCGGGGCTCGGCTGACCCTCTGGGTCTTAGCTATTTCATCTTGTTTGCTTACTTAGTTTGTCTGTTTGTTTGTTTCCAAGACAGGATCTCACTGTGTGACTCAAGCTGTTCCGGAAGTCACTCTGTAGACCAGGCTGGCCTCGAACTCAGAGATCCTTCTGTCTCTGCTTTCCAGGATGAACTCTGCTTTGACTGGGACAAAGGCCTCCTCAGTTTTCTCATCTTAAGTATGGGTTGCTATCAAAGACACTGGGGACTGTCCCACGCACAAGGTGAAAGAGAACTGAATGAGAAACCCAGGCTCTGGGCTCCTTGTGTCCACAGGGCAGATATACTAAGAGGGAGGGAACTCAGAGGGGTCCCATAAAGGGGCTCTAACTTCAGACTATCAGACTGTGCCTCCCGGGACTCAGAAGCCTCAGCATCTTCATTTTAAGACTGGGCTGAGAGGACTGGAGAGATGGCTCAACAGTTAAGAGCACTGACTGCTCTTCTGAAGGTTCTGAGTTCAAATCCCAGGAGCCACATAGTGGCTCCCAACCATCTGTAATGAGATCTGATGCCCTCTTCTGGTGTGTCTTTCTACAGCTACAGTGTACTTACTAATAAATAAATCTTTGGGCCGGAGAGGGCAGGGTTGGAGCAAGCAGAGGTCCTGAGTTCAATTCCCAGCAACCACACGATGGCTCACAATCTGTACAGCTACAGTGTACTCATATACATAAAATAAATAAATAAATCTTTTTAAAAAAAGACTGGGCCGAGGGTGTGGCATTCAGTGCTGTGAGGAGGTCTTCTGTCTGAGCCCTGGCCTGGAGGCGAGAGCTGAGGGGAGCTTCTGCTCTGTCCTGCAGGAGTGAGCAGAACAGTCACCGGGCGTCGAGCAGCTGTGGCGGTTTTTCAGACGAGGCTCATTTACTTACTCCTTCATCCCACACAGGAGTGACGTTAAGTGACACGAGTGACATCTGGCTGCCCTGTGCCACTTCAGTGGGTCAACTATAGTTCTTAGGCATTGGGGACAGAGCTATTCTGTGCTCAAGCACCGTGAGTCTAGAGTGAGAAAAAGTTTCTCGAGACCAAATGTCCCCAAAGGATATAGTCACCCTTGGCTGGGAACTACTGAGTTCAGGTCTGACATTGAAACAGATGTAACCGGGGACCCTGGCAAAAGTGCATGTGACAAAGATGTGACTGAAATAGACCCCAGGGTCCTGTCATCATGGAGCCATTGGTCCAGGAAGGGCCTGGGTATACAGGGCGTGGAAGAAAGGTGCATATTCATATTACCCATATGCGGGGAGACTTCTGTAGACTTCTTAGGCACATGTGGACGTGGGACACACACGACCACCCTCCTAAGCACCTCCTGAGTGTGTGACAACCAAGAATGGGGTTGTTGATGTGATAAACATGATCCTGTGGTTTCGGGGTCTCTGGGACTGGTTTTCAGGAGGAATGTGGAAGAGTTTAGGGTCACGGACTAGAGAACCTTCAGAATGTGTGAGCAGAAGGTAATAGGCCATTCTGGTGGGGGCGTGGAAATGAGTATCATTGAGAGGAAGGAGGGCAGCAAAGTTCACGCAAAGCTCACGCAAAGCTCACGCTCACGAGGCTTCAGAGGGGAGCAAGGAGTCCACGGGCCAGACGCCACCGTGAGTGCTATGCTCCGGTGAACAACGGCTGTGCTCTTTCCTGAAAACTTGGATGGAGCTGAATTCCAAAGGAGCAGAGTGGGGTCGAGTGGGGGAGGGTATTTCAAAACAGTGCGGCTTCCAGGCAGGGGCAAGGCTGCTCCTGCCTGATCCTTGTCAGCTCCATCGTGAGAGGACAGACCTGAGGGAAGTGAACATTTGGGTGAGGAATGGACAGGAGTTTGCAGACGCTCACCAGGGGGTTTGCAAAGTATCCCTGACTATTAGAGGGATGGATGGTAATGAAGAGAACCCGCCTACCCTTCCGTGGGACAATAGGAAATAACCAGCTGTCTTAGTTAGGGTTTTACTGCTGTGAACAGACATCATGACCAATGCAAGTTTTATAAAAGACAACATTTAATTGGGGTTGGCTTACAGGCTCAGAGGTTCAGTCCATTGTCATCAAGGGAGAAACATGGCAGCATCCAGGCAGATATGGTGCAGGAGGAGCTGAGAGTTCTACATCTTCATCTGAAGGCTGCTAGTGGAAGACTGACTTCCAGGCAACTAGGGTGAAGGTCTTAACCCCACACCCACAGTGACACACCTACTCCAACAAGGCCACACCTCCTAATAGTGCCACTCTCTGGGAAAAGCATATACAAACCATCACACCAGCCTGCTGAAGTCTCTGGTTTGTGAAAATTCAAATGTTTTGAAAAGGTAGGAATTAAGCTGAGATTGCCCCTTGTCATAGTTTGAATATGTTTGGCCCAGGGAATAGCACTATTTGGAGGTGTGGCCTTATTGGAGTAGGTGTGTCACTGTGGGTGTGGGCTTTAAGACTTGCCCTAGCTGCCTGGAAGCCAGTCTTCCACTAGCAGCCTTCAGATGAAGATGTAGAACTCTCAGCTCCTCCTGCACCATGCCTGCCTGGATGCTGCCATGCTCCCACCTTGATGATAATGGACTGAACCTCTGAACCTGTAAGCCAGCCCTGATGAAATGTCCTTATAAGAGTTGCCTTGGTCATGGTGTCTGCTCACAGCAGTAAGACCCTAAGTAAGATAACCCCGAAAGGAGACCCATTCTTGGAAATGACCACATGAAGAAGTGATTTCCTAGATTCGATTGCCAAGGTTCATACAGAGCATATCAATGTGGTGGAAGGTGGTCAGATCACACCTTGAACTGGCATTAGAACTCAGTAGTGTTCTCTGTGTGCAGCTAGTCTTGTGGGCATGCGGAATGGAAAAGGTGTTCAGTTATAGCGGCTGAGGGCAGGTGACCTGTGGCAGGATGGTCCCTACAAGGAGACCCCAGGGGACTGTTTTATAAACCTGTGGGGGTGAGGCATAAGGAATAGTGGAGGACCCAGGACACCGGAGAGCTCGGGACTGTAGCTGGCTGCCGACAGAAAACAGCAGACACAGTGGAGCAGAAGGGAGAATTTTGCAGAAAACAAGGCAGGGTTTCCCAGCAGAGCCCAGATGAGGCCACCGCAGGCCCTGGCTGTGAAGCCGCAGGGCTGGCCCGCTGGCTACTGCCTTGCTCTGTCCCACCTTTCATTGCTGTCCTTCTGTTTATCCCTCTCATTCGTACAATGTCATTGTTCTGTGGTGAGACAATTTGTTCTTAGAGTTTACACTCCCTCATTGTTAAGACCAGACTATGGGCGTTTGGATAATGTCACAACTGTTAAGATTCAGGGGTTCCTTACAGATGGACTCGATGCATTTCACACTGTGAGATGGCCACGAGCCACTGAGGACCAGGAGTGGAGTAGCGAGCTTTAAAGGCAGTGTATTTTGCTGTCATGTTGATGACCGGTAGGCCTGTAAAGGTTAATCTTCATTATCAATCTGACTGGTTTTGGACTCACTTGGGATACACAGCTCTGGGTACATCTGGGAGGACATTTCCAGAGAGATTCTGTGGAACAAGGAAGACCCATCCTGTTTGTGTTTGGTGTGTGTGTGGGGTCATCATCTCATGAGCTGGGGTCCCCAACTGGGTAAAAGGCTCAGAAGGAGAGAGGAGAGGAGGGCATATCTGGGTAAGAAGCCCAGGGCCTCCATACCTACTCAAGTTAGGCATTGAGAAGAGCCAAAACCTAGTTCTGTTCATACATACTCATCTCTTCGCTTCTTATGCTGTATGCTAAGGGGAGACTGTTCCGCTTCCTAGTACGGGCCGCCTACGTGACAGTCGGTGCGGAATTCAGAAAGGATGTTTCTAACGTGTAGCCCGTGGCTTTTCTCCTCTCCCTTCCTGGTTCTAAAATCGACAGAACGCACATATGCAAAACTTGGTTAAGGTTTCGAAAGCATATTTATTTGCTTACTTACTGATTCATTTATTTACTGTGCATAAGCCAATCGTGTACAAGCTACAGTGCACGTGTGGAAGTCAGAGGGTATCTTAGTGAGGGTTTCCATTGCTGTGAAGAGACACCATGACCAAGGCAACTCCTATAATTTGGGCTGGCTTACAGGGTCAGAGGTTCAGTCCATTATCACGGCAGGAAGTCATGGTGCAGGAGGAGGAGCTGAGAGCTCTGTATCTTCATCCAAAGGAAGCTAGGAGCAGACTGGCTTCCAGGCAGCTAGGAGGAGGGTCTCAAAGTCCACCCCCAAAGTGACATACTTCCTCCAGCAAGGCCACACCTACTTCAACAAGGCCACACCTCCTAATAGCACCCCTCCCTGGGCCAAGCATATTCAAACCACCACAGAGGGCAAGTGGTAGAAGTTGATTCTCTCCCTCCAGCACGTGGGATCCAGTGTTTGAACTCAGGTCATCAGGCTTGGCAGCAAGCCCCTTCACCCACTGAGCTCACCCACTGGCCCGAATCTGATAAGTTGTTTCAAGCATGTGCAGTCCTAAAACCACGACCACGGCACTCAAGATAGTAAATATCTCCATTGGGCCAGCAAGATGACTGGGTGGTTAAAGGTGCCTGTCCTCAAGCTTGATGACCTGAATTCAATCCTGGAGGGACCCATATGGTGGAAGGAGACAGCCGACTCCCAAGGGTTGTTCTCTAAGCTCTGCACACTGTGTACTAAGAGGCAAAGCTGTTGATGTAATACACACATGGTCTGTGGGCCTTTGGAAGTGGTTTTTGGTGTGTGTGGTGTGTGTGTGTGTGTGTGTGTGTGTGTGTGTGTGTGAGAGAGAGAGAGAGAGAGAGAGAGAGAGAGAGAGAGAGATTAGAGCCATGGGCCAAAGAACCTTCAGAATACTGTAAGCAGAGTATAACACGCTGTTCTGCTGAGTGTGCTGAGAGAAATGAGGGCAGTGAGGACCAGTCACGGGTCTTCAGGGTGGGGCCAGGGCTTCGAGGAATAGGTTAAAGGCTACATGTGTCCTATTCTAGCAAACATCATTGGAGGGTGCTGTGTCCTGAGACAGGAGACTGGGGAGGAGCTTTGGGGAAATGCACATGGTCCATGTATTGACATGCCTGGAAACATATTCTCACACAGCCAGACAGGTTATGACTCTAGAAGTCAGTTGTCTCCTGCTTCCCCGGCGCTAAAAACAGCCTGGCCTCCCGATGGCTGCACCTGTGGATGGAGGAGAGGTATATTTTTAGCAGGTGGCAGACAGCAGGGCAGACTAGGTCAGCACTTCCTGCAGAGGCTGGAGACTCATTACACTCTGAACGGCTGCCCAGGACCAGTTCTGCTCAGCAGTGTTGCAGGTGCTTGGGTAGGAGGCTCCAGCATGACAGAGGAAGACCCCAGGATTCCTGGTGTTCCAAGCTGCTGACTCCATGGCTGGCTTGGGTGTGGCCTTAACACCCTCACCTGCCCGTTTGCAAACTCTTGATCCCGCCATGGAGGGTCTGCCGGGCCAGTGTGGTCAGCACACACTGTCCCACTAGTGTGGGGCTTACATGCTGTTAGCCAGGGTCAGACCATTTTATAAAGCCCCTCCATCTTGTTTGAATTGTGACCGTCTCTGAAGCTCTAGTAATTTGATTTCCAGAACTACGATGACTCTATTTTCTAGAGTATTCCCTCCTCACCCTTATAGCTGATTCAGAAACAGTGTGACTTTAAGCAAGTATTAGGGGACACCCATCCATCATGGAGCACAGGACATTTCCCACTTGCTAATCTTCACTCTGTCCAGGGCCTGAGTTCCTCACAGAGGCTTTCTTTCCTCATTGTGGTGGCCCAGTAGCCTGGAATAAAGACTACATTTCCCAGGATGCCCTGTGGCCCAATCAGGTATGAGCATTGACCCTTTGCTGTGTTCATTGGCTGGAAAGGTCATGGCAGGCAGGCTGATAACCTGGAAAGATAACCTATCTTTAGTTGTTGAATTGGTAGGGTAACTGGTCTGCCTCAGCTGGTCTTAAAACTTAGGACTCTTTCTTTAGCTAAATTGCAGAAAAACTCAACGCTATGGGCCAAGGCTAAAAGGGAGATTTGGCCAGAGTACTAAAAAGTTCCAGCAAAGGGCTGTTTCATACAGGGTTCAGGGAGAAGTCAGGGGCTAAAGGGGAGCATATTTTAAAGTGTGAGAAACGTAAACAAAGCGTGCTATCTTTTCTATCGAAGGGTTAAACAAGACAAAAAACTCCCTAAAAACAGTAAAGAAGCCACTGGGCAGAAATTCAAATTTCTCCATGGTCGGCGCTCTTTGAAATCAAAATATAGGCTCGGTTCAACTCTCCCTAGAAACCGCTGCTCTCTGTACTAGCCAATCATGTGAGAATGTAAGCTGAGCTCTGACCAATCAGAGTGAGGGACGGTACTCTTTGTTTGGACGCCTGCCTGCTTCCTTGCTGCAGCTCAGCGGAGCTACAAAACCCTCCCGGGAAGTAAAACTTTTTGCCTTGCTAAGTACTTTGCATTTTGTGGTCATGTCTTGAGATTCCCAGAGCTATGTTTTACACAAGGTAAATATTTACTCCATGTCGAGAATCCACAGAACTGTTCCTTTGCTTTGTGCTACATTCAATCAGTGGGAACAGCGGACAAATGGAGGTTTCAATTTGGCAAAGTTCGTGCAGCTGATGGTGGGGTGGTCAGCCGTTGGCCAGACTCTAACTCAAAAACTCATAGGATGCAGGGAACGTCCCCTGTCTGCTTATCCGCGGCCGGGACCAGCGTCATTTGATTGTGCCTGAGGTTCTTACAGTGTAACCACTCAGGACCCACACAGTTTGGCCATAAAAGGATCTGAGATGCAGTAAGGGGCTGGTCTGCGGGGCACTCTGCGGATCCTCCCATTTTGTCCATCCCCCCCAGTGGGCAAGGTGGTGGATCTACCTTCAGGTGACCTTGAAGCAGCACAGGAGTGAGATTTTTACAGATGCCCTGGTTCCCAGGTCATTTCTGCCAACTGTAGTATCAGGATGCGTTGCTTAGCAACCCCATCCTTCACCCTGTATCCTTCAGACTTCACCTTCTCAACCTAGTCCTCAGGGTAGCCATGGCTTTCTGGGTTTATTTCAATTCTGGGTCACATGTTCCAAGCCCAGTGACTTTTTGAGGTAAATTTTTTTCTTCCTTCTGGGCTGCAAAGGTCCACATTCTTTGAGCAGCCTGCATCTGGTTTTAAAGGTGAGATTTCTATTTGAATTGCAATCTTCCCGAGACAGTTTCCTGGCTGGTGGCTCTGTGCTGTGACTCAGACCTGAGCCTTCCAGACCCCTACTTCATTATGTTCCTGGGGCTTGTGTCTTCCTATTCAACAGCCAAGGCTGCTGAAGTCCCATCAGGAGACTCGGTGGTCATGGAGGTGACTGGGGCCCACGCTCCCCTCCACTGCATACCCTGATGATTCTGTTGTGATCAACACCATTACCAAAAGCAACTTGGGGAGGAAAGAGAATATTTCATCTTACACTTTCAGGTGACAGCATCGCTGGGGGAAGGCAGCCAGGAACTGAAGCAGGGCAGGAACCCGGAGGCAGGAGCTGATGCAGAGATCGTGGTGGGACACTGTTTACTGACTTTCTCAGTTACCCTTCTTATTTAGTTCCTCGTCCTCGGTGCCTGAGGATGGCACCTCCCACAGTGGTCTGGGTGCTCCTACATCAATTGGCAGTTAAGAGAATGTCTCACAGGTCAATCTGATCTGGGCGATTCTTCAGTTCACTCTTCCCAGGTGGCGCTAAGTTTGCGTCGTGGTGACAGCTGAAGCCGACCCTGACACTCCTGATTTACTTTCTAGTCTTCTTTAAATAATTGTACACTGAGCTGCCTGCATTCAAAAGGAAACCTGTCCTCAGAGCAAACTGGGTTTGGATGCAGGGGAGGGTAAGGGTGCAGGGGAGGGTGGGAATGCAGTGGAGGGTGGAGATGCAGGGGAGGGTGGGGGTGCAGGGGAGGGTGGGAATACAGAGGAGGGTGGGGATGCAAGGGAGGGTGGGGGTGCAGGGGAGGGAGGGGATGAAGGGGAGGGTGGGGGTGCAGGGGAGGGTGGGGATGTGAGAGTGGGAAGGGGAAGGGGTGGTGAGGAGTGGAGGAGGCGGCAGCATCTCCTGCTGTGAAGGAGGGCCACCCAAGAGCAGTAGTTCTCAACTTTCCCAAGGTTCCAGCCTTTTAATACAGTTCCTCACACTGTAGTGACCCCAACCACAAAATTATTCTTTGTTTGTTTTTTGTTTGTTTGTTTGGTTGTTTTTTTGTTTTTTGTTTTTTCGAGACAGGGTTTCTCTGTGTAGACCTGGCTGTCCTGGAACTCACTCTGTAGACCAGGCTGGCCTCATTCGCCTGTGAGCCTGCGCACAGGGCTGCCCCCGCCCCGCCCCCAGCCCAGCCTGCTCATTTCTTTGTTCCCAGTGATGATATACTAGGCTCGGGAGCTGCTAAAGGCATATTAGCACTAAATTGGCATGTTTTCTTAGATGTCATTGGAAGAACCAGGGAAGGAGCAGTGGAGGGTGTAGAGGGCCGGTTACGAGCATTCATCCCGGTCCCACCTCAGCCCTAGGGTATTTCGGCTTTAAGAAGGAAAAAGCAAGCAGGGAGGGGGGTGTGGGAAAACACTGCCGTGACCCCATACGGCCAGCATAGGGGCAGAAGTTAGGACTACGGAGACTGAGCAGGACCCTCAGGCTGGCTACAGAGGCTGCTTCTTAAAGTGTCTGTCAGAGAAGCCGCACCGGGTGTCCAGAAGTCGGCTCACAGCTGGGAATGCAGCTCAGTGGGCAGAGCGCCCGCCTACAGAGCAAGAGGCCCTGGCTTCGGAGCGAGCTGGATGAGTTATCACACACCTGGAACCCCGCATTGCTGAGGCAGAGGCTGAGGCAGGAGGATCAGGGTTCAGTGTCATCCTTAGGTGAACCCTGTAGGAGTCTGAGGCCAGCCTGAGTTACACGAGACTCCATCTCAAACGAAGAACCCAAAAACCAGTGGATCATGTCAATTTCCCTTCGTCATTCTCCCCTCCTCCAACCCCATGACTCTTCTCTGTACACACACACACACACACACACACACACACACACACTCACTCACACATGCTTTGCTTCTGTAAAAAAAAAAAGAAATATTTTGGTTCTCTTTTACTTTGGCAAACATTTCTTCATCCTTCCCCGGGAACAGCCAAGCAAAGAATTAATTTAGATTTGTGCGGCGCTGGGGCCTCTCATTAAATGACTGCCACTATCTCTGGGAAGCTCTGGTGACTAGTTTAATGATCTCACTCCTTACATTCTTAAAAAAAAAAAAAAAAAAAGTGGCGTGCCTCTGGCTCCGTCTTCATTCTGCTGGCAGATTTGGGCTTCCTTATCTCCGCCTGTACTCTCAACTCATTCCCATAATCCCCGTCAGCTACTCCAGCTCCCAGCCCTGGCCCCGGCTTCCGTTCTGTCTGTTCCTCTTGGTCGGCATTTCCTATTTTTTCCTATTCTAATGAAAAACTTTATTTTACCCAGGATTGTATTTTATACCGAAAAGAGACAATGGTCACTGTGCTCTCTGGAAGCCAGGGCTGGAGGTTTCCGAGGAGGGCCCCCGGAGAGCTGGCAGGACTGGAGACTCCTGCACAGCTGGCAAAACGGGGCCAGCCGTTCAGTCCACTGAGGTGAACGTGGAAGAGAGGAAGTTATCTCTTGAGTGCCGGCTCTCGATGAAGTGTGACAGGAGATGAGGATTACACCAGGCCTGTAAATAGAATGCGAGGAAGGGGGTTAAAATCCTTTTGCAGCGAGCCGGAAGAAACGGAACATTTCCACACCAGTAGGTCATGGCAGGGGTAGCCCTCACAAGCATCAGGTTTTCCCATCCTTCTCTGTCCAATAGGGTCTCAGATAGCCCAGACCAGTGTCAAACTACCAAGGGTGACTTTGAACCTCTGAACCTTCTGCTTCTGCTTCTTGAGTGTTGAGACTGCAGGCATGTGCCACGAAGTCCAGTTTGCGTGTGCTGGGGATTGAATGCGGGGGTTTCAGGCGGGCTAGGCTAGCCCACGACATCAGAGCCCCATCCCAGACCTACACGCGCTGACGCTCACTTCGCCTGCTTTCCTGAGTGCTCGGCCCTGCAGGGACATCACCTGCTGGGACACTGGGCTGGGGCAGGCACAGGCTGCAGAGGGAGGAGGGTTCCACGCTGGCCAGTCAGTCCTCCTCCATCCTGCCTAGGGCTCAGGCTGGGAATGGACATGCTTGGAAGGTGGTGTGTGTACCTCAATAAACAGGAGGCCTGAGGCTGGAGGGCTGGAGGTCATTCCTTCCTGTTCTTCAAGCTTCTAGAAGTAACAGGGAAGAATAGAACCTGGGCTATGGAGAGAGCTGACAGGAGTGGGGTGGACACAGAGAGCATTTTCATAACGTCGCCTGTTGATTTAGAAAGATGATTCCGAACAAACCCCAATTTGTTTTCATATTCTAATATCTGAAGTTGACTGTATCTCCATGGTGATGTGCTTGAGTTCACGTCGGTATGGTTCTTAGCATCTGTGAGAAGCCCGTCTTAAGGCTCTGTGCTTCTTCAGAGATTTCCTTGTGTACGCACATTTTTATGTGTATTTTCATAAGAACCCAGATAAAACCTTTACTTGTAATAGAATAATAAGAGAATTAACTTTAGGGCAGTCCTTTGATATCCATGTGGTTTTCTTCATTTACTAAAGATGCAGGGAAATTTACATAGCAAGGAGACGGATATGCCTGTCTGTTGAACACAATCCAATCCTGAGCTATACTAATTTGATGCTTATATGCTGAGGAATGCTGGTAGGAAGATATCAAAGTCCTGGTTTTTGGAAATTAAATGATTATGTTACTCTAAGAGCAGAAAGCTAAGTACGTTCAGTAAGAACAGCCACAGTTCGTAACACACAGTGGCCTCAGATCTGGGCAGAGTCGCGGCAGGCACGGTTGGCTCCCATCCCATGGCATGCGCTCTGTGCAAAGTTCACGTGTGTGGTCAGCATGCTGGCTGCAGGGCCAGCGCAAGAGGAGACCCCGCCAGCCCAGCGGGAAGCTGGGCGAACTCCACACGTGCTGGGGTTGGGACTCGCTTTCGGTAATTGCACATAGAAACCTTATATTGCCGCAGAGTTTTCACTGGCTCTGTGCTCAGATCTGTGACTAAAGGCGGGGAGGTTTCCAGTTGCAGTTAGAGAGACTTTGTCTTAGCCAATGGATCTTAGATTTGATGAAATTCTCTGGTGTCTCCCGTGGTAACGCCTGTTGTCAGGAGGAGAAAAACATACAAGTCCCCTTATCCATGGAACTTGTATTCCAGATCACCAGTGGGTTCTAAGGCCAAGCCCTAAATATGCTATGTCTTTGTCCATAGGCATGCCTATAGAAAAGTCTGTTTAACAGATTTGACCTGCAAGAGGTTAACGACAATAATGAATAATTACGACAGTGTTTCACTGTGGGGTGGTTAGTAGGCAGAGTAAGGGCCACACGAATTTAAACACCGAGGTACTGTGTTAAGTACTTTCCCCGTCGCTGGAACAAGCTCTCCGGCAGAAGTGATGAAAGTGTTGACCGTGGCTCACAGTTCTGGGGTTCAGTGCATCCTAGCGGGGATGTCCTAGCTGCAGGACCCTGAGGTAGTGGGTCCCATTGTAGACACGGTGGGGAAGCAGAGAGGGGTGAACATTAGGCTCAGCCTGATTCTCCCTCTATTCAGTTTGGAATTTCAACCTGTATTCAGGGTGGGTCTTTGCTCCTTAATAAAGTATTTCTGAAAAACATCCTTCCGTACCTCCCTGGAGGCATGTTCCCATGGTGGCTTTAAATCATGTCAACTTGGTAATCAATGTTAGCCGTTATAGTTACCATGGCAGCTGATGGATCCGATAACCCCACTGGCTACCAGGTTCCCACGGGACGGGTAGTGTATACCAAGTGGATACACTGCACAGTGTGTGACCCATACCCTGGATGAGGGGATAGGGAACAGCTTCCCCACACCACTCCAGCAGTACTAAGTTCTTTCTTTCTGGAATTTTCCACGATGTAGATTTAGACAGTGTCTTAGGGTTTTACTGCTGTGAACAGACACCATGACCAATGCAAGTTTTATAAAAGACAACATTTAATTGGGGTTGGCTTACAGGCTCAGAGGTTCAGTCCATTGTCATCAAGGCAGAAATATGGCAGTATCCAGGCAGGTATGGTGCAGGAGGAGCTGAGAGTTCTCTCTCTTCAACTGAAGGCTGCTAGTGGAAGACTGACTTCCAGGCAGCCAGGGGGAGGGTCTTAAGCCCACACCCACAGAGACACACCTACTCTAACAAGGCCACACCTCCTAATAGGTTCACTTCCTGGGCCAATCATATACAAACCATCACATTCCACTCCCTGGCCCCCATAGGCTTGTTCAAACATGAGTCTATGGGGGCCATACTGAAACATAGCATAATGCAAAATACATTTAGTCCAACTTCAAAAGTCCCGGTAGACTATAGCAGTCTCAACAGTGTTAAAAGTCCAAAGTTCAAGGTCTCTTTTGAGATTCATTCAATCACTTAACTGTAATCCCCCAAGCAAGACAGGAAACCAGCTGGGCAAAGTCCAAACTCTGCATCTCCAAGACTGGTGGCAAAGCAGTCTTCAGATATTCAACTCCTTTTTCATCTTTGTTGACTGCAACAAGGTTCTTTCTCCTGGGCTTGTTCCACTCCCTGTTAGCAGCTTTCCTTGGCAGGCATCCTGTGGCTCTGTCATCTTTAACATCTTGGGTACCCCAAGTCAATTTCAGCTTCACAGCTTCTTGTTCCAGTGTCTGAGATCTACACATGATCTTCTGTGTATCTCCAAAGAGCTGGTGTCACTTCTCCAGCTCTGCCCTCTGTAGCACTATAAGTTCAGATTGATCCACTCCACTGCCACTGCTGTTCTTGGTGGTCATCCCATGGTACTGGCATCTCCAATATACTAGGGTCTTCCACTGCAACTATGCTTCACCAAAGCCTCTCATAGGCTCTCTTCATGGTACCAAACCTCAACTCCTTTGCATGACCCCTTCAGTCCTGGGCTGTCAATTACAGCTGAGGGTGCACTTTCACCAATGGCCTTCCATGGCCTCTCACAGTACCAAGCCTCGCTGTTCTTCATGATGCCTTCATGCCTTCAAAACCAGTACCACCTGGATGATTCTTACACATTACCAAGTACAGCTGCAGCATGAGGAACACTTGGCTATCTCTGGAATACAGCTTCTTTGTGCTCTCAGAAAACACTTCCTATATTTCACCTCAGTGATACTGGTCTTTTTTTTTTTTTTTGGTTTTTCGAGACAGGGTTTCCCTGTATAGCCCTGGCTGTCCTGGAACTCACTCTGTAGACCAGGCTGGCCTCGAACTCAGAGATCCGCCTGCCTCTGCCTCCCAAGTGCTGGGATTAAAGGCGTGAGCCACCACCGCCCGGCAATACTGGTCTTTTCTTAATCATCACTAATTTCTTAGCTCCTTAGACTGACCTTGAACTCAAGAGATCTGCATTCCTGTCCCCTAAGCACTGGGATTAAAGGTGTGGTCCACGAAGCCTGGATTAAAGTTTTTCTTCACCTAGAATTTGCTTGTTCTAGGCTGGCCTTGAACTCAGAGATCTGCTTATCTTTGCCTCCTGGGATTAAAGGCTTGTACTACCATGCCTGGACCTAAAGTTAACTGGGTGAATCTTGCCCCCAAGGTCACCACTCCTTTAATTCAGTTTAATATCCTTGAATTCAGCTCCATTTCACTTCCTGGAGTCCCTTTAATACTCAAACTATATATTTTGTACTTTTCCTTTCTCAGCTTGCTATGTTGGTTCAAAATTCTCTTTATCAGACTTAACCAGAGAACAAAGTCTTTGTTGGGCTTTTTTGAGACTTCCTTTGCAGATGCAATTAATATAAATCTCTTTACCTTAGTCCTAGGCAGTCTCTTCAGACAATGGCAAAAAGCAGCCATGTTCTTTACCAAAACATCACAAAAACAGTCTCTCAGCCACATATTAAAGTTCTTCTCCACTGAAACCTCTTGGGCCGTCAGGCCTACACAGTTCAAATGACCCTCAGTACCACTGTCTTCCATATTCCTACTAGTCTGGCCCATTAAGCCCCACTTAAAGAATTCCATGGCTTTCCAAATCCAAAGTCCCAATATCCACATTCTTCCAAAGAAAAGCATGGTCAGGCCTATCACAGCAATACCCCACTTCTGGTACCAACTTCTGTCTTAGTTAGGGTTTTACTGCTGTGAACAGACACCATGACCAATGCAAGTTTTATAAAAGATAACATTTAATTGGGGTTGGCTTACAGGCTCAGAGGTTCAGTCCATTGTCATCAAGGCAGAAATATGGCAGCATCCAGGCAGGTATGGTGCAGGAGGAGCTGAGAGTTCTCTCTCTTCAACTGAAGGCTGCTAGTGGAAGACTGACTTCCAGGCAGCCAGGGGGAGGGTCTTAAGCCCACACCCACAGAGACACACCTACTCCAACAAGGCCACACCTCCTAATAGGTTCACTTCCTGGGCCAATCATATACAAACCATCACAGACAGTGGGTTCTGTAGGCAACAAAACCCTGGAAAGGGAAGCCATGGATAGGAGAGGATCGACACAGTCAGGTGTACCAGATGGGTTAAAAGGCAAGAAACATGCCTCTCAGCCCAGAAGAAGGGACAATGAGCGGAGGAGGGAGAGGATCACAGGAGTCAAAACTGTGCCTAGGAACTGTGCTGTGACCAGGGAGGGACAGGGACACTACAGCACTCTTAAAACCTGAGCTGAGGAGACACCTGACAGAGACAGAGGTGACGTAGCCGCTCTGAAAGCTGCAGACCGACAGGACAGGAGACTGACACCCCAGCCTCATCCAGAGGCAGGATGATGTCTTCCCAAACCTTGGTCAGATTTCCCGGGAAGGCGAGAGGCTAGCAAGCCGGTGAGGCCACTACCGGGATCAAAATTTCAGAGCCCAAAGCAGGGTTGAGGAGGGCAGAGTCTAGATCTGCAGGGGCAAATGATGTCACTATTCCATTGTCTACGGGACAACAGGCAACAGGGATGGTTCATACAGGTGGAGAGGACATCGCTGAAGTGTGGGCCTTCAGCGCAGGGCAGGAGAAGATTCCCCTTGGAGGTGCTGGTGCCCAGCAAAGTGAGCACATCAGGGGTGAGATCTGGAGTGTGCTCCTGTGCTGGGTATACCCCGAGCTGGAGGGTGGTGTGTGTGTGGGCACGGGAGCAGCGCCTCCTGTCAGCTGCCTCCTGGGCTGCCCAAACCTGAAGCCTGAAGTTCCCAGGCTCTTGGGAATGGGAGATGCGAGGAGAGACGCTGCCGCGCCTCCACCGCCAACGCTGCCACTGCAATTCCAACCAATGCAATTCTAAGTTTTGATGCTAACATGGGGCAGATCATTAGAACAACGGAAAGTTCTGGAAGGGTGCCTTAGGCCCTGGTGACCTTCAGGTGAGTTTTCATGCCTGATTTGTGATTTCCAGAGAGAGTTCCTGAGATGTCAAGATGTGAGGACAATGGAAAGAGTAATAGGTGAGTGGGGATGCCCCTGGAGAGGTAGAGGCTGAACTCCCCTGCCCCCACCCCTGATGTGCTGGAGGCCAGAGGCCAGGAGTCTCTGCAGGTAACAGGTTAGAGGACGTCAGGGTCTTCCTTTTCTCTTCTAGCAGATCCCAGAGGTAAGAGAAGTCCACTCTGCAGGGCAGTCCCGGGTGGTGAAATCACAGAACATCCTGGCTACCACCAACGGCTCCAACAAGGCCGATTTTCTCTCTGCCCTTTCCAGACTTGCAACGGTTCCTTTTCCAGCCAGGGGGAGATGGATGGTTTCATTACTTGCGGCGCTTGGCAATAAATCTCGCGGTAGCAGTGGAGGCGAGCTCTTTCCCCAGGTTACCTCCTGTCCTGTGATTCATCACGCTTAATCTTTCCTTTACCTTTGAGTCTGGGGGCTGGGGAGGAGCAGAGGCCCCGGGGACTCAGGGGCTGTCACTCCTCAGAGGCTGAGGAGAAGGGACTGTCTGCTGACAGGGTCACAGCTCGAGGTGGGCTGGAGCAGTGGCGGCCTCAGTAAGGGAAGGGGCCGTAAAGGGACCTTGGGGGACCTCCACTCCTGGTTTGCCAAGAAAGTCTCCCAGAGAAGAAGGGAGAAAGCTGAAAGGCAGACAGAGAGGAAGCAGCCGTAAAGTTCTCCGCCAGGGGAGTGCTGAAGAGTCTAATTCCGATGAAATGTGTTCTTGTTTGTGTACAATTAATTTTCCTCCCAAATGAAGGGCTTTTGTCTCTCACTCTGTGTCTCAATAGCAACCGCGTAATTAAGGCAGTGCGCGCCTCTCTCCTCAGAAAGGGGCGACTTGGTGCTAACACGGTGGGAAGCGAACATTGCTTCCCGGGTCTAAGAAGAAAAAAAAAAAAAACAAAGAGCCAAAGAAAATAGCTTCAAATAGAGACTTGGCCCCCGCAGGGATGATGTCATTTGGAAAATGGGAGCTGGCCGGCTCTGTGAATGGCGGGGCCACAGGAACTCTGTTCTGGCTGCAGGGAGTTAGGGCAAGGCTGGGGGAGGGTGGGGGAGGGGGCTGGAGGCTGCCCAGAGGGAGCCAGGTCCCGACTCAGCCCAGCAGAGGCCAGGCGGCAGGTGTGCATGAGGCGATGTTATTTCAAAACAGGATTATTTGCATAGAAACCCCTCAAACCCAGTCTCTCTTCTAGAACTAACTTTTATTTTGTTGATTTCTATAGAGATATCTTTTTTAAATCATCTTAAAAAACCTGGACACTAGAAAAGCACATCTATGAGGGTTGATTCCAGAGAGGTTTAACGGAGTAGGAAGACCTACTCTTGATGTAGATGAGAGTATCTCTTAGGCCAGGGTGGGGTCACAGCTGGAATAAAGAAAGAATAGGAGGAATCTGTGAACTGGGGCTTATTCTGCTTCCCTCCTTCCCTTTCTCCCTCTCTCCTCTCCCTTTCTCCATCTCCACCCCTCCTCCTTTCCCCTCCTCCCCTTCTCTCTCCCCGCTCCTCTTCCTTCCTTCTCCCCTCCCCCCACCCCTGTTCTCTGCCTCTCTTCACCCCTCTCCTCCCTGGCTATCATGATGTGAGCTGTTGTCTTTCATCTTGCCCTGTATACTTTCGATCTGAGTAAGGGCAAGCCCCTAGTTCGTCACGGCCATCTAGACATCCCCTGGAGTTTTGAAAATGGAATACACCAAAGACCAGTTCCTCTCGTCAGCATTAGCTGCAGTAGCTGGCCGGTTTCCCTCAGGTTAGGCAAAAGGCCTGGCTACCACAGTCGGCCCATGGTCTGCCTACAGTGTTGTCCCTTCCCGCATGGCTTAGGTCTGTTTTCAGTTTGGTTTTCCCAAGTTCTCAGGCCATGTGTGGTGGTTTGAATCTGCTTGGCCCATGGGGAGTGGCACCACTAGGGGGTGTGGCCTTGTTGGAGGAGGCGTGTCACTGTGGGGGTGGACTTGGACGTCTCCTATGCTTAGGCTCGGCCTGGTATGGAAGAGAGCCTCCCTTAGCTGCCCTTGGAAGACAGTTTCCTTCTGGTTGCCTTCGGACCAAGATGTAGAACTCATGGCTCCTCCAGCATCGTGCCTGCCTGCACGCTGTCATACTTCTGATCATGAAGATAATGGACTGAACCTCTGAAACTGTAAGCCAGCCCCAGTTAAATGTAGCCCTTTATAAGAGTTGCCTTGGTCATGGTGTCTCTTCACAGCAGTGGAGACCCTAAGACACCGCGTGTTCAGAGCAGTGCAGTGAGAGTCACATGTCCTTTCTGGGGGACCACTGTGACTCATCTAGGACAGCCATCTACATGGGTATGTATGTACATGTGTGTGTGTGTGTGTGTGTGTGTGTGTGTGTGTGTGAGAGAGTTTACATGAATGTAGGGAGCCCAAGGCTAGTCTGGACTGCATGATATCCTGTCTCAAGAACGAAAGAATTGGAATTACTTTTGTTTCTCGATCTGGTCTACTAGGAATAACTCTACACTGAGCCTTTGCATGTTTACATCTAGTGGGTGGAGGCCCAGCATGGGAAGCTGGGGTGTGCTCTTCCGAGAGCTTTCTATCTCGGGTCCTCAGTCTCCTTTCTCATCAGTTCCTAAGAAGTCTTTGTATGTTACAGAATACACAGCCAACTACATCATTAAGTAACAGAAGCGGCCCACGAAGGCGGAAGGATGTGCTGAGTCTGAGGAGACTGCTCAGTGGGGAATGGTGCGGAGTCAGAACTACCAACTCTGGTGACTTGAGTTTGAATTCTGGGACTGTATGGTGGAAGGAGAGACTTGATGTCTGAAGACTGTCCTCTGACCTCTATATACGAATGAGTGTCTGGTCTCACTCGTGTGTGTGTGTGTGTGTGTGTGTGTGTGTGTGTGTGTGAAGACACACCCCAACACACACAAGCATTAAAAGTGTAAAAGCAAAATAGACACATTAGCTGAACTTTTTTTAAAGTGACGAGTTAACTGAAAGTGCAGCCGCAGAAGGAAGCACATGAATAATTAAGGGGCAGCGCTCGCTCGGTGGCCGCATTTCAAGGAGGCTCATTCCTCAGCCTGTCACCATCCCTGGGCCCGGCAAGACCTGCTGAAGATTCTCTTAATTAAATCTTATTTGTGAAGAGGACGAGCCACGTCTCTTTCCTCAGCCTTCGTTCTTCCCAACTCCAGTGATGCTGCCTCTGAGCAACGCTTTTCTGCTCAGAAGAGCAGGATTATCGCCCGCCGCCTCCCCCCTCCCACCCAGGGCGGAACTGTCACCTGAGCCTCCTCAGGTCATCCATCGTCCTCGAAGGATCCATCCTGAGGCATCATCTGAAAATTATGGCTCCTGAGAAAGACTAAACCACACCGCTCCCTGTCAGCATGAACATCCCTGCTGCAGCGTCTAGAGCTTGCCCGTTGCCCCTGCCAATGACCCCTGTCCCCAGTGTGGCCCTTTCTTTCTGTCACTTCTGGAGCTGTCCTGTTGACACCTTTTCTCTAGGTGTCTCTGAAGCCCTGGAAGGCCTCTCAGCTTGGCAGGGCCCCTTCCCCTCCCCAGCCCGCTCTCTTGACGCCCACGTGTGTGACTTGACGGCGTTCCTGCCTTGCTGGCCACCTGCCCCACTCTGGGGAAGGACGCTCCCAAGGTCAAGGTCCCCGGCAGGTAAACAGTACAATCTCAGATCCACAGACCTGCTCTCCCTCCTGCATCCGCTGCCTGTCAGGACAGTCGGAGCTCGGCGCTGCTTGAGAAGGAACAGGTGATGTATGAGTCTGTCTGTGGGTGCCAGGTCCTGATCCATGTCCCCGTGAATGAGAAGCCACTTAAGAGTGTCAGGCAAGCCGGGCGTGGTGGCGCACGCCTGTAATCCCAGCACTTGGGAGGCAGAGGCAGGCGGATTTCTGAGTTCGAGGCCAGCCTGGTCTACAGAGTGAGTTTCCAGGACAGCCAGGACTACACAGAGAAACCCTGTCTCAAAAAACCAAAAAAAAAAAAAAAAAAAAAAGAGTGTCAGGCAATCAGGGCCTGCCCCTCCTCCTGCCTTTGACCTTGCTCCAGCTTTTGTGGGGTCTTTGTAGGGGTGACAATGTAAGACCCGCCAAAAATGAGGGTTCCCCAGCACCCCACGCCTTGGAAGGCGACACCCAAATCACTCGTGAGAAACGGTCTTGATGCAACAGCAAGAGGATTTTTATTCCAGAGGCTCTGGGGTTCACAGCTGTACACCATGCACGGGTAGAGGACTGTGAGCCAGAGTGCAGAATTGGGACAGCTTTTATAGGTTTACAACAAAACCCATGTAACGCAAACCAATAATTCCTCAGCATCGAGAGCCCGTGCAGTGCGAGCCAATTGATATGTACCACTCCATAGCTTCTAAGCCAATCAGTTTAAATTATCCAAGTCCGTGCTCCGAGGACCAATCAGTTTTCTATAGAAGTCAGGTAGCAACTAGTTAGCTCATTTCCACTTATGGGGCCAGGGCCACGTACACATTTCCTGTTATGGGGCCAGGGTCACGTATGCATTTCCTGTTACGCATTTCCTGTTACGGGGCCAGGATCAGGTATTCAAGGCCCTCCAACTAGTAGTAGGCGCTTGGGGACCTGAGCACCCGCCAGGCACAAGCCCCGCAGTCAGCGTGGTGACCCCTCTGGCCCAGCCCCGCTCTCCCGTGCCCCAGCTGCTCCGTGGAGGAGAGACGGGAAAGGACGCTGGGGACCTTCCCAGGCCTGCGGCTCACAGCTGGACACCGCAGGCAGGTGGGACGTGTGCACTCCTGGGCGGGCTCAAGGAATGTGACCCCCCCCCAGCCTCCAACAAAGAGCGGGCCAAACCTCTGACCTTTTGGGGTCATTTAAGAGTTAGGCATGGGGGACTTTTAGGCTGTAATTCTCATCCTTTCAACATGACAGAGCTCATGGCGTCAGATCAGCTCCCTCGAGGGAGAGTACGGAGATGGTGTGGTCCCTCCTCCCCCACAGCGCATTCTGTGTCGCTAGTGTGAGTGACTGATTCCCGGGGGGGGGGGGAACCCACGAGACCAGTGTTGACCAAGAGAGCTGGGTGAGGGGCCTGGGAATTTGGGTCAGAGACTTCTATCAGGAGATGAAAGTCATCCAGGCAGAGCCTACAGACTCTGCCCTACACGATCCGCTCTGCCCCCAGTGAACGAGCATCAGGCCATGTAAGCATCCGTGAAAATGGTGACTGTGATATCACCAAGAGACCTGGAGCCCAGGTGACCCTGCCCCTGTCTCCATCTGCTATGTATTCCAAACGCTGGGCTAACCTCTGCTCGCTCGGTGACTCAGTTTCCTCATGGATAAGTATGTAGTCCTGGTGACAGCTCTTGGTGTCACCTAGCACAAGATAAAGGAGATTGGGGGGGGGGAGACCTGGTGTCCTTGGAGGAAATCCTTAGTCCAGGATGTCCTAATGGGGTGCTAGGGAGATCTGAGCCTCCAAGTTAGCAGCAAGCAATCTCAGGTGAAGGGCGCAGAGCAGAGGGGTCTTCCCTCGTCATCTTCAAGTACACTGCTCATCTAGGCTGAGACTCACGGGGACCCCTGGGTCACAGTCAGATGGTTAGTGGCTGGTGTAGACTCCAGGTTTCCCTCCTTCTAAACTGATCCCAGGTTCTTTCCGGTTTTGGAAGCACTGTCTCACACCAGCAAACAGAGAGTGGCCGGCTGATGCCAAACCCAGCTTTCTCGCTTGCCATGGGAGTGACTGACCTGTGGGCAAATGAGTCAGGTGTGGTCGATGAGATGTGGTGTGGGAACTCTTGATGGGGGGGCTTCGGGTCTCATGTAAGGATTTGTAGGAGGCTGCAGGGTGTGGTGGCATGCACCTTTACTTCCAGTACTAGGGACTTAGAAGCAGGAGGATCTCTTCAAGTTCCAGGCCAGCCTGGTCTACATAGTCAGATCTTGCCTCAAAGAGAGGGGAGCTTATATTTTCATTTTCTTCATGGTTCTGAGAGGATAGGACATTAGGTGGTAGAGCAAAGCCATTCCACAGAAAGGAGAAAAGAAAGAAGGTTCCATCGGGAGCAGGTGACAGGGCGACCAATCCCAGCTGGACCTGCCTGGGGCCCAAGCATGTCTTTACAGCCACACCTGTCACTCCTGTGAAGAGGACAGACCGTTTTCTCCCCCAAACTCAGCAGAGGCTGGGGTCCACCCAGGGGTCACACAGGAAGGGAAGGGAGGTGTGAGGGAATGAAGCTGGATCTGTGTCTCACGGGCCCCTGGCTCGGCATGTGATGACAAGCACATCTACATTAGGCTGGGCAGGGACATGATGCCTGGGGTCAATTCACAGAAGGAACTGGGGGGGGGGCGGGGAGGTCGTTTGCTAGTGGCTTCTCTTATCTTGTTGTCCCTCCCTCACTCTCTAGGGTGTCATCTCTCTCTCTGTCCCCCAGTGAATTCTTGAGCTCATAAGAAGTGTTTGGAGAAGATTTCCATGATTTAAACGGAGAAATGGAATGGTTAAATGCCACAAGTTTCTCAGCCTTTCTTAGCCAGAGTTCTGGTGATTAAAGGAAGACCCAATTACACTAGGCTTGGGTGAGCACACAGAACAAACAAGAAAGACTGCAGAAGCTTCGCCTAATTGAAGAGTTCAAAGGCAGGCGACCAGAGTTCAGGGATCGCTACTTCCAGGGGCTCACGTGCCCACAGGGACTGAGTGGGTGTGTCTATCTCTCTATGGTTTCTGCCCTTAGACTTGTTGATTTACTTTCAGACTGGCTGGCTCTCTGGTGCCCCCTATGCTATGGAGGGCTCAATGCAGCTGCTGGGGGGCAGTGTGGGGAGGGTCTGGGGGAGGGTCAGAGGCGGGGGGGGGGGGAACCGGGGCGGGGCTGGCTCTGGAAAACCCTTCCCCAGGGTTTAAGATCTGACTAACATGAGTCTTCTCCAGCTCTCTAGAGTAGTCCCCCTCCTTCTTGGGCCCAGACTTTTTTCCCCATTACCATGGGAGGGGAAATGGAGGCTTTAAAAAGTATGATAGGGCATAACTCTAACCAAACAAGCGAAAGATCTGTATGACAGGAACTTCAAGTCCTTGAAGAAAGAAATCGAAGAAGACCTCAGAAGATGGAAAAATATTTCTTGCTCCTGGATTGGCAGGATCAATATAGTAAAAATGGCCATCTTGCCAAAAGCAATCTACAGATTCAATGCAATCCCCATCAAAATCCCAAATCAATTCTTCATAGATCTAGAAAGAGCAATTCTCAAATTCATCTGGAGCAACAAAAAACCCAGGATAGCTAAAACTATTCTCAACAATAAAAGGACTTCTGGGGGAATCAATATCCCTGACCTCAAGCAGTACTACAGAGCAATTGTGTTAAAAACTGCATGGTATTGGTACAGCAACAGGCAGGTAGATCAATGGAATAGGATTGAAGACCCAGAAATGAACCCACAGACTTATGGTCACTTGATCTTTGATAAAGGAGCCACAACCATCCAGTGGAAAAAAAGATAGCCTTTTCAACAAATGGTGCTGGTTCAACTGGAGGTCAACATGCAGAAGAATGCAAATTGACCCACTCTTATCTCCTTGTACTAAGATCAACTCCAAGTGGATCAAGGACCTCCACATAAAACCAGACACACTGAAACTATTAGAAAAGAAACTTGGGAAGACCCTGGAGGACATGGGCACAGGGGGAAAGTTCTTGAACAGAACACCAATAGCTTATGCTCTAAGATCAAGAATTGACAAATTGGACCTCATAAAATTACAAAGTTTCTGTAAGGCAAAGGACACTGTCAGAAGGACAAAACGGCAACCAACAACATGGGAAATGATCTTCACCAACCCCACATCCGACAGAGGGCTAATATCCAATATATACAAAGAACTCAAGAAGTTAGACCCCAAAGAACCAAATAACCCTATCAAAAAATGGGGTACAGAGCTAAACAAAGAATTTTCACCAGAAGAAATTCGGATGGCCGAGAAACACCTTAAGAGATGTTCAACATCATTAGTCATCAGGGAAATGCAAATCAAAACAACCCTGAGATCCCACCTCACTCTAGTCAGAATGGCTAAGATTAAAAACTTGAGAGACAACAAGTGCTGGCGAGGATGTAGAGAAAGAGGAACACTCCTCCACTGTTGGTGGGATTGCAAAATGGTAAAACCGCTCTGGAAATCAGTGTGGCGGTTCCTCAGAAAATTGGGCATGCCACTTCCAGAGGACCCTGGCATACCACTCCTGGGCGTATACCCAGAGGATTCCTCTGCATACAATAAAGACACATGCTCCACTATGTTTATAGCAGCCTTGTTTATAATAGCCAGAAATTGGAAGGAGCCCAGATATCCCTCAAAAGAGGAATGGATACAGAAAATGTGGTATATTTATACAATGGAGTACTACTCAGCAATTAAAAATAATGAACTCATGCAATTTGTAGGTAAATGGTTAGATCTGGAAACTATCATCCTAAGTGAGCTAACCCAATCACAAAAGAATACACATGAAATGCAATCACTGATAAGTGGATATTAATGAGCCCAGAAGCCCTAAATACTCAAGGCACAATTAGCAAGTCAAATGACTCCCAAGAAGAAAGGAGAGGACCCTGGGCCTGTAAAGATTGGATCCAGTATTGTAGACCCAGAACAGAGAAATCGTGGGGGGGGGGGAGAGGAATTATGGGACATATGGTGGGGGGTAACTGGGAAAGGGGAAAGCCTTTGGAATGTAAACATAGAATATAGAAAATAAAAATTAAAAAAAAATCTTTTTGTTAAAAATGAGCAAAAAAAAAAAAAAGTATGATAGGGAGTTACTCTTCCCTAGAACGCCTTAGGGTGAGCAGGGATGGGCTGACCTCATAGCTGTGACCAACGAGTGTCCGTCTGTGTGAGTGCTGTGCACACTGGTTCAGAGCACATGGGCTTTGGTCCCAGCCCTGCTGCTTGCAGCTCTGGCTGTGGCCGCCTCACTTCTCAGGGTCTCAGTGTCTTCATAAGTAAAGTGAGTCCTGTGAGCACTGCGGTGTGTGAGATGAGCTGGGCTGGCATGCCTGGTGGGCAGCGCGGGATACCCACCGGAGGAGGTCCCCACCACCGCCACCGTCTGACTGCACTGGTGGTTAGGATTGACATCCCTTTCAAAGGTCAGAAACCTTAACATGAGTGCTCAGCGTCTCTGAAAAATATCTCCATTTACCTGTGCCAGGTGCCAGTGTCAGGGATACAGAAGAGGTGATATATGGGTGTATGTGTATATGTATATGTGTGTGTATGTGTTTCTGTGTATATGTATATATATGTATATGTGTATGTGTATATATGTGTATATGTATATATGTATATATGTGTGTGTATCCCTTCCTCTTCCTTCTTTTTTTCTTCTTTTCTCTTTCTATCTTTTTTTTTTTTTTTTTTTTTTTTTTTTTTTGGTTTTTGGTTTTTTGAGACAGGGTTTCTCTGTGTAGTCCTGGCTGTCCTGGAACTCACTCTGTAGACCAGGCTGGCCTCAAACCCAGAAATCCGCTTGCCTCTGCCTCCCAAGTGCTGGGATTACAGGCGTGTGCCACCACGCCCGGCCCTATCTATCTTTCTTTTTCATTTTTGAGAGAGGTTCTCACGTAGTCCAGGCTGGTCTTGAACTCGATTTGTAGCTGAGGATGACCTTTGAACTCCTCATCCTCCTGCCTCCATCTCCCAAGTGCCCAGACTGTAGATGTGAGCCATCATACCCAGGCTAGATAAATGGTTTGCTTTTAATCCTCTCAGAGGTTCCTCTGGCGCGCAGGTCGGTGACCTCCTGACACCACAACAGATAAGAGCACAGTGGTGGGGGAGGTGAGGGCCTCCAGGTCATGGGGAGGGGGTGTTAATAATGGAGGGAAGAGCAGACCACAGGACTCTCAGTAAACTCGGTTCAGAGCTCACAGACAGGAGAATTTCAATCATCCTGGGCTAAAAATCACAAAGTTCTCAATGCCATGTTTTTTAAAAGGATACATTTTTAAAACGATACACTTATTTCTCAGATTGGTGAAGTGGATGAATTTTAAGGTGGACAGAAAGCAGAGAAAGTTCCCAAGCACCATGACGCAAGGGGGCGCCCAGCTGAGAACAATCAGCTGATTTTCGTGCGGTCACGGCTTCTTCACACGCTCCTGCCTTTACATTGTCTTCTAAGTTTCAACATGAGAGTAAAGAAAAGGAAACATTCATCATTAAAGGAAGGGCCTGTCTCTTATGGAGTCTCCTCCTCTTTACAGAAACTGTTGAAAGACTACCACGCTTCTCATGGGGCTGTGTGTTAGTCAGGGTTCTCTGAAGGAACAGACCTGAGAGAATGAATAATAACATCTTCCATATGTATATGTGTACATATATAATATATAATATATAATATATAATATATAACATATAACATATAACATATAACATATAACATATAACACATAACACATAATATATAATATATAACATATAACATATAATATATAATATAATATATGATATACGATATATAATATATAATATATAATATATAATATATAAAATATAATATAATATATAAAATATAATATATAAAATATAATATAATATATAATATATATTATATATTATATAATATATATAATATATAATATATTATAT
Organism: Apodemus agrarius; assembly: GCA_964023405.1. Lineage (NCBI taxonomy): Eukaryota > Metazoa > Chordata > Mammalia > Rodentia > Muridae > Apodemus > Apodemus agrarius. The sequence goes on from OZ030008.1 coordinate 13,010,939, forward strand.
ATATGATATATTATATATATATTATATATATATATATATATATATATATATATATATATATATATATTAGAATGGTTTACAAGGTGTGGTCCAGCCAGTCCAACAATGAGGCCCAAGCATCCAGTAGTTGTTCCGTCCATGAGGCCGGGCATCCCATCCGGTCTCAAGTATACACTGGAATCTGGAAGAAGTGGGCTCTAATGCCAGTGAAGGGATGGACTTGCCAGCCAGAGTGAGGGCAAGCAGGCCAAGCAGGCCGAGAGCAAACGCCCTCACAGGTGCACCCAGCTGCTTGGCTTTCAGTCAGTTCCAGATGTAGTCAAGTTGACAACCAATCCAGGCGGCCGTTTGTAACTTTGACCAACTCTCCTGACTTGGGAGGACTCCATCATATTTTTATGACATCTGGAGACATGCCAATGGTTATAAGATGACGACGGCCTGTGACTGCTCTCCCGTGCATGGCTGCTGTTGGACTTTTTGACAGTCGCACCGTGTAGGCTAGACTTCTCTTGGTCTACCTCAGCACCTCGTGTGTCCACCATAAGCTCAGCTCTGTTGGAATATTGCTCTAGCACACCCAACCATGCCATCTACAGCGAGAGTGGATTACCCCCGCTGTTACTCCTATTACTCCACCCACCTGTTATAATTCCAGCACTTTCTGGGATAAGGACAATTTCATGTATAAGGTCATTTGAAGTGTCCGTGCCTGGTGCTTTGGTCCTGCATGGCTGGCCACGTGCAGCCTGCAATGGTCTACGTTTTTTGGTTGCACCTTGTTGAGGGCTAGCCTGACCTGAGGCTTCCCCTGGGGCCCTGGTTCGTGGAGAAGCAACACAGCTCCTTCTCTTGGCAAAGCCTGGAACCAGGCTCTTGAGGGAGCTGTGGCTTTGGATCCTGAGACTTGTGCTGTCTTCACTGTAGGGGTCTGTGGTTATTAGTCCCAAGGCTGCTATGTGCTCACTATATGACACCTTCCTTTGAGACACTCTATGCACCCTTGCTTGATTAGCTTGCCTCTGACTCTGTCCCCCCAGCCCCCACTCAGATAGTATATAATATACTGCATGTTTCAATAAACTTGCTTGGTACAAACCATCTGCTCTTGCAAGATCTCTCGACCCCAGCTTTCCTATCTTCTTTTATCTTCTTATCTCATGACCTGCCCTCAAAGGACCCCGTCAAGGGACAGTCTGCTGGTTCAAATCACAGCTCACGCTGCAGTGACCACGCCGTCACCTTTGTGCTCATGAACGCTTCCCTAAGACAAGGCCTGTATGCTCAGCCAGGGGTCTTCGGGCAGCGAGTGCATTCATGTCATTTGCCAAATGACTTTTGCAGACACTGGGTCTTGGGGGCCCACTGGTGATCTTCCTGTGCATTCCATTGCAGGGCATAGCCTTTCCTGTCACCTCCACAAAATAAAGGGCTCTGGCAGGCAGCCCCAGGGGAGCGGCTGCTCTGTGCCAAACCCGAGCATGGCCCTGCCTGGGACTCAGAAGCTGGTCTTCTGCTCTCGGCAGTTCTGGGACGGAGTCTGAGGCGGCAGGTGGCTAGCATGTGGCTTCTAGGCGTCCCAGACTCACCCTGGCAGCCTCCCAAGTGTGGGGTGCTGCAGGCCCAGGCGTGTTAGCAGCACCGTGTCTGCGGCACCCTCACTTTGTTTCCATCTCGTCCCTGGTTCTGCAGCCCCCACCCCATGGCTGTCCCAAGTGTCCCAAACCTATTTCATGGCTCTCAGGAGGGCGATTAGAGCTGTTCCCACTTCTGTGTTAAACGGTTTAAGCCACGGACATCAAGCTGGGTCCTGTATCAGCTGCAATTTACCATGTTGGTCACAGCCCCTTCATCCCACCCCGGCAACAGTGGGATCCTAGCAGCTGCTCAGAGGGCTGGGGTCCGAGTCTCCCTCTCTCATTTCAGGGAGCTGATGCGTGACATGACCCTGCAGATGTGGGAATCTAATCTCCTTTGAGATGGCTTTTCCTGGGGACAGAGCTGTGTGTGTGTGTGTGTGTGTGTGTGTGTGTGTGTGTGAGAGAGAGAGACCCAGGCCTGGAGGGATGCTCTCGGCAGCCTGTCACCCCCAGAGGCCTTGCAGGTGGATATGCAAATCAACCCAAGTGCCAACACTGCCAGCTCCAGGAGGGCAGAGCCCAAGAGCCCTCAAGGTCACAGTGGGCAGGAGGCGCAGGACCAGAGAGGGGCAGCTGGCGACCTGACTGCTGGCAGGGGATGTTGGGAGGTGGAATCTCAGCCAAGAACCCGAGTCAGGATGGCAGGGCCTGAGTGCTGCCCCGTCCGCTCCATGCCCCTGCAGGTCGCCACATTCTGGTCCCTGAGGGGTTCTCTTCATGACAATCTTGATGTTTCTGGGGCCCCTAATGTCTTGCAGTTTCTGGAGTCACATTTTCATCCTGCCACGTTCTATAAGAACCCTCAGAGGGCACAGGAATTTCTAGGTCACAAATCTGGGGGGGGGGTGTTGCTTGGATTGTGGCCGGTGACAGTGTCAGTCCTAAGTCAGGGAAAGGCAGCAAAAGCAGAGTCAGGAGCAGAACCCCCAGGCTTCCTAGTTACACAGCGGCAGCCAGACCTGTGAAGCGGTGGGAGCAGGAGCGCTCATTTGAGATTATTGGTTCAGGAACTCAGGTGCAACAGCTGAATTCAGATATAAGAGGAGATAGACAGCTGTGTCCTCGTAGGAGACTTAGCCAGACCAATGTCCCCCTTTGGAATCTGTCACTGGTCCATCTTTCCCACACAGCTCTGTCAGGAGCCAACCTCTCTCCCTCTCTCAGAAGACAGTGTTGAAGTTGAGGAGATGCTTTGAAGCCTGCACACCTGAGGTTGGATTGTCAGAACCTGTGTCAAAGCCGGCCACAGTGGCCCATATCAGGAACCACAAAATTTGGTTGAGGGCGATGGTGGCAGAGACAGGCGGACCCCTGAAGCTCACTGACCGCCAGTCCAGCCTCTGAGTGAGCCTAGCTTAATGAGAGACACTCTCTCCAAAGACAAAGTGGAGGAGCTGAGAAAGATGTGTGAAATATCCTGTTGACCCGCACAATAAACACAAATAAACACACACCATACCACACACCACACATACACACATCATACCACACACACCTCACCACACACACCATATACACACACATACACCACACACACACCACACCACACACACCACACCACACACACCACACTACACACACACACACACACACACACACACAAACACACACCTCACCATACATCACACACCATACAAACACCATACCACACACACCACACACACATTCACCACACACATCACACCACACACACACATAAACACACACCTCACCACACATCACACACCATACCACACACACTATACACACACATACATACACCACACACATACACACACCCCACCACACACACATACACATACCCCACCACACACACATAAACATACCCCACCACATACCACACATCCACACCCCACCACACACACATAGTACACACACATACCACATACACACATAAACATATCCCACACCACACACCACATACACACACACCACATACTACACATACACACACCGAACCACATAACACACACACACACACATACACACACACACACACACACACACTCACCAAATGAAAACTGCTCATTATGTCTATATACCGACTTAGTCTTATATTTCCTCTCCTCTCTGGGCCCCTAAAATAAACATAAACCAGCATCAAAGACAGAGCTGTGTGGGTTGGGCAGGGATGGGGTTGCAGGGCCAGCTTCAGTCTGTCAATGGCCTTTTCCTGCAGGAAATGCCAGCAGCTCGAAATGAATTAAGTCTGTCACAGAGCTGGGTATGCCCCAGGGGTGAGGGGCTTTGCAGCAACCTTTACTTGGGAAATATTAAGGAAGGGTAGAAACAACATGTGGTGCCCGAGCCCATGTTCCCCAGAGGACAGAGCCGAGGGGATGTTTACCTGAAAATGTCAGGTGAGAAGACGCTGCTCGGTTTTGTGGCAGCTTCAGAGTGACAGCGCCGGGCCGCGCCAAGGAAGGGGCTTGTCACTGGGCTTCCCCGGTCTATCCCAAGGCAGAGCCTTCAAAGGAAATCAGTCCTCTGGGTCCTGTAGAGTGTTTTTTCTTGTCCGGGTGAGGAAAGCTCTATTTTGGTTCTCTGTTTAAGAGGGGCAGTGGATCACTGCAGAGACTCCTACAGGGATTTCATCAACAAAGGAGGGAGAGACCGCTTCCCAGCAGGGCGGCTGCAAACTGTGGTCCCAGAGCTGTTCCACAGCCTAGCACCTGCCCCTCCCCCTCCCCCCCCAGGACCTTTGACCCCTCTCCAGATCCCTCCTTCCCCTCAGCTTTAATATCCTTCCCAATGCTTTTGACTCGGGTGTGTCTCCATTTTAGGTTCTTTTCCTGTCACACATACTCTGACAAAAGCATCTGAAAGGACAAAGAGTTTGTTCCAGTTTGTGGTCCCTGAGAATGGCCCACCATGGCGGGAGGCAACAGGGAAGGCGCGGTGGCAGAGGCAGAGGCAGACGCTGGAGGGTGACACTGCATTCAAACTCAGGAAGCAGAGAGTGAAGAGAAGGTAGGGCGGGGCTATCAGCTTCAAGACCTGATTCCTATTGGTCCATTGTCTCCAGCAAGGCTCCACCTCTTAAAGGTTCCACAGCCTTTTAAAGGGAACCAGCAGCTGTTGGGGACCAGCTGTTCAAACGGGTAACACATGTGGGGTACTGCACTACACCGGGAGTGCAGAAAGACTTCCAAAGGACTCCTGACGTGTCTTTCTAAAGGTTGATGGGTCTGTGGAGGGAAGGCTGGGCTGTGAGCGGATGGCCTCTGTGGTGAGTTAGTTAGTTAGTGTCAGTTCATAAGAATAAAGAGTATCCTCTTGACCTTCTCCACCTACCAAGGAGCTCAGGAGAATGAGTAACTGAATGGATGGGTAAATGGATACACAGAGACATGGATGAATGAATGAATGAATGGATGAATAAATGAACGAATGAATGATTGATGGATGGACGGGTGGGTGGAAGGTTAGGTACACGCATGTATGTGTGTGTGCATGTACGGATGGATGAATGGATGGATGTGTGCATGAGTGGAGAGCTGGTCTGAGTCTTGAAAGATGAACAAGGCAATCTGGGCCACACCAACCAAGTGGATCTGAATAATCCTAAAGTTCTGGCTAGCAGCCCTATGGAGTCCTAAACAGAAGCGGGCGAAGTTCCGAGACTCCAGTGAAGTGGAAACTTAAGGGTTCTTTGGAGAGTCCGTTGTGTTGGGTGGCGTTTTGCTGGGGCAAACACGTGAAGGAGGGTTTTCCTGAAGTGGACACGGGTGAAAGACTAAGGCAGACTCAAGAAGGAATGTTTAGCTGAAGCAGACACGGGAGAGAGGCTGTCCTGCTAAAGCAAGCACGTGAGAGGACCCATGACGAAGGCTTCTTTGCTGACAGCACACACACGTATTGGTCCGCCTTACACTGAGCTGCGTTTGTCGGGACTCCGAGGACTCGGGCTGATCAGACACACATGCCGACTCAGGATCCGTGTGAGACACGCGGAGGACGCGTGATGTTTCGGGGTGTAAATAGGACTCGACGGAGTGATGGGGGGAGAGGGCTTGGCTTGCTGGTGCAGCTCCCGGTGCAATGCTCACCTGTGGGTGATCTTCGCTTCCCCGAGAGAGGCACAGCTGAGCACTTCTCCTGGTGTTCCCGCTGGTCCCTCCCGCTGGCTCAAGCCCAGGCTGAGGCCTGACTGTCTCTGCCAGGTCGTGTTGCCACAGTTGCTTCCGAACTGCAGGGCTGGTGCATCCGTGAAGTGTTTGTGAGTGGATCGAGCTGCCCCTGCTGACCTGTGCCCTGCAGTGCCAGTTCCAGACAACACAGACGGGAGCTGCTCCAGAGAACCTTTCTAAGCAGGCCCGCTCCCCTGTATCCTTTCTTTCCCACTGCCTCTGGGGGCGGTGGGCTACAAGGGAGGCTAAAGCATTTAAGAGCCAGCATTAAAAGTAGGATTTGAAAACAAATTAAAGTTTCCCTCCAGCATCAAGGAAGGGGCACCCCTGGGAGCTTCCCCTGGCAGCAGGTTTGGTCCTTTGAGTCCCGTGCTGTCTGTTCCTTTACTGTGGCCCACAGGATAGATGTGACTGGCCCTCAGCTCCATCCCTCTCTTGCCTCTCTCTACAATGATCTCAGGCAGCAGCCCTCATAACAGACATTGTGAGGAGGCAGGAAATAGGGAGGGGGCTTGAGGCAGGGCATGCTGTGCTTTCATTCGTGATTTTTGTTATTATTATTTATTATTATAATTATTATAGACAAGGTGTCATAACCCAGGTTAGATTAGAACTCACTGTATAGCCCAGGCTGGACTTAAATGTACCATGTCTGTACCCAGCCTGGTCTTAGAACTTTTCTTTTTTTTAAAGATTTATTTATTTATCATATGTAAGCACACCGTAGCTATCCTCAGACACACCAGAAGAGGGCATCAGATCTCGTTACGGATGGTTGTGAGCCACCACGTGGTTGCTGGGATTTGAACTCAGAACCTTTGGAAGAACAGTCAGTGCTCTTAACCACTGAGCCATCTCTCTCCAGCATGGGTCTTAGACCTTGTGATGCTCCCGCCTCAGCCTGCTGTGTGCGGAGGTCCTGACAGATGGGCTGCCTCTTGTCTTTTACTGGACAGCCATTTGTTGAGCAGGTGTGGAGAAAACACACACGCTGCCTCTCCAGCTTCTGAAAACAACAAGAAACACGAAGCATTCGCTGCCCAGTGCTGAGACCTCTGCACCTTGAACAACAAAGCGAAAATCTGTTTTGAAACACACTGAAGAGAGAGAGTAGCTGGGGGGCCTCTAAGCAGCCCGAGATGATTTGGGGTGCTCCTGGGCCAGGAGGAAGCCACTTGGATTCTCACGAGTCTCTTGTCTTTTGAACTCTGGGCAGAGAGACTGTTCTGGGCTGCCTTGACTTTCCCTGTCTTTCTGTCCTTTGCAAAGCCCAGCAGGCACGGCTTCGCCTCAGCGTGGGTGGTCAGTGGCCCCTGCTGGCGAAGTGACTTCTGTGGTTTCTTTGTTTTTGAGGCTTCTATTTATGGAAAGTAACATTGATTTTTTTTTTCATCTGCAGAACAAGATCATCAAGTTTCCCTTAAAACCCTGTTCCAGCAAAGCAAGTAACTGGTTTCAGATGCATTTTGATGAGGCCGTGCCGTAGGCAGGATGCGGCTATTTTAAAAGGCCTGATGGAGGCTCGGCAGTGTTCTTAAGCGCTGGTCACGTGTGTGTACTTCAGGTCCTGGCCCCGGCCAGTGCTCTCATGCAGCCTCGCGCCTGGCTCTGCCTCCTGCAGCTACGGGAAGAGGGCAGCAGTCTCTCTGGTTTCCCCACTGCCCTTCCTCTGTGCCTGCACCCCTAACCTGCCGTCCACCTCCATGTTGGTCAGGTCCCTTGGGCCCTTCCACTGTGGGAGGGTCTTCCCACCCCTAAAATAATCCCCAAGATAATTTTCCTAAGGCAAGTCCAGCAGCAGGCCTCCCAGGTGATTCTAGATCTCTCTCTCTCTCTCTCTCTCTCTCTCTCACACACACACACACACACACCTGTCCACAACATACATCCACATACACACCACACCCTTGCCCTTCCTCAGGGGCAGGCATATCTGTCACAATTAAAATGCTGTTACTCTTGGGCCTCCTTACAGAGCCTTGTAGGACCTGTACGTGTGGCCCTAAGTGGTCCCACACTTCTCCATGACAACCGGTCTGATACCTGTTTGACAGCTTAAAAGTCCTGAGCTAAAAAAAAAAAAAAGTCCTGATCTGATCTGATATCTCATGTTAATTCATGCTGTGTGTGTCTAGGGGCAAGAAGGGGATGTGGTATGTACACATGCATGTGTACACACAGACACATTCACATATATTCACACATATACTGACACTAACAGTCACACACATACACATAGCAACGTGCACACAAGACACATGCATAATCATGCACACAACATTCAACACTCACACTCATATACATGTACACTATCACATAAGCATACATACTAATGGGGAGAGAGAGCGAGAGCGAGAGCGAGAGCGAGCGAGCGAGAGAGAGAGAGAGAGAGAGAGAGAAAGCAGCTGATCTGTATGAATTAGCAGGAGGGATTACATCGGCCTGGCTTTTTAACCTTGCAAGGAGATGTCATGCTGGTGTCTATACGTAGGTGAGGCACCACAGAGGTCACTCAGGAGTCTCAGTGATGGGGTGACCAGGCTGTGGAAAACTGGGCCAAGCGGCAGGCTCTGGGTTCTGCATTCCTTGGACTAAAGTGACTCCTACTCCCAGATCTTAGATAGTATCTGACCTTCAGCCTAATGGACCCTCCAGCCTCCATGTTGCTTTGATTGCAGACGTATTTGGAGATGCAGGTGATGACTCATGTCATAGGCAGATGCTGCTGCTGCTGGTGGTGGTGACGGTTGCGAGCCTCACCCCTGGCAGCAGCTGGCATGGCAGGGCCCTGGGGGGCTGGAGGCTGGAGTCCGGAGGCCAGGTGTGATCTCTGAGACTTTTAGGCTCCACCGTTCTTGTCTCTGTGAACAGAAAGACTGTCCTGTCTTGTTCCTGGGGGTATAAAAGGCAGCTAGACTGAGGTGCATTGGGGTGTGTGGCTGCTTCAAGTCCACAGATTATAACAACAACCTGTTCCTATTCCAGACTCACGTTCACGCTTTTACAGGGTCAGTATTGTACAGGGGCCTCTCACTGGAACGGCTTACGCCTGGTTTGGAAGTTTTTATTTCCTCCGTTGTGCACAGCGAGAGATGGATTTGCAGCACGAGCCGTATTCGCTGCAGGAGAGTGGAGGACGCCCCGCTCACCCCACTCTTCACTCCCCGCTCTGGTTGAGCCTTGTCCTCGGAGGCCAGTTACAGACGATTGGGGTGTTAGCAGCCATGCCCCGAATCGGAGGGAAGGTTTAATGAGCGTGTAAGCTTTAGATGAAATGCGGCTGACCATGCGTGTTACACGAAACATGTGTTCTCTCTCAGGAATCAAGAGGCAAGCCACCACAGCTCAGAGGTTAAGAGCAAAGGCTGCTCTTCTGAAGAACTGGACTTTGGTTTCTAGCACTCACAAAGCTGCTCACAACTGCCTGTAACCCCAGTTCTAGGTGATCCAGCACCCTCTTCTGGCTTCCGCGGGCACCAGGCTCTCAGGAGGTGCACAGACATATACATTAAATGTATAAAGCACTTATGCACATTAAATGAAAATTATTTTTTACGAGGTTAAGTCATTGAGAAACAGAATTAATAAACAGGCAAATAAACCTGCTTTCTCTATAGGAAGCAGGGTCCTCAGTGGTAAGGACCAGCTGCCTCCAGTCTGAGATACGATTTCTAGTTGCTTGTTTGTGCAATACCTTGCTCTTCAGAGGAACCTTCCTGTTCAAAGCACTCGCCTGTTATTCCTCTCTCTAGTTCTTCCTATGACAAAATAACATCAGTGAAAACACGTATAAACACCAGCCCTGCTAGATTTCTCACAAATGTGTCTGTGGGTTTCCCTCTTCTCATGGGGATATCCGCCAACGCAGTCCATGAGGGAGGACATGGTGGGTGGTGGTGCATGGGTGGTTCGGAAACCCCGTGAGTACTTCCGGTGAATGACCACACCGGGACCGCTTGTCCATAGGCAGATCAACATCACTTAGGGTAACTGAAAACTTATAAAGTTGGGGGACTGAGGGTAGGGACATCTGGGATGGACAAAGGTCACTGGCTGAGGGTTTGGGGGTACCTGAATGCCTCATTACTATGGGGAAGCATTTCAGGACTCTCAGGTGCGGGCTGGACAGGTTTTGTCAGGAGAGTGGAAATTGGTCCTATAAGGAATGAAGGCTATGTGACATTCCTTAGGTAGAGGCGAGTGTGGGGGCTTAGAGCTCCCCAGACAGGGTCAGAGAAGAATGCCTGTAGTGAAGGGGGTCCCCCATTATGTGCCAAGCCTCTAAAGCTGTCAGGTGAATGGTGGACTCCAATCTTAATGAACAGTTTCTCCACGTGGGCCTTCCTCCCGGACTCTGTCCTGATGCCCTTGGTGTGAGGAACACCCCGTGGCTTCTTTCCTGGCTCCTTCACACAGCATCATGGTGTAGCCAGTGGGCTCTTGGGAAGGCCAGTCTTGATATTACTTTCAGGGACCTTTCCTATTCTGTTCACGCTCTGTGCACACGGAAGAACTGTCTCCCTCGCCTCCATTTCTAGGCTTAGGCTCGTGACAGCTAGCATTATAGCCAGGATACTGGCTCATATGCACATCAGTGTCTCCAAGTTCCCCTTCTCCTCGGCACAGCGATCCACTAATAGTCACGTGATCCCAGTCAGGCGGGGGGGACCTGTCACAGTGGAGATGTGAAACGGAGCCACCAAGCAGAGAAAGATGGTGCCAGACAACAGATTCCTGAAGATATGACTTCAGTTCCTGGGTCCAGTCCACGCCTGACATTGGTCCATTGGTCACCCCAAATAATTAGTCATATGACTCTTACATTCTATTTTCTTTCCTTCTCAGGAGTGACGTCGCCTGTCATTTTCTCTGGCTCAGTTAGCCCAGCCCCAGAGGCGCTGCCTGTGCCCTGCAGCACTTTCCAGAAGGGCAGAGGGGCCTTGGAGGGGGAAGCTCCTTTGGTAAGCATGCCTCCTCACCAAGTGTCTGGAAGGCCTCCCCGCCCATCACAGAAGCATCCTAGACACCCATGGGGCTGTGGACATGCGACGGTGGGGGTGGCGTCTGTCTCCCTGCATTTCCCTGGGAGAATCTCCTGCCTGGTTCTATCCCAGAATTCTCTCTTCTTCTGGATGTCCCACCTCCCTATTTTCTGCCTAAGCCATAGGCCATCAGATTTATTATTGACAGGTACCACATCCATACAGACATAAGATATTCTTTCTACAGAAGGATTGACAGACATGTAATGAACATGTAATCCACTTGGGTTAAAAAAAAAAAAAAAAAAAAAACCAAACAAACCCACAACCTAGCTAGGCAGAGAGGACTTCTGGGAAAACCTAAAGCCATAATAAGCCCACTGCTGCCCCAAGCCTGTGGAGGTGCCAGGGGAGGGAAGAGGTGTGGAGAGACAACAGAGGGGCCTGGAGCTGCAGGGAAGATGGCTTCCTCTGCAGACATTCAGAGGTGTTGCCGGTGCTGAAGAGGACAGGGTCAAAGGAGAAGCCAGGGTGGCTACGGAGTCTCCCGGAGTTTCCCTCGGTGGAGTGGAGAGGGGACCGAGGGAGTGCTGCTCCTTCTGCTCCATATTCTGTAACCTGAACCTACTCTGAACCACGCTTCTCAACGAACTCAAAGCCCCAAATGTTCTCAGCAGAAAGAAGCGCGTGCAGGATGGGACTCGGGACCACGAGTGGCAGTTGTCTCCTGGTGCGCGCCCTGGGCTGTTGGTGACAAGGAGCTGGCTCTGGGCATCCAGTAGGTGCTCACTAAATGTGTGTTAAGTGCATGAATTGGAGGTTGGGTTAAGAGAGTTGGCAGTGGGCTCTCCTGGGGGTTTCTCCTTTCTCCTTTATTGGCTTTCAGGAGGGTAGATATTGGCTATTGAGTGTGTCTTTCCTTCCTTTCTTCTCTCCTTCCTTTCTTCTTATCTTTTGTGAGACTCAACACCCTTTTTTTTTGTTGTTGTTTGTTTGTTTGTTTTGAGATAGGTTACTCTGTGTAGCCCTGGCTGGTCTGAATTTCACTATATAGACCAGGCCTAAAAAATCCCAGCCATCCACTTGCCTCCATCTCCCAAATTGCTGGGATTAAGGGTGTGTACCAACACATCTTTAATCTGAACCCTTGTTTATTCATTGATTGATTGACTAATTGATTGTTTTTGACACAGGGTCTCACTACATAGCTCAGACTGGTTCTGAACTTACAGCCTCCTGCTTCGGCCTCTGGCACGTCACCATGGAGATGTAATCTTCCCATTGTCCCCATTCTGCCTTGAGAGCCTGTTGGCTGGGACAGCCTGTGCTGGCCGGGACAGATGTCCTGTTTAGATGTGTTAACAGATACACAAAGGGAAGACTTTAAAAGAAACAGTCTAGACTTTCAGAGACTTCCAAACTTTGACTAACTAAAACCATCTTCGATTTAGAAGCGTGCAAGGCATCCCAGACTCTCTCTTTCATTTTTCCGTAATCTAAAGCCGCCTTAAGAATTCCCATCTCACCCAAACTGTCAGGCCAATTTCACGTTTCCAGAGCTCTTAGCAAGTGGCATCTCAGACGTCAAGTACCTCGTAGGGACTGTGTCCCGCTGTGACCTTTGTGGTACGCGCTTGCCGAGAATCTCCCGGCTGTAATACTGGAGACACAGGGATAACAATCACACCTACTCTGAAGACTCAAGACTCACTGAGAAGCAGTTGCAGAGCCAGCATCCTGGACCTGGACCTCAGGTGCCTGGGGCCTGTATGCCTGCGTCCCATGTTCCCAAGCGTGTCCCTCTACCAGGCCCGTGACTGCTGACCAGGACCTTAGTCTGGCTGCTGGTCAGGGAGGTAACACCAGGCACTTCTACCAGAATACATCCACTGGCCAGCAAAGGAAGTGCTCGCCACCCGAGGCTTCCCTCCCTCCCCCCTAGTGCCTCACTTTCCCACTGGTGCCTCTAGCAATAGCTTCCTAATAGCGCTGTCTCATTGTACCCTTGTGTGTGTATGGGGGGTGGGGTTAGCCTGGGTCAAAGCCCCCTGGCTTGTCAGTTACAGGGACTCTAACATATTTAAGTCTGGAAATGCGAAGGGATTGGCCCCAGGCAGACTTAGAGAAGCCTCCCGCTTGCATCAGACCTTATCATCTGGGTGCTCAGCATGTTGAGTCTTTTCTGTTGTCCCCTCCAGGCCCAGGGACAGAAGGAAGGAAGAGGTGGAAAGCAGGTGAGAGTCAGAGGACGGAGGGGAGCAGCAGGAAGTGCCTGCTGCCAGCCTTGACGTGGTGACCCAAGAAGGGGCTTGTGGGGTCCCGCCCTCCCTGAGGAGAGTGGGTGATGGGCAAGGGTAGGCATTTTCTTCAGTGGTACAGCCACCTGTAGAGTCTAACCCCTCTCTTATGTCCTGTAAGAAATATTAAACAATTGCTGGGAGTGCACTCATGTATGCACACACACACATTCACACATCACACACACATGCACACACAAGCATGCACACACACACACACACACACACACACACACACACGAAAGTTGGAGAGGAGAGTTGAAAGAGGCAGGGGATTAATTAGCGAGAGTGGGAGGGACCAAGGGAGAATAACGGGGCGAACATGACTGAAACGCGTCGTGCACATGCGTGACAACACCAGAAGGAACCCATTAACACCGTGATTAATTAATAGATGCCGATAAAAACCCTTTAGGAAAGGAAGAAAAAGGAGTCATCCCGATTGGACCGGCTCAGATCATGTGACGATTGTCAGCTCAATCACTGCAGCTGGGAGCATAAGGACCCCTGGCATGCCTCTTCCCCATGCACTTCCTTTCTCAAGACTGAGTGCGAGGAAGAGCCCCACAGACTGCTGTGTCCATCACGACGTCACCGACGTTGACCCCATGATAGGGAACCTGGTTAGCACCCAGGTAGGCTTGTTCAGAAGTGCGGCCTCGTGGCTGCTCCGTGCATGGCGGACGCTGCTGCCTATAGAGTCAGCTCTGATTTTGTATTTAGATCTAGGGGTCCAGTCTTTTAACAATTCCCTTTTCACAATTTGGAAAATTTCAAACATTCATAAATGCAAAAGACTGAGATAATGAAAGCTAGGCCTCTGTCACACGTTCCACACCCAGACTCCTGCTGCAACCAGCTCTCTTCGGGGCTCTGCCCTGTCCTTAGGTCCCTCTGAGGAAAACCAAACATGTCCTGTTTCATCTATAGCTGCCTGTAAATGATAAAGCTCCTTCTGCTCCCCAAAGCAAGATGCAGACAAACCTGGTGTTGGGTTTGTGTGGAAGCCTGTGGCAGGGTTCTCTGGAGACTCATCCATACCAATTAGTCCCAGGCTATGATGACCCTTGACCTTTCTAAAATACTGTACTCCTAAAGATGAACCAGCTGGCCGATGGCCAATTCACAGTGCTTTTCTCTCCTCACCATGCATATCCGCTTGTGTGTCTGTGCTGCTGTCTGCCGCTCTAATTCTGACTAGGAGCAGTGAGCAGGAACCACACCACAGTCTGGACACTGTGCCACCTCATATTTCCAAGAAGCCATGTGTGACTCCTAACCCAGTTCCTGATAGCATCCTGTCTCTGTGAAACCCCATGAGCTGGTGTTTACTGTCCATATTTCCCTCAGAACCCTGGTCTTCCACAGTCCACTAGAAATGCCCTCCGAGTTTAGCTTCTTGCAACCCAGGGCTTCTTCAGCTCACAAATCACAAGCCAGGCCCTAAGGCTACACACAGCATAGCAACCGCCACAGGACCCCGGGGCCTCAGCACCAATTTCTCTATTGGTTGCTTTTCCTGTGGCTGACAGAAAATTACTGACAGAAGCGACTTGGAAAGCTTTATTTTAGATTAGGAGTTAAGAAGAGGCGTAGTCCATCACTGTGGGAAGATACATGGTGACCAGTCAAATTCAGGAGACAGAGAAAGAGGCTTCCCCTCAGGTAAACTTTCTTGGAAACATGGCGCTGAACCTGTCTGTTCTGTGACTGTAGTCAGTATAGTCGGGAGAGAGAGGTTAACAACTACACAGAGAAAACAGATGAACACAGACCCTCTGTCATAGTGGCCCAGGGGCAAGCTCTCTGACTCCCCCCAGATCGAGAACAGGGAGGGAGGACATGGAGGCCAGGGCAGAGAGCAGCCAGTGTGTGGCTGGTAGGAAGAGGTCTTGTGAGAATGCTTTGGAAGCAGCAAAGCCAAGGTGACAAGAGGGGAAATGGAGTCACGTGGGAAGGGAAGGTGGGGCAGGATCTGGTGGGCAGAGTGAACTCTAGACACACGGGTTCCATCTCATCTTCAACTTGCTGAAGGGAGGGACCATTCTCTCTCTCTGGAAATGTCCCACAGGAACAAAGGCCCCAGCACATTTAACTTCACCTGGACTGTGGGAGCTTTTCCCATGATCCTCTTCCACCCCCGGTCACATCTCGCTCCAGTTCGTGGCCTGTCCGGATCAACCACTTGCCCCTCTGGCGCCACGTCCCCAACCCACACAATTTCCTTTCGCATTCCTGAGGTGATTAAGACACAGGGCCAGGTGCAGCTGTTGTTCTGTGTTGATGCCCACAGAGAAGGAACAGCAGGGACAAAGAAAATAATTGTGAGGCTCGGATAGAATCGGGGAAATGACAAAGGCGGGGCAGGCGATTTCTAGCTGACGGTGACATTTCATTGGATGCCCGGATCAATGAGACTTTCAAACAAGGGGCAGGGGAGGGCTGCTTGCCGAGGTGCACGGGGTCTGCCTGTGGCTGGGAGTCAGGGGAACCCTGTACTCATGGGAATGCACTAATTCTGTATGTATGGAGCACTCACTGCCTGGCATGGCTCTCAGGGCTTCATGGGTGTCCCCTCACTGTGCCCTCCAGAGCCACGCAGAGGGACCACACTGTTGCTGGGTTCACAGAGGAGGGACCCACAGGCATAGACAGTTTTGTGCACAGAGGCAACTGCATCTGCTGGGCAGCACGGGATCCTGAGCTCTGCCATTTTAACACTCGATTCACCGTGCTCCTCTGCCCCAAGTGGGAAGCCGCGTGACAGGAGCTCGCTCTGAGGTCCTTGCTCCCACCCAAAGCTGCCACCTAGGTTCCAATCCCCCTTTGTCCGAGGGCCTACACAGAAGCAACCCACGCACACGCATGTTTGTGTGTGTGCACACTCGTCGGCATCCACGAGCAGGGATGCACTGTGAGTGCTGGACTGGACACACACATGTGTGTTACAGGATCGCAGGGATCTGGGGTCACGTGAGCAGGATTTGAGGTCAGGCTCAGCTGTTCATTCACCTACAGCCTCACTGACGACTCAACCCCTTGGTATCTGGGTCGTCTTCTGCCCGATGGTGACAAGCAGCAGGAATCTTGTAGGGCTGTGGTGCAGAGTCTGAATGAGGCTCTGAGAAGGGGCCTGATTCGGGGATAGCACTGGACATGTCACTGTGGTACTCCCCTCCCCCATCCATGTGGCCTGCAGGCCCAGCTCCGTGTGGGGGCCTGGGGTGACTTGGAGGTGAGCTTCCTTTCCTTGGGGCTTCTTATCAAGGGAGGAGGAGAAGCCCAGACTCAGTGACCCCGACCTGGTGTGCCACCTTTCCATACCCTATCACCCTCCTCTGGAAAACGGGAAGGATCATGTGCTTCTCCCACGAGGCTGCGAGATTGGACCCTGTCGGAGCCAGGGGAGCACAGCAGTGCATCCGTGGTGGCTACCGAGTGTTTGTGTGCCCACGCGTGCGTGCGTGCATGCATGCATGCATGCATGCATGCGTGTGTGCGCACGAGCACAGGCTCTAATCGTCACACACGAGGTAAATTCAGGTGTTGTCCTCTGAAAGGCTGTCCTCTTTGCTGTTTTGAGACAGGATCTCAGTAGTCTGAAGCTCCCCAGAGAGGCTGGGCTATTGTACATCTCAAAAGGAAGCGACCGGCTGGCTTCACTGCCACGGCCCTCGCTTCACCCACCTGCTCCGCATTCTGCCACCTGTCACTCAAGTCTGACTCCGAGCAGGGCCCGCCCGCCTCGGCCTCCGCAGCTCTGGAGTCACAAGAGCCGACCGCCATGCCCAGCTCTTACTCTTATTTTGTCTTGGGTTTCGGGGTTTGAACCCAGGTCCTCGCAGTCTGCAGTCTCAGCTGCTGTTATTCTTTTTTTTTTTTTTTGGTTTTTCGAGACAGGATTTCTCTGTATAGCCCTGGCTGTCATGGAACTCACTCTGTAGACCAGGCTGGCCTCGAACTCAAAGATCCGCCTGCCTCTGCCTCCCAAGTGCTGGGATTAAAGGCGTGCGCCACCACCGCCCGGCAGCTGCTGTTATTCTTGCTGTGATTACAGTGCTTGGAGTCATTATGGACAGTTATGGCCAATGTGGGTCCCCTGTTCCTGCTGCACCTTCGCAGTTCCCTCAGCAGGCCACGCCCAGGACCCCTTCCCAGCAGGCAAGCTCTCTGCATCCCTTCAACACAGCCTTAGATGGTTAGATGGCTCCTTCACCCCAACCCTACCTTGTCTTGCTGCAGGCAGAAGCCATCGACCTCTAACATAAGCATATGCATATTCTTCCATCCAAGTAGTCCCTATTTTTAGGAGAGTGTCCCATAGAAACCAAGGCTCATCTATATGCGCATATATATGCATACATATGCTCTGGATAATAAATATTCAAAGATATTTATTCCAGTGCTGATTGTGGTTGATTCTAGTTGATCATAGGATCTGAAAATATTTCGGAGCAGGGCAGCACCTCTAGCCAATCTTACCCTTAGCACGGAGGATATTGATGCCACGGTGTCAGTAGGAGATGCTGTCCTTGGGGACCGACCTGGCACATGTGCATGCCTTTGACTGGACATAAGAATGCACCGAGTCGGTGAGAAGAGGTTAGACTGACAGGCTTTTTAAAATCTTGATTAATATTGTTGTCTTGATGCATTTTAATAACATAACATGTAAGCCATCTACACACCTGTGATCGTGAGCATGTGAGCATGTGTACACAGGGACCCACACTGACACAGTTAAATCTCCAGAAAGCAGCTTCCGGCGGGAGAACCTCAAGCCCCTTCGAGACTGACGTCTGTTAGCTCTGAGGCAGTTTCTGCAACAGAGGGATAGAGAGGGAAAGAAGGTGCACCCAAAGTGTGCATGTGCACATGTGCGTGTGTGTACATGTGTGCATCGGTGTGTGTGTATGTGCCTGTGTGTGTGTTGTGCATGTGTGTATGTGCATCAGTGTGGGTGTGTATGCCTGTGTGTGTGCATCAGTGTTTGTGTGTGTGTGTGTGCATCAGTGTATGTGGCGTGTGTGTGTGTGTGTGTGTGTGTGTGTGTGTGTGTGTTCAGCCTTCAGATGTCAGGGAATGAGGATTCTGTTCTTTTCACCTGGAAGTGGGACAGGAGGCCCCCAGAAGCTGTGTTCTAGGTTTCCCGCCTCATCCTGGGCAGGGTGGAGAACTAGCCAGGGAAAGGCACAGGGTAAGGGGAACTCGGCAGGCAGGCATTAGAAAGCCTCCACCTGTGGAACTAAGCAGCTGGGTGAGGACAGTGTGGAGCTAGCGGGGGATTGCCTCTTCGGAGAAGCAATGATGGGGCAGGCTGCTGTAGGCAGGCAGTGGGAGGGGGCTGCTGCTGCTGGGTGACCGTGCACCAGTGTGCATGGGACAGGTATGCCCCAGGCTGACGTGCATCCTGCTCTAGTTCTCAAAGGCCTACCTGCTTCCAGCTGTTAGAAAATCTCACTTGGAAGGACCTGAGCCCTGGAGCTGAGGTTCTCCCAAGAAGCCACAACTACACTGAGGAGTCAGCCTGCAGACCATTTGACCTTGGCTAAAGAAAACACTGGACTGTGGAAAGCTGGAATTTGCTGACCAAGAGCTAAAGTTAGCTTGGGCTGTCTTAAGCCATGAGCTAGAACGAATCCTTCCTCCACTAAGCATTTCTCCACTGAAATGTTGCTGTTTTGGCTCCTGGCTTTGGGGAAGTCAGTCCAGGGTCACTCGGGTCCGCATGCCTAGGGAAACAATGCAGCACTGGGTGTGCACGGTCCGGGGTGTCTTCATTCACAGGAAGCACGAGAGGAGAGGAAAAGGGCTAAGAAGCAAATAGCCGCAGGATTATCCCACAGTGAGCTGCTTCATCAGCGGGATCCCACCTCCTCCTGCTTCTGGAACCTTCCCAACTAGCTCTGCCCACTCGACATGCGAGCCTGTGGGGCCGTGGGGGGGATGCTCCTAGCAGCCACTGCCTTTGCCAACCTCTGCGTTCAGTCTGTGTTTGGTTATTGATGAAGCTCCTGGGATAGATACATCACTGAGTCCGAGGCATTCCCAGCCTCCGCTGGCCCTAAAGCTAAGGTGTGAGCAGGCGACCTCTCAGTCCTGCAGAAGACGGGGAAGGAAAGACATGCGCTAACTGTCTCACGGTCTCACAAGGCACCGGAGGGGGAGGGAAGAGGGGGAGAGGATGAGCAGCAGGGGTGTGGGGTGGAGGCCATTTGCAGGGCAGGGGACCAGGAAGGAGAGCAGTGGTGACTCTGGTGTCTACTGTCAAGGCAAACAAACAAACAAATAAACAAAACAACTCTGAGCCCAAGGGGAATGTGAGATAGTTTATTCTGTAGCCATTTTGATGAGTGAGCATGACTAGGGAACACAGATTTGGGGTTACCCCAGATCCACGGTCCAAGGTAGAAGCAGTTTCATGGGGCTTTTACAGTTTTACAGAACAGAGAACGTCATAAAGGAAGGCAAGGTTAGAGCGCATTGGTGGGTGCATTGGAGAGGGGGCTGCAGAGAGACGGGGTGGGGGGTCAGGGGGGCCAGGGGGACCCAGGGGGGAAGCTTTTCCATAGGCCTCAGATGCTGTCTGATGACCTTCTTAGCTTTTGGGTTGGTGGGAGCCAGTGGTCTGCTAAGTTAGCAGATCCCAAGTGTTTTTTAATCCACTAGTCACATGTTGTTAGTCCACACACAGAGATAGGCCAGGAATGGCTGTTACAGATGGCCAGAGCTGGCCCGAGGTGAGGCGATCGGCTCCTGAACCTGACGTGCTCTCCAAGTCACCGCAGGGCTAACCAGTCACACACAGTCTCTGCGGTGCTAACCAGTCAGTCTGCAGACATGGCTGCTCCTCAGACATGGGCAAGGGACAGTTCATCTTGATTTGTTCAGAACTAAAGGTGGTCTCAGCAGCTGATGTGCTTTTATAAAAAGGGATGTTTTATAGAGCGCGGTATGTATGGTGCAGTGGGAGGGGGGTACCTCTGCGGGTCTATGCTGAGGCCTCCCCTCCCCTCCCCTCCCCTCCCCTCCCCTTCCCTCCCCTTCCCCCCTCCCCTCCCCTCCCCTCCTAGGTTCCAGCCATATGATGGGTCTAGTATAGGATAGAGTTTATTATTTGGGCGCATGGGAAGGGGAGTTGAGAAGGGAGTAGAGGCAGAGAAAGAGAAGGGACAGAGAAAAGGAGAGAGAGAGAGAGAGAGAGAGAGAGAGAGAGAGAGAGAGAGAGAAGAGGGGAAAGGAAGGGAAGGGAAGGGAAGGGAAGGGAAGAGAGAAGAGAGAAGAGGCTGGTCAGGGTGAGGAACAGGAACAAGTGGGGTGGGGGAGGGAGAAGGGAATTAGGAGTCAGAGAGGCTCATCAGTCCCTTTTATAGCAGGCCAGGCCTACCTGGCTGTTGCCAGGTAACTGTTGGGTGGAGCTTAGAAGGAAAGCCAACAGCAGCTTCCCTCACTTGGCATTTGAGGGACCAACTAGTCCTAGATGGTCCCTCAAACCCTAGACACTAGTCACCCGTCTCGGCCAGGAAGCTGATCTGTTCTTCATGGGCATTTGTGCCTGGGCATTTGCATGTGGGAAGAGACATTGTCACATTGTAATTACCTCTATTTCATTTTCCGTATATTTCTTTTTATGTTATAGCCTGGGCATCAAATTAAAAAAACAAAACAAAACAAAACAAAACAAAAAAAACCAAACCAAACCAAAAGAATCATGTGCGGGACCAGAGCTATGACTCAGTGGGTCAGAACGCTTAGCGGCTCTGTCGGAGGTCCGGAATTTGGATCCCAGCACCAACGTTAGGTGGTTTACAGAGGCCTGTAATGGCATCTCCGATAGAGCTGATGCCCCCTACTCTCTCTCTCTCTCTCTCTCTCTCTCTCTCTCTCTCTCTCTTTCTCTCTCTCACGCACGCGCGCACACACACACACACACACACACACTAATAAAACAAATCTTTAAAATCTGCATAGATTATACTATCCATGACTTTCGTTTTAAGCTTTGACTACGGTGGAAATGAATTTTGAAATCGTTTCTACAATGTCGCTTCAGGACTGTTAGGGGTGAGAGCCGCCCTTCCTAAGATGCCGCTCTTTCCCCCAGGGAACCTGCGACCTCATTTGAAGGAGCTTTTGAGCTCTTGCTACATCCGAGCCAGGTTTTCATGACAAGAGCTCCTTGCCTCTCCTCTCACTGGCGTGTCCTCCTCTGCCAAGACTCCTCTTACGGCCACGGCTGGAGGCTGGTGTAATTTTTATCCTTACATCCTCGGGCTGTCGAAACATGCCTGGAATTGTCCCCATCAAGTGTGGCGACCTGGCTCTGGTTTGTTAAAGCGGCTGCTGCCAAATCTAGGCCACTGTCAGCAAGCAAATCATTTGTCCCTCCACGGGAGATAGAGCGACATCAACATGAAGGCGCAGGGCAGGAGCGGGACAGGAAGCTTTAGTCGTGCAGATGGGGCAGAGCGGGGAGGGCAGAGGAGAGGCCCCATTCACGGCCTGCAGCAGCCCGGAGCCCGGAGCCTGGAGGCAGCCATGGGAACACTGGCCAGGGCAGCCTGTGCTCAGCACAGCCACAGAGGCTCCAGGCAGGAGCAAACTGCACGGGTTCCCAGGACACCGAGAAGCAAGAAGTTAGCCAGAGGCTGCCTGGTCCTCAGCACACACAATGTGGGTCATTCCACATGGAATCCGGGCGCTCTGGCCGATGCTCAGTACAGTGACTGGTTCTCACAGGGGGCCGTGGGGGATGGGACGGTGACTTAGCAGCCAGGGAGGTCTCTTGGATACAGGGAGGGCTGTCACTGTGATTCATGGCTCCTCTGACATCGCAGGGCGCTTTTTGTGATGCAAAGTCAAATAGACACACACCAGGGGCCACAGGGCCTGTTGTAGCCCAGGAAATGGGACATAGAGGCAGCAGGACAGACAGACAGGCAGACAGGCAGGCAGACAACACACACACACACACACATACACACACACACACAGACACACACAGACACACAGACACACACACACACACACACACACACACACACACACCACAGCAAATAAGGACTTGATGAGATAGGATGCCTTTAGTTCTTGTAAGCCACAGACACAGTCCTTTCCAGAAGAGGATTCAGGTGTTCTGAAGCCACACCGTGACTGAAAACTGTAGACACAGATCCCAGGGTTCAAATTATGCATTATGGGTGTGTTTTCCCTCTTCTTCTTTCACTTAGAGAAGAAAACAAAGACAAAAACAAAAAACAAAAACAAAAACAAATAGTCAAAGAAAAGGAGGCTCCACAGGAGAGGGAGGGAAACCCTATCAAAGTCACCTGCATCAGGGTATCGAGCTGCTCCAGGCTGCTGCCTGGGGTAGAAGATGATGTCTGTGACAATCCTACTTCCTGCTACTCATTCTAGTACCCCAGTGAGGGAAGGAGGCACTCCGGACTGAACTGGGGTGTCAGGGACTCTCTTTGCATACACTACTTCCCTGCTCAGACAGGACTATTCACTGCGGAAGGAGCCAGAAGATCTGGAGCTGCTTCAGGATGTGCAGGCTCTGGGGTAAGGAGACTGTTCCTTTCCTCACACCCTCTCAGTTCTCCCTACCCCCACCTCTACCTCCTCATTATTCCCCACACCCCCCTCTTCTCCCCTTCCTCCACCCGACCCTCATGTCAAAGATTCCTTTATGTTCTCTTTTGAAATCTCTTTTGCCAAACAAATAATCCATTTCTTTCAGATTCATCCCCATCCAGACTCTCAGGCCAGGAACAAAATATATATGAATTCGTTGGCAGGATATAATAGGAAGCTGTAGTCCAGTTTGAGATGGAGTCCTTATTCCTCTTGAAAAACTCAAGAGCACAGATTTTTATCACCCTCATTTCAGTCGCCATTCTGGGCTTCCTGGCTTGGAATTGTCATTAAATGCAGCTGACACGCCCAGGACTTCCCTGACCTGGACCTCTGAGTCCTTCCATACCCTTAGATCAGTTCTAAGAATTCACATCACAGTCAGATTACATGGTCCAATAACCCCACTTCTGGTAGCAATCTTCCGTACCAGCTGATCACATGCTAATGTAAGACACAGGACAGAAGTCATGTAAGAAGGACTATTCATTTGGCGTATGGCTTTGTAAGGTCACAGCCCATCCATCATGGCAACACAGCCGGGCACAGCACCTCCACCTGCAGCAGTGGGAGCTCCTGTCAGCTATTCACATTGTCGGCCTCAATCAAGAAAGAAGAGGGAGGAGGGAGAGGAGGAAGGGGCTAAGTAGGGAGACCCAGTTTTCCAGAAGTAGTCATCTGCTTCCTCCAGCGATTAGAACTGTGTCACGTAGCTCGGCAGAGCCAGGGGCCCTGACATCACACACAGAACTTGTCTGTCACGGTCCTGTTGGTAGGGAACAAGGTCACATGAGAGAGCCGGGTAGTATCCGACACAGTCCCAGGATCTGTCTGACAAGCCCGCGTACAGCTGTTCCTTACAGAGGACCGTGGTGCCCACCTCCCCGGACAGCTGTGCTTCTGGTGTGAAGGAGGCCATTAACCATGAGCTCCCAGCCTGAAGGTTCCACCTGAGCTCAGGGTACCCCAAGTAGTCAGCAAAACCCTCAGGTGCAACAGAAACCTCAGAATCATAACCCTCTGTTCACAGCCTCCTAGCAACACCCCAATCAGCTCACTTGGGGGACCCATTCCCATCACCCCAACTCCAGGCATCTCAACCTGTGGGACCTCAGCAGCCACCATGTGCAGACTTGCTGAGATGCCACAAGCCCTTGCTGGCTGTGGAGCCTATCGCCATCTCCAGCAGTCTAGAGGTCATCCCAGGAATAAGTTGCTGTTCTGCAGGAGCCGCAGTAACCAGTATTTCTGCTCCAGAACTGCCCTGGGTTCTTGATGCCGGTCTGGTGACCAGGCCCGCTGCCTCTGCTCATCCGTACACATCAACCAGTGACTGTGGTAACGGAGTGAGTTGTAGTTCTGGATGGATGTAGCCCAGCATGAAGACTTGGCCCCAGTGTCAAGAGAATCTTGGACCCACAAGACATTTTGCCTTTGACAGTCATGGGCTCAGACCTCATGAAATGCCCTGACCTGCTGTTTATGATATAGTTAGGTGGGCAGGACATGTAGTCCATGCTGCGTTACAGTGTCCAGAGACACTTCCTCATGTAAAATGCAGTCTCAAAAAAATAAGCTGAGCCCAATCAGACACCAACACAGCTATTCCAGCCAGACGAATATGGTGACTTAAGTTCGCCACGACCTGGGTTCAGGGGTCACCAGGCTTGGCGCCTCTTCTCTCTCCGTAGACTCTGAGGACTTGTTTGAAAGCAGATCCCAGAGCTCAGGCCTTGCCTTCTGAGACAGCTGCAAGATCCTGATGACTTCTAATGCTCGGATATGTCCTGACAGCTGCCAACTGCCTTTTTTACTGGCTACTTTTCCAGAAGTTTGGTAAGGGCCGCTCAACATTACGTCTCTGTGGGAAAGTGTCACATTCTGGGGCCACTCCTGTGCTGTGTCACAGTGTCTGTCACCTTTTAATTGCTTCTACTTGGAAGGGCAGGTGAACACTGAGCGACCCTTGAAAGGAGAGGACAGGTTCAATTAAAGTGGCTACGTGCTGGCGCGCAGAGGACCGGCTCCTCAAATTGGCTTTGGCAGGTGACAGGGCGCGTTGTGAGGTGTCCTGGGTCACCACTGAGGAATACCACTGAGTGCCACCTCAGCCTCCACCGCTAACTGTAATTTCAGGCTGTGTCTCTTCAGTTAGCTCACCGGGCTGACCTAGGTAAGACGCAAATTGGAGCTTCAAGTTCCCACTGCCCACCAAGCAATGGTGGTGAAGAAATCCCAGCAGGGAGAGAGATGGAGGGGAGGGGCGAGACCTTGCAGGCACTGGAAGCTGATGTAGGGGGTGGCTGTTGTGGCCTTGCTGATCCCCTGGGCCATAAGCATGAGCTGTGAAGGTCAGAGCCACTACTCTACTTCCAGAAGGACAGTGCCCAGAACCTTGAGCTCCACCCTGTGCTGAGGCTCATCAAAACCCCTGAGCCCCTCAGTGTGCAGATGAGTCTCCTTCACAGACATACAAGGCTCGAAAAGGTAGATTTGCTCATGGTGGCTTGGGACGACGGAACATGTCTAGTCCTAGGCTTCTCCTTGGCCCTCTTAACCGGATCAAAGGTCTGGTCTTTCTGCTCCAGCTCTGAGCCTGCCCCCAATGCTGTTCTTCTGAACCTCCAGGAGTTCTGAATGCTTCCATCTCAAAAACCTCCTGTCTCTGGAGGAAGGAGAGTGGCCCCAAGAGGAAATGGTTCTCTTAGTTACTCTGGAACCCTAATGCTGCTCAGGATGGAGACTGAACTCTTGACAGTCGGGAGGGGGGCTGTCGGTCATTCTGCCCCTCAGCCTGGCTGCAGATGGTACTCACATCTCTCCTCCCAGAGGTAGAAGCTGTGGCTGTCCTGGGAGATCATTCTAGAAGGGGTTGCTCCAGGTTCTCCCTCTGCTGAAGGACATGGTGAGGTCCGTGAAACGATTTGTTCTTCCCAAGGGTCCCCTCAGACAAGAGAATTCCCTGGGTGGGGCCGAGTGAATACTCTCTCTCTCTCTCTCTCTCTCTCTCTCTCTCTCTTTCTCTCTCTTTGAGATTTATTATTTATTATATGTAAGTACACTGTAGCTGTCTTCAGACACCCCAGAAGAGGGCATCAGATCTCATTACGGATGGTTGTGAGCCACCATGTGGTTGTGAGATTCGCACTCAGGACCTCTGGAAGAGCAGTCTGTGCTCTTACCCGCTGAGCCATCTCTCCAGTTCTCGGAGTGAATGACTTCTAACTGACCTTTCAGGGTGTGTGGCATTGTCAGGTTTGGGATGTCCTCAGGTGGGGTGCCTCCTGCAGGGTTACACGAAAGATACACGGAAGGAACCGCACTCGAGTAGAGGCATTCTGGATCGGAAGGCTCCTCGCTGTGCCCACAGCTGCCTGGTGGTCCTTCTCACCGGTTCCCTCGGAGGCCGTTTTTCATCACTGCCTCATTAAGAAAAATTAGGTTTAGATGAATTCTTCTCCAAGGACCCCAGTTTGTGCTAGCCTGTCCTGACGGAGCAGAAGTGAGAGCCGGTCGCTGCCGCTGTGGCGATGGAGTCAATGCCAAGCATCTGTCACGTGAGCTCTTACCACTAATAGCTCAGCGGAGCCCAGAAAGCACTTAGGGCGGCCTCGGACTGCAACTATTTTCTTGGTTCCAGCGTAACCTTTGCCAGAGAGCAACACAGGCCTGCAGCGTGTGCTGTCACCTGGGAAGGGAGGTGCCACTCAAGATGGACTGTTTCCCTGTGTGGGGACCCTGAGCCACGCCAGCTCAGCCTTGGACAGACCCACACACCGGAAAAACTCCACCGCGGATGCGCCTCACGTGGCCAGGCTTTGGGGCAGGGGGATGCACATCAGCGCCTGCGTCTCCTTGTCTTAGCGGTAGGGAGAGACACCATGAGAGAGAACCCAGAACAGGAGGACTCTGGGGGATGGGACAGCCAGAGGGAGGGGCAGATGTGTATTAATGAGCTCTGCTCCGTGCCAGCTCCTGTCACAGATCCGGATCCGATCCGTGTATGCGACAACTGGCTTTGAAGGGGGTGGGGCCAAATAGTCAAAATCTTCAACTTCAGCAGGGAAAAGCCATAACTCCAGGTGGCTAGAAACTCGAGTTGGATTCACATCAGGCCTTACTGCTGGGGCGAGAGATTTTCTTCCAGATTGGGGTTTCTGTCTGTTTGAAAGTTTACTGTGGAGTGGGGACGTGCATCCTAGGATGTCTTAACACTAGGAACCAATAATGGTAGGAACCGAGGTGTAGTCACTGGATCGGGCCAATCACAGCCTGCTGGAGGTGTGGTCAGCCCCAGGGACTGCTGGGTAGGAAGGCAGGAAAGGACTAGGCGTCCATAGCCCGGAAGTCACTTGGCTAAATGGGAAAATCACTATACTTCCCATAGTTCCGCAGTGTTGTCCTATGGTTCAGAGGAGACAGGAGGTTCAGCGCTCTGAGAGCCACAAACCTGTAGGTAGAGGCACGGTGCGGTTCAATAACCCAAGAGTTATTAAAGTGAAGTTGATTGTTTTAGGATAACAGAGCGCCTGGTGACCAATATCTCAACTAAACAAACGAAAACATTCTCTCGTAATATTGTGAAACCAGTATTGCACGAAATCGAATTTTTAATTAAAATTAATTTTCATCACACAAGTGTATCCCTCTGTAGCAAACCCAGAATCCAAAGGATGGGTTCAAATCCCCAAGTCGCCTCCTGAGGCTGTCACCTGCCCCCCATCTCATCGTCCCTGCTATCAGGCTAGGAACTCCGCTTGGGGCTTTTTCTATGATGTCTGTCATCTGTGTGGCGACTCAGACAAGACACGTGAACACCGATTCCTTCAGCAGATGTTCACTGGGTACCTATTGAGTGCTGAGTTCACCCTCGGCGAGGCAGAAGCTTGGCTGGGTGAACCAGAGCAGGCTAAGAAACGGGAGGGGGCGCATGGGGCAGAATGTCCCTTAGGAAGGCGTGCCAGAGGAGGTGGTACTGAGGCCACCTGGAAAAGAACTCACTGTGCAAGGACAGCAGGACAGAGGCCTAAGATGAAATCTGTGTCCAGGGCACAGTTGACGGGCAGCGTGTGTGTGTGTGTGTGTGTGTGTGTGTGTGTGTGTAACAGCAGATGTGTGGGGCACACAGGAACACTGAGGGTCAGAGAACAGCTGGCGTGTAGCACCTGCTGGGTTCAAGTAGTCTGGAGAGGCACCTGGACAATCGTTGGATGTTGTCTTCGTCAGGGTTTTACTGTTGTAAACAAATACCGTGACCAAGGCAAGTCTTATAAAGGACAACATTTAATTGGGGCTGGCTTATTGTACTGGCTAGTTTTGTGTGTCAATTTGACACAGGCTGGAGTTATCACAGAGAAAGGGGAAGTACCTCCATGAGATCCAGCTGTGGGGCATTTTCTCAATTAGTGATCAAGGTGGGGAGGGCCCCTTGTGGATGGTGCCATCCCTGGGCTGGTAGTCCTGGGTTCTATAAGAGAACAGGCCGAGCAAGCCAGGGGAAGCAAGCCAATAAGAAACATCCCTCCATGGCCTCTGCATCAGCTCCTGCTTCCTGATCTGCTTGAGTTCCAGTCCTGACTTCCTTTGGTGATGAACAGCAGTGTGGAAGTGTAAGCTGAATAAACCCTTTCCTCCCCAACTTGCTTTTTGGTTATGGTTTTGTGCAGGAATAGAAACCCTGACTAAGACACTTGCAGGTTGAGAAGTTCAGTCCATTATCATCAAGGCAGGAACATGGCAGCATCCAGGCAGGCATGGTGCAGGCAGAGCTGAGAGTTCTACATCTTCATCTGAAGGCTGCTAGTGGAAGACTGGCCTCCAGGTAGCTAGGATGAGGAACTTAAAAGGCCCATACCCACAGTGACACACCCACTCCAACAAGACCACAACTTCTAATAGTGTCACTCCCTGGGCCGAGCATATACAAACCATGACAGGTGTATACAGGTGTGTTGACTACATCTAAGAAGTACAGTATGGCCTCGAGTGTAAGCCTTACACTGAGCGTGCATGAGTCTGCGCACATGGCCACACCCTCCTGAGCTTCGAAGCACATGTAGGCGGAGCCTTGCCTCTGCACGGGTCTGTGGGCACAGAACTGCCTCCTCCCACAAGCCAGCATCCTTCCGGAGAATCCTCTGTGGTTTGTGCCCCTCCTCATCTCAGGATCTCTGGGTAGATTCCAATTTCCGAACATTCCCAATGGGAAAGGGGTTCCTCATCATAGACATTTGTGGAGGACGTGAGGCGAGGATTTGAAACCTCCCTGGATGCTGACAGATTCTCTCCAGCAAGGGGCATTTGACTTCAGGTTACTTCTTCCGGAGTGTTCAAAACTAACAAACAATGGATCAGGTCCAATTTTTGTCAGGGATCGGCTAGGTCAAGTTTACCCTCAGAAGGACACCAGGCCCTAGTGGTGAGTCTTGAGTGTGCTGATGGAGGAAGATGCATTGTCTTCACGGGGGTAGTGGGGGCTGGGAGGGGGGTTAAGGCCAACATGGTAAGTCCTTCACTGTGTCTGGGGTTCTAGTCCACGGGCTCTCTAACCTGTGCCAGGAGACACTATGCTGTGATTAAGGCCTTGTTGCTATGGGGAGGGGCATTTGTGCAGAGTCCTGAGGACGCCGGTACAGGGCATTGAAGGCTTGGCACCAGTGCTCCTGAAACCAGGGCATCTGTAGGTAAGAATGAGGTCACATGTCCCAGGGAGTCAATACAGCAGGCCTGGCCTCCAGGGTCTCAGCCAAGGCAGCCTCGCTCTGCAGCCGAAATCGCTCTCTTCCTGGGCATGCCTCCTCTGCACAGAGAGTGAGCCGCAAGGCTTTTGGACTGCTCTGGAAACTTTTGACCAGCTCGGCCTTGGCTAAAATATGCACCGCAGTCTGGCTTGAGCCTGGATAGTCTGGGTCCAGAGTGGTGAGAGCCCTGGAGATGATCTTCAAATAACGACTGAGACACACTGAATGGGAGGGCGTGGGTTGAAATGACATCCTTTTCCTCCATGTAGTGTGGAGGTGTTGCTGGCATTGGGAAAGACAGATCACAGTGTGTAAGTGTTAAACGGCGGCAGCCGAGTCTTCCCGCTGGAGGAGAGACTAGAAGAAATGGCTCAGCGCTCTGAGGAAACATCTTCTCTCTCCCTGCCGAGGGACAGACTTACAAAGGATGATGTTTACATTTTCCCGGAGCCTTTAATTTTCTCATTTATCATTTGTCAGAGCCCAAGGCCCTTCCTCGGCGAATGGTGTTTGCCAGTAGCTAATGACCCTTTCACCAAACATCACAGTGCAGCCAGGAGCTTCCTTAATGCTGCTGATTTGCTGTGTTGGGATCTCATTGGGCCATCAAAGGCGGGTCTCAGGCCCCAGGATCACAGGATTGCTGCAGCTCCAGGATCTTTCGCTTCTCTTAAATTCCTTCAAGACCAGAGAGCCATGGCGACCACCCTAGCCATCAGTTCCTGAGGCAATGACTGAGCACTGAGGTGGACGTGGGCTTCTGAACCAGGCCAGGGCTTCCAGAATGCCATTTGAGGGGGTTCAGCAAACTAACCCAGGCATTCAGAATGTGCCCTGTGGGAAACGTTGACACAGTACTGTCACTGCCTTGGCAGAAGCACAGCAGACTGGCATTGACTTTGGTGGAGATCAGTTTGGGCCCTGACTTAAGCGAATCCATTTTACAGAGCATCGGGTTGCTTCATTCTGAGTGCAAGTCTGGAGACAGAATAGTAAGTCAACAACCACCGTCAGGGCCAGAAAAATGGCTCTTCGGGTAAAGGCACTTGCTGCTGCCAATCCTGATGACCTGAGTTTGATACCCAGGACTCACAGTGTGGGTGGAGAGAACTGGTTCCAGGGCTCCCTTAAATTATACTCTGATTTCCACGTGCATGTTTACCCCCGCCCCCCACTGAATCAATAAATAAAGATGTAATATAAAAAATTAAAAACAACAGCTACCATCTGTTCAGTACAAACCACTAAGTACTGAATGACACATGATTTATTTACATAGATAAATTTTTACCACCTATGAGCTTACTGAGTCAACAGGAACACACAGACACGTGGGCCTATTGAAACCGTATCAGAAACACCAGGCCTTTGAGCTCGTTCGCATTAGATGTAAACCCTCACACTTGGAACACCCCAATACTGGGACATAGTAGGTACATCAACCCGTCACTTGGCCACTCTTAGTCCAAGAAAATTGTCTCGGGAGAGGACGTCACATCTGTCCCTAGGCTCTAGACTGAGTGTAGATTTTCATGTGGCTGACAGACAGACACTTGGAATGGCTAGCCTATTTCTGCAGTTGACAACTGTGAGCCCAAGAGCTCTGTGCCCATGCTAGGACCTTACTGGGTGTCATCGAAGATGGTCCAGCTCCCTACCTTGGATTGCAGGGCGATGTTTCGAACTCTGTAACCTCGCTAAGCCTTTGCAGCCATTGGGCCACGCATGTAGATGCCAGTGTGTGAGGTAAGAGTTAGTGGCAGTCATTGAGGCTGGCAAGGCCAGGTCTACCAAGCGTAGAAGGGAGACTTGGTGAACTGCAGACAACGAATCGGCACAGCTTCTGAACGTACTGGTATTCAGCCTAACTTGGACACCATGGAAAGACGTATGCCCACCTGCGTTTCTGTCCTAGCTCATCCATGACATACTGGGAATGACCAGAGGACCGCATGGGACTTCGCTTCCAGGGTATGCATGTGTGTACCCTTCCCCCAGCCTTGAGCGGGCTAAACAGGCCTTGTTTGCCACAGTCAGTCCTCCGACCTACAGTCTCCTGCCTTGCCTGCCTGCAGCTTCCTGCAGAGGCAGACTGCCCGCTGAACTCGTGTTCCCACAGAATCCAGCTGAAACAAAGGAACAGGATCCAGCTGAAGCGGGGGAGGGGTTCTTGGGTTTTCTATATATATTCAGAGCTGAACATTAAACCTTGAGCCTCCATCAGAACTTTTGTCTTGGCTTGTTATTTCTCTGCCCATCCTATTCCGGCCCCAGCTTTCCTTCCAGGTGTACCCAATTCTCCGTGGCCGACGGCTACACATGTGCCTGTGTGTTTATTGGGAGATGGCTTGGGACACCCACAGTCACTTAGGAGAGAGACAGGAGAGGACAAGGAAGGAACAATCAGCAGGTGGCTACACCTTTGAAACTAGCTTTAAAAACTCAGGAATCAGGCATCTGTCTGACATGTTACCAAGTCTAGATTGTTTTATTTGTTCGTTTTAAAACTTTTTTTGGGGGGGGGGTTTGAGACAGGGTTTCTCTGTATAGCCTTAGCTGTCCTGGAACTCACTCTGTAGACCAGGCTGGCCTCGAACTCTGAAATCTGCCTGCCTCTGCCTCCCAAGTGCTGGGATTACAGGCGTGCATCACCACCGCCTGGCTGCTATTTGTTTGTTTTAAATGTGGTGTTTTTCCTGCTGCGTGGTCAGGTTTCTCCTTCTACAGGACCCTGCTTCATGCATAATGACTGTTCTAGGGTGGGTGATCTGTGTGTAGGCCCCGTGTGTCCTGGGGGCTCAGCATCTGAGTGATCTGTGGTAGGAGTGGGAGGAAAGGGTATTTGTGAGTTCCAGGGCTGCAGGGGTGACAAAGACACCTTTGATTGTCTGCAGAGTTCTGACAACTGCTCTTTGACCATTTCCTGGTCCTGCTGAGAAACAGACCTTGTCTACCCATAGGCTTGTCTTAGATCCTCCTGCACCGGTGTGCTCCTCCCGTTTCCCTCTCTGCCAAGAGTCAGCAGAGCCTCCTCCCTGGAGTGACTCTGGCTGGGGCTCCCCTGTGCTAACCGCTCTCCCTCGGATGTCTCATGAGACTTCGATGGGCATAAGAGAGCCTTGTGGTTGCCATCCCTGTGATCCAGATGAAGAAGCCAAGTCTTGGAGGCTCTGAGGAGTAGACACAAAGCCAACGTTGGCCTGTGCAGATCTGAAGGTCGACACGACATGAGAAGAATGTCAAGTCTCATCCAAAGCCAAGGTCAGACTGAGCACCTTTGGGACCTGTGAAAGTGGGCTTGACTGTCAACCCAACTCGACTGAGAAATGTTTAGAATGAGTGTGGAGAAGTTTCCCAAGAAAACTGGCATAAAGGACAGTGACTGGGGGGAATGGCCCCGGCTGGGTGTGGACAAGCACCACCTGATGTACTGGGGCTTGGGGAGGACTAAATTGCTTGGAGCATGTGGGTACTTCCTGTCCTTCCAGGGTCACTGCGTCTACCTCTGCTCTCACTGCCTGGGTTCATCAGACTCCTGTGTCATTGTCTTCTTCTTCTTCTTCTAATTCTTCTTCTTCTTCTTCTTCTTCTTCTTCTTCTTCTTCTTCTTCTTCTTCTTCTTCTTCTTCTCCTTCTCCTTCTCCTTCTCCTTCTCCTTCTCCTTCTCCTTCTCCTTCTCCTTCTCCTTCTCCTTCTCCTTCTCCTCCTCCTCCTCCTTCTCCTTCTCCTTCTCCTCTTCCTCCTCCTCTCCCTCCTCCTCTTCCTCCTCTTCTTCCTCCTCTTCTTTTTCCTCTTCTTCCTTCTTTTCTTCCTTTTCTCCTTCCTCTTCCTCCTCCTCTTCCTCTTCTTCCTCCTCCCGCCTTCTCCTTCTTCTCCCTTTGAACACAGACCTACACCACGGACTCTCCAACAGGCCTGCAGGTGCCTTGAGGTCCTACCTTCTGGGACTAAGCAGTCACCAGGTTCTCTTGAAAAGGGTTAACTCAGGAACTTTGGAAAGGTCATGGAACACTTTTCCCTCTCAGTAGGGCAAGTGTTCCCCTCCCAGAAGAGAGAGGCTAAATTACATTCCTCAGACCACAGGGAGGTCCCTGCGGCTAGGAAAGGCCCAGAGTCTGTTGGCCACCTACCTCATCCCCTAACAACCAATTAGTTTAAAGGTAACACTGTTCTGCCAATCACAGTGTGCCTAACGGTGGTTGCCCTGAGGACTGTATAAAAGGCCTGCGCAGCCCGACTCCCATGGTCATTCTGTCTCCGTGTGCAGGGCGGCCCCAGCATGCTAAATATTAAATAAAAATCCTCTTTTTTTTTTTTTTTTTTTTTTTTGCATCGATTCCCATCTCCTCGTGGTCCACTGGGGGGGGGTCTCTTTGGTAAGTTAGGACTCCTCCAAGTCTTAGACTCTGCTCCCCCCACTTTTCTCACCAGCATCAGCCGAGTGATGTCACGTCCTGAGACAATGCTCACTGATGCTGTGTTGACGACTGATCCGCCAAGAGTCACAACACAGTCTGCAGCTGACGTAACCGTTGCGCCTGTCACCTGTCAGACCTCCCCTCCCACAAGATGTTGCCAGTCACCCCGCAGACCGCTACACAGCCGGTTCCCCTCAGCTCTGGGAAGCACTGACCAGAGAGGCTGAGGCATTGGCTCCAAGGGTGGGATTTTAGCACCAAAGCTTGATTGGTAGACTCAGGCCAAAACAATACACAAAAGCCTCCAAGTTAGTTAACCAGGGCCAGAGAGTGTTTCCTGCTTTCTCTTCCCGAGAACGATCGCTCAGCTCACCAGGACTCTGTTCCCACGCCTCGCTTGTTCTCCCTGGCAACGGCTCCCTTGGGCACGGGCTCCCCTGGGTTTAGGCCAAGAACCTCTGGCTTGGACTCAGGGCCTTCACTGTGGTGCATGGGTAGAGTTTCTGTGTGTTTAGTTTTGTTTTTCTGTTATTAGACCCCACTGTGGCCTCTGGTATAGAGAAAGCCCATTGGGTGTTGGCATCTTGGCTCGCTCTCCATTTCCTAGTCTTCCTTTCTCTATTTGCCAAATTAAGCCAAAAAAGAGCAATCTGGTCTTGCTCACAGCACCTTTGCTGGAGACTGTCAGCTGTGCCCCCTGCCAATGACTGTGCTATGGGGTTTATCACCAAGTAATCTTCATCACTACCAACATTATCACCGTCAACATCAGCAGCAGCATCACAATTAACATTATCGTCACCACCAGCATCACCATCAACATTATTACCACCATCACCACAATTTGCATTATGATTGTCATCATCGACGTCAACATTTTATCATTAACCTTGTCATAGTCACACATCCTCAATGATCACATACGTCTTTGGAGGTGAACAGAAATCTTCCCAGCATATTAGAAGTCAAGAGGCCTTGTCAGTGAATGCCAGAACAGATGGACATCAAGAAGCAACGATGGACTTCAAAGGCTTAGCGGAGCTGGAGATGCCGGCTTCTCGGAGTGCCTGAGAGTGGCCTGCTGTGGTCCCTCCCAGTCTCCACAGCTCTTGCTCTCTGGAACTCCTCCGCTGCCTCCTAGATCTTGAGTGAGCTGAGGGCTTGAGAGCTTAGGGACTCCTAAGCACTTACAGCTTTGGGGGGTCCTTCCCAGCCATCCTACGATTGCTGATGGGGTACATGGGGCTGGAAGTCCAGGGCTGTGTCTGCTCATCGTGTTACTAGATTGGGCTACTGTACTCTGCAATGAAAACACGACTAGGCAATGAAAGAGCTCTCATTTGGACAAGACTTTTACTGGGGTCTAGTGTTGCATCAGGGGGTTAAGAATATGGCAGAGCAATATATCATCAGGGTTCTCTATAGGTTCTCTATATCATTTACACACACACACACACACACACACACACACTTATATGGGATTTATTAGAATGGCTTATGGGCTGTGGTCCATCTAGTCCAACAATGACTGTTTCCTAACAGAGAATCTAAGAGTCCAGTTCAGTCTATGAAGCTGGATGTCTCAGTTGGTCTTCAGTATATATAGGAAACCAGAAGTAGGCTCTAATGACAAGAAATTGAGAGTGAGGACAATCAGGCAAAGAGCAAAATCTTTCTTCCTTGTCCTTTAGGCTGCCATGAGTAGGTGTGGCTCAGATGATCTGGATTTAAGGTGGGTCTTCCTACCTCAAATGACCCAGCGAATCAAAAGTCTCTCACAGATGTACCATCAACTTGGGCTTTTAGTGAATTCCCAAGTTGGCAAAGTCAAGTTGGCAAACAAAATAGCCATAACATACAGGAAGTAGACCTCTCCGTCTTAGAGGTTGAGAATCAGTCTACTTATATGGCTGTGAAGGGGTGGGGCAGGCAGGTGCCCTTCTTCCAAGCCCACCAATCACAAGCTTTGCATGTGCAAAATTTCCATCGCAAGGTCTTTGTTAAGTTCGTTGGAGACGTGTTATCTCTTAGCCTGAGTGTAATGTAGGGCCGCTCACAGGCCACCAGGTTTTGTACTGGCAAAACCATGGAGCAGTGTTGCCAGGAGCAGGCTCCTAAGACAGCCATCTGTGTCTCGAATTTCTATCTGAGAGAATAAATGTATTAACACTACGGACAATGTGGGGAGGGTCTGAAGAGAGGGAGTTTTAATCCTATCGTGCAGAGAGGGATGACGGTCTTATAGGTTTTGAAGGGAGTGGGGAGCTGCTGAGCCATGAGGGTTTTACTACATAACAGCAGGGGCCCGTGGAGATGACAGAGAAGGGAGAAAACTTGCCTTGAACCCTGGGTAGTGGAACAACCCCAAGTTAGTGGTCATGCCAGTCTCCTGGCTCTCTTAATGTAGTTGTCCTTTCTCAACCAGTCTCACAAACCTGCGGCCCTGCAGATGAGGGGCCCAGGCCACCTCTCAGGGCTACAGGCAGAGGAAAGAGAGTATCCAGTCTGACTGGTGGGAAGCTTGAGAGTTGGGGTGCTTTGAGAACAGGTGACATGTGAGAGAGGAGGGGTTTTATCTAGGGGACACTGGCTATTGCCCTCGGACACTCAGGTTGTCACAGCTGGAGGTGAGTGTTCCCACTATTAACTGGGTGAAACCAAAAAGGCTTTTTAGGGTAACCACTTCCCCCCCTACAAAGTGTGGTTCATAGATCAGCAGTAACATCCAGCATGAATCCCAGAGGAAAGTCCAGTTGGAGCTGGACTCTTGGGTCTTATCTTAGAACTGGCGATGGAGAAAGTGCACATGAGGCTGATGTCGTCGAAGAGATTCGAGAGTTCGCTTAGGACAGCTAGAGAAGGCAACTCCCCTGTGGTCTGCCCACTGGCTTAAGTATGCTGGCTCGCTGGGTTTACCATAGCTGCCATGGCTCAAACAACTTCTGGTTTTGTCTAAAACAGGGAAAGAACAGCTGGGGACGTGACTCACCGTGTCTCGTACCATTTCCCCAGAGGCCTTGAGTAGATGCTGTTTAGTCTCCACTGGCTAGAACTGGATGCCACTCCTTCGGTGAGGGGGAACAGGGTCACTGTGAACCCCTGTTCAGCCCTGACTGTCCTGCAGGCCTGCGTCAGGCTTTCCTTTCCCCACACACTGATTTCTAGGATCCAGGCGGGCTGGAGAACAGCCGTGTGCTGTCTGTCACCAACCTAAGCCATCTCCTCTCTGCTGTTACAGAGACCCAGTCCTATATGCGGCGGTTTGTTTATCTTCTGGGCAGACCCAGCTCCCCACAGCCATGTTGTAAGTACTAATGATGTAGGAAGAGGACTCAAGCCAGTTCAAACGCAGGCACCGCAGCGGCCTTGTTTCTTCGGCTGAGCTATGGAAGGCGCATACTGGAAGGACACTCCTGGATAAGTTGCGGGATGCAGGGAAATTAAGTGGCAATAAATAGGTAGGCTCAGGGGCCAAGTGTGAGGCAGCTCCTGGGGTTCCACACTGCCGTGGCTGCGGGTCTACTTCTGCCTTTGGGCCCTTGTGTCATCTGGGATTCGGGCTGGGATGTGCCTGGGTTTCTGGTATGGAAACTCTGGACTGGGGACAAGTGTTGGCACAGAGTGGAGCCTGTCTGTGAGTCTGACCTCTGAGAAGCGGAAGATGGGACAAGGCACCTGCCATCTAAGCTGAGCTGAAATAGGTCTCACCCGCCTCCGTGAGCACCAGTGTCCCGGCCTTCCCACCTCTGCCTTGGTTGTGGGAACTGCTTCAGAGGTGCATGCGGGAATGGTAGAGGAGCAGATACACTTTGCTGGATGGTCACTGCTGTTTTGGTTAATACCAGGAACACTCACCTCTTGCTGAGACAGTCTGAGTGTCCAAAGGCAATAGCCATTGTCCCCTAGATTAAAAAAAAATGCATCAGGTTGAGGACCATTCCTCCTTTGTACCGATATCATCACTGTTTATTGCCATGGCAACGTAGCTGCCTCAAAAAGCCGTTGACTTTTCATTCCTGCTTATTCCAACACGGACCCCTCTTACAGACTGACAGGACCCATCTGCGAGAGTGACCGTGTTGACTCCACACACACACCTCCCCCCCCACCCCCCCACCCCACCCCCGTCTAGTGTCCTTCATAGAGAAGTCACAAAGCCTCACACTTGGGCTGTGAGGCTGTAACTTGTAGCTATGTCTGCTGAGCCAACATCCCCGGGACAGGATGGGATTGGACATCTTGCCCTGTAGCTGCTAAGCAACAACCCACAGCCCAAGGCAGAAAATAAACCAAACTCAGCAGTGTGGTTTTGGGAACATGAGCTGACTTTCAGCCAATCCCTGACAGCCACCTCATTACACAGTGTCCAAAAGAGGCTGGCCCTAGCACATCCAATCAGGCACCTGGCAGTGTCTCTACCTGGTTCATGCTCGAGACTGATAACGTCTCCTGCCTAAGCTGTGTTTGCTCTGCCAAGGACATGCTCAGAGATCTCCCTCCCTGCCAGGGAGGCCTGCGGCAGGAGTGATTGCTCCTCAGATCTGCTGCTTTCAAGCTTAGTTGTGTTCAGATACTCAAGTGTTCGATGGCTGCTGGGTACAGAGGTGGCGTGACAAGGTTCCAGAGGGAGAGCACAGTCTAGTTCTATAGGACAACGTGGCGTTCAGGGTCTTATAGGCTTTCGGTGGGTGGGTTCCGTAGCACGTGACTGAGCATGGCTCAGCCTATATGCCAAGGGTCATGGCAGTAGGTGCTAGGCAGAACCACAAACACAACCTGTACCTGCAAAGGGGAGGGGGAGGAAGAGGAAGAGGGAAAGAGAGAGAAACTGATCTTTGGGAGAGAGACAGAGAGGCAGGTAGAGGGTCTGACATTATGTTTGTTATTTATACAGCTCAGGGGAACAGAGACATAGAATGTGTTCATTTCCAGAAAGAGGCAGAGCTGGCTTTGTCCTGAGGGTCTTGTCCTCAAGGACGGTGCCTAGCCCGTTCCTGTCGGATACCCCCATTTCCAGGTGACGTATAGCCTGCTGGATGCTCAGGCACACCTGCTGTTTGCAGGTGCCCAGAACTCTGAATCTTTTCTGTTTGACTCAGTCTCCCCTGTGGGGACAAGACTCAGGTCTCAGTCCATCCTTCAGAGTCCTGCATCCTTCCTGGGTC
The DNA here is from genome assembly GCA_964023405.1 of Apodemus agrarius. Lineage (NCBI taxonomy): Eukaryota > Metazoa > Chordata > Mammalia > Rodentia > Muridae > Apodemus > Apodemus agrarius. The sequence continues at coordinate 13,049,947 of OZ030008.1, forward strand.
GGGGAGGAAGCTGCAATGATGTGGGTCAATGAGGTGGACTGCAGCTTAGTTTTTACGTTCCACTGGATCTGAGGGTGCTGGTCACAGGAAACGCTTGGTAGGCTGGATTGCTACTATTGGTTGTCGACTTGACCACATTTGGAATGAGCCAACTCCCCCCCCCCCAAATGGAGGCCACACTTGTGAGGGATTTTTGCTTAATTTGAAGTAGGAAGATCTAATTCCCACCCAGCTCCTTGCAGTAGGAAGACACGCCTTTAATCTGGATATCGAGTTGGGAAAACCAGCACTTTTAATTCAGACCATTTGATCTGGGAAAACCCACCTCTAATCCGGGTCACACCTTCTGACGGAAGAAGGATGATCTCTCTTTTGCCTGCTTGCTCCCACCGTGCTGGCAAGTGACGTCCTTCACTGGCATTAGAATCCACTTCTTTGGGATTTCAGCACATGCTGAAGACGAATGAAGACATCCAGCCTCATGGACTGAGCAACTACTGGATTAAATTCCCCTTTATCCCCTTGATCCCGATGTACCAATGCATCCATCCATCCATCCACCCATCCATCCATCCACCCACCCATCCATCCATCCATCCATCTATCTATCCATCCATCCATCCATCCATCCATCCATCCATCCATCCATCCATCTATCCATCCATCCATGCATCCATCCATCCATCCGTCTACTTATCTAGCTATTCATTCTATAAGCTCTGTTACTCTAGAGAACCCTCCCTAGTACAGTTAGGGAGCAGAAATGCCTTCTCTCTTTAGAAGAGTGGGGGTTACAGACAACATTCTGGGTCAGCAGTGACCATTATGAGACCACGAGGAAAGTCAACAGGAATGTGAGGGTCTAGTGTCGGGATAGAAGGGCAACAAGATATAAAATGCACTGCTTCCTGAACACGCCTGGGGTCCTCCTACCCAGATACAAAAGCCAATGCACCCCTTTACTGTTCAGTTCAGCTTGGCTTTTGTGTTGCTGTTGGCAACCCTGAGTATTCTAAGCAATATCCTCTTTCTTCCTAGTGAGGTCAAAAAAAGGGCGCGCGTGAGAGAGAAGCTGCCTGCCTCTTGAAAGGGAAATGCTTCCAACCTACATGCCTTGTAAGACTTTCCCCAACTCAATAACATGACAAACCCACAGGAAACTCTCTCTCTCTCTCTCTCTCTCTCTCTCTCTCTCTCTCTCTCTCTCTGTGTGTGTGTGTGTATTTTCCAATAACCCATTTAGCTATGAACTCATCAATGGACTAACCCTTTGATGAGTTTATCGCCCCTAAGATTCAGAGACAATGAAGCTCCACCCCTCCCCCATTCTGCTTCGGGGACTGAGGTTCAGTGCACATCTTTGGGGAAACAGTTTGTGTTCCGGTCATAATCTTCTCCCCTACACCACACCTCAGTGCACAGCTCATCATGCAAATGCATTCAGCGCATCGCCGTGAGCCCCCTCTTAACGGCTCTGCATTGTGAGAGTTCAACTCTAAATCTCCTCGGGGAGTCAGAGCAACTCGTAGCCACGAGAGAATAAAGAACCAAGTTCCACACTCCATCATCCTTCATGGTTAGACAGACACAGAGCAGATGTTTTCATTCAAATGGAAGAGTTTAGAAAGCAAGACCAAAACCCAACGGGTGGATATTAAATTTTACGGCTCCGTGTCTAGCTAGCATCTGGGTCTCATGGTGGCCATGTCTGGATGTCCTGATGGCTGTGGTCCACGTGGCTCTCCCTTGGATGCCTCCTTGCTTCTCTGTCTTTCCTGACATTTCTAGGATCCCATGGTCTCAGTTTCAGCTTAGATGTCACCCTCACAGCTTTACCCATCCCCTTCTCCGGGGCTGCCCAGAGGGAACTTGGCTCTACCACAAACTGCCTCACCCCCTTGGACGTTTTGGTGGAAGCCTCCGTGGCCCCAGGACTTCTAGTTTCATCCTGCAGAGCCAGGCAGTGCATGGGCGACGCCAAGGTTCCCATCAGAGCATCAGTAGCCAGATGTGCTTGGATGATGACTGCCGTGACCTTTTTGTGCCTGGATGGTTGCGCACCATCAAATAAACACGAGCGAAATGATCCCCGAGCCAGCCGGGCATCCTGGATCCCTTCCCAAGTCAGTCTTTGAAAGGGATTTCCGATTTCATGCCCTCGAGCCTGTGAAGAGTGAGTTGACCCATTCCTGAAGTGGCTTGGAGCCTTCTTGCCCATTGTCCCTGTGCAAAGCTCTTGGCTTCTTTTAGAGGACACTAATCTCCTTAGCGATCACACCTCCCTGGCGATAATTTTAAAATTTTGTTCCTTTACTTGCAGAAGTGTGATTTTTTTTTAATCCACTGTTTTCTGCTCCTCATAATCTGTAAACTATTTCTGGTCCTCAGAACAGAGCATTGTCTACCAGAGACAGCCCTAGCAGGAGGCAGAAGCAGGGTCCATGGCGTTCGAATGTAAGTCAAGGAGCAAAATGATGGCAGCACTGGGGGACCAACAGGGGCAGGGAGGAGCTGGCGGACTCGGGGCTGAACAGGGAAGTGTGAGGAGGGAGCTTTTGGAGAGCCCAGAGGTGCTTCTAGAGCGCAAGCCAAAGATTGTGGCCAGAGTACACAGCAGAGTGTAGGTTGAGGCATCCCAATAATCTCTCTCTCCTTCTTCCCTGACCTCCAGCTGAGTCTCCCTGGCTGAAGCCCGCTGGAGGCCATCAGACAGGCATCAGGGCCAAGTCCTGGATAGAGACCAGTAGAGATGGAACCTTGGTGGGAATAGAAGGTGGAGAACGACCCCTGACTGCTCCTGTGCCTCCTTCTTCAACCTTGTGCCCAGAGAGAGCAGCCTGCCTTCCATGTCTGGCCCAAGCTTTAGGAGTATGGGGGGGGGTGATGCCAGGGGGACCAGGGAGGAGGGGTCGTGTGGTGTGTCTGAGGGGTTGCGATTGGGAGTCACATGACGAAAGCTGTGACTTAGGGACACTGCACTGGTTCCCTGCAGTGTGAGTGAACGGAACCTAGGTTTCCTTTTTTAATATTTTTAATTTTAAATCTAGATCTGGAGGTGAGGGTGAGCTTTTGTTCTCAGTTCTGTTTGGTCCCAAGTGCCTGGGATGCGCGTGTTACCCAGCCAGCCTCGGAGGACTTGTTTGTCTCTACATTGTGATACAGATTTCTACTCGAGTGTACTCAAAGTGGAGAACGTCCTGGAGCCCGTGGGCACATCCAAAGATCAGTATTAACGTGTCCCCACAGACTTCCCTCTGTGGGATCACAAATCACGTCAGGCGATTAGGCACCAGGCTTCTCCCAGGCTGCTCCACGCGGCCGGGGCAGCCCGAAAGCTGAGCCCAAGTTTATATTCACTCCGCTCTCGGTTTTGACACCAGACATTTATCACGTTTTGCTCAGTGGCTCATGGAGCGCAGCGTTAGTGACTGAGGGAACCTGGTCCTTGTGTGGGGAACATGCAATTAAGCAAAGAACACCCAATTGGTCGCAAGCGTCACCTCATGCAGAGCCCGCCTCCTGGGTCCACCTCGTGGCCGTGCTCAGCCTCATCAACAAGTGTTATGGAGGACAGACATGTGAGGCTGGCGTGAAGACCGAGAAGCTTCCATAACATCCTTACAGAGAGGGAAAACGGATACTCTCCCTTGACCATTCCTACAGGACAAATTCCCCTTCAAAGGGTATTAGAAGGCTTACGCCCGAGAGGCAATGCTCCCCTCTCTGGGACTCGCCTGCCGATCCTGGCTGTTTGTCTCAATAAATCCTCCCTCCCCCACTCTGTTCCGGACTTTAGAAGACACTTTAAGGAAGAGTCACCAGCCTTCTGGACGCTGTTCAGTGTGGCATTGCAGATGGCATGTCATGGTTCCCACAAAGCAAAGATTTTCCTTTCCCCTCTCTCTAGATTTTCTTATTGTTTTATGTATGCAAGTGTATGTATGTATGTTTGTATGTATGTGTGTTTGTATGCATGTATATATTCATGTATGTATATGAGTGTATGTATGTGTATTGTGTGAGTGTACGGATGTGTACATGTATGTATGTATGTATGTATGTATGTATTATGTATGCATGTATTTTGTATGTATATGAGTGTTTGTATGTGAGTATACACATGTGGGTGTATTATGTGTGCATAAATGTATGTATATATGCATGTATTTAGCATGTATATGAGTGTATGCGAATGCATGTGTATGCATGTATGCATGCATGTATTGTGTATGCATGCATGCATGTATGTATGTATGTATATATGTATGTATATGAGTGTATATATGCGAGTATATGTACATATGTATGTTTGTATGTACCTGGGGTCTGAGGAGGTCAGAAAATGGCTCCAGATCCACTGGGGCCTGGAGTTCTACATGGATGCTGGGAACCAAAGCCAGGTCCCCTGCAATAGTAACAAGTGTTCTTGACCGAGACATCTCTCCAGCCTGGGTTTCCTCCAATTCTCCCCCATTTTTTCCTCAGGCTTCTTAGAGTCATGAAGTTGTCAATTAGAAATACCCCATGTCTCTCATGTCCTATCAGTAGTTGCTGTGGAGACTGTCGTAGATCAGAGTGGAGTCACGGCCTCTGTGGGGAAGCTAAGACGCTTCATTAGGACACATGATTTACGATCGGAGCTCTCAGGGAGGAATCGGAGACTTCGACATGTTCCTCTGGCTCACGGTACCACATCCTTCAACCGTGTTTCAAAATCTTGTCTGTGTCTAAATCATACAAGCACCCCGAGGAGAGAGATTTCTCCTTGTGTTTCTTTCAAAAGCCTCGGAATGTCTCCAGGACACGTGTTAAGTGTTTTTTGGCTTCTCGAGATTTTGAAAGGTGGCCAGAAATGCTCCAGTCTCTGTTCTCAGAAAAAGCTACAGAAGAAAGATGACTCAAGCCCACTGGAATCGCCAGGCTGTGGCTTGGCAGCCTCTGGGGTGTGTGTGTGTGTGTGTGTGTGTGTGTGTGTGTGCTGAGTAGGCCTTTCTCCCAGTTACAGACCACCAATCTTGGTCCCTGTTAGTCTGAAAACATGGATGCTCCCATCCATGTTTTGACTGTAATGACTCAGGACTGAAGAACTCATGGATTCCCGCTTTAAACTGCTGAATGCAAAAGGGACAGTTCATCGTGTGTGTGTGTGTGTGTGTGTGTGTGTGTGTGTGTGTGTGAAGCACATCTTGCCACAGGGAAGGAAAAAAATTCTAGAATGGAAATTAGCTGGAAACTGGAGCTAAGAGCTGCCAATTAGAAAACATGTCATCAAAGATCCATTTCTTCCTTCGGGGTTGTTTGGGAAGTCATTCTGATGCCAGAGGGGGCACCTGCATGGATTCTTCTGCTGACTTCCTGGTCGCGACCCTCCTTGCAGCCTCTGGTAGACGAGAAGCAGTACTGACGCTGCCTGATCGATACTCTCTTTTCCACCCTCCCCTCCGCCTCCTCTCAGGCAACCCAGATGAAAGTGTTCTTGAGTTATTTATTCTGAAATCTGAGGGCAGAGAGATGGAAGGAGTGCGCGGGAGAGTCTTCCTTCCTCCTCTAATGTGGACCGTCTACCCAGGAGCAGGCAGATGGACACTATCTGTGGGAAGAGACGTGATCTGGGAGCTCGAGTGACCAGCTTTGGTGGAGGCCCAAGTAAGAGAACCGGGAAGGCTCCTTGCTGTGGCTTGTCCGTCGGAACATTTGGTCGCCAGTTGGGGCACTGTTTTGGAAGGCCTGGACTTTCAAGAGATGGAGCCTAGCTGGTGGACTGGTGTGTGTGTGTGTGTGTGTGTGTGTGTGTGTGTGTGTTTAAAATGTTTTTGGTATTTATTTTCTCCTCATTCCCACCCTTTTGTGTGTGTGTGTATGTGATGGTGTGTATGTGTGTATGTGTGTGTATGTGTGAGTGCATGTACATGTGTGTATGTGTGTGTACATGTGTGTGTGCATGTACATGTGTGTATGTGTATGTGTGTGCATGTACATGTGTGTATGTGTGTATGTACATGTGTGTATGTGTGTGTGTGTGTGTGTAAAATGTTTTTGGTATTTATTTTCTCCTCATTCCCACCCTTTTGTGTGTGTGTGTATGTGATGTGTGTGTATGTGTGTGTATGTATGTGTGTATATGTGAATGTGTGTGTGTGTATGTATGTGCGTGTATGTGTGTATGTGTGCATGTACATGTGTGTATGTGTATGTGTATGTGTGTGTGTGTGTGTGTGTGTGTGTTTAAAATGGTTTTGGTATTTATTTTCTCCTCGTTCCCACATGTCATAGCATGTGAGCGAAGGTTAGAGAACAACTTTGGGAGTCAGTGCTCTCCTACTGTATGCATTCTGGGGGATTGAACTTGGGTCAACAGATTTACCTGCAAGCCCTCTTACCCAATGAGCCATCTCTCTGGCATCTGCCTTCTCCTTTCGATGGCCAGAGGAAATCTTTGCGGCATGCCCCCGGCTCGGTCGGTGCTTGTCTGCTCATGGCCTGAGATGGGTTCCTGGGAGCCAGTCCTCCATTAGGACAGACAAGAAAAGGGTGGGATTCCAAGTAGGGATTTTATATTTGGTTTCGTCTCTATGGTGATGTCTCACAGACCAGCCTCAAATGATTAGAACAGCAAGCACTTATTTCGCCCTCAAGGGTCTTCAGTGTATGAAATGGGCCAGCTGATCCTGGCTGGCTTTGTCTGGTCAGCTGTGACTCAGTGTGTAGAGCAGCTGGGCTCAGCTCCAGCTAAGGGGGTGGCCTCACAGTGGCTCTCATTGTGAGCTGTGCTGAGGTCCCGTCTGGAAGAGTTGCAGTAGCCAAGATGCAAATGTGTGCAGCCCCGATCACAAGGTATTGTGGTATAGACGCTCTGCTCTGTCTTTCTGAATCTTATTGGTCAAAGCAACCTCAGAGTGAATTGGCAGGATGTCCACTCCTCCCTGTAACAGAGACCCCGAGGGCTACAGGCAGAAGAAGTCTGCCTACAAAAGTATCCCAGAATGCAAGCTCAGTATCAATGATCTGATCGACCCCAGATCCCCTGGCCCATGGTTGTCTTCAACAAGAACTCGATTTTCCCCAAACACAGTCATAATTGAGCCACACCTGTGGGGCGGCCCAGAAAGCAGGATATTCTCTGAGATGTTCTGTGGGCACCATGCTGGAGGCACCTGTCAATGAGAACCCTACAGAGACGAAAACGCCATATTGGTTTGTCAGGGCTGCTGTGTTTGGCTGTTTCCATCCAGTTAAGCTCCTTAAATTAAAATGTTAGGTAGATGAACATGTTAGTACATGCTTGCCCTACCAGTGTTTGGGAGATAGAGGCACAGGAACCATGTGTTTGGGGTTAGCCTGGGCTACATGGTGAGTCTCTCTAAAAAACAAAAACAAAAACAAAAACCCAAAACCCTTAAGGGTAGGAGTATAGCTTAGGGGATCTTGCTTAGCAGTATCTAAAGTCCTGGTGCCATCCCCAGCACCAAGCCTGTGAGTATTTAAAAATAACTCAGAAGTTAAAATTATAACCAGATGATATTAAAATGTAGAAGGCATATTTTATAACCATTAGCATGGATTACTTTACCTAACATCTTTTTTAAATCAACATTCTCTGGAGCGCACTGCCCCATCCACTGTGACATACTGGCTTTTACTTGCACAGATGTGATTCAAGTTTTCTGTGTGACTACCTTCGTTTATGTTAAAAAAAAAAAGTCAAAGAAAATTTTAAATAAATCAGCACACAAAAGGCGTGAATGAGGCAAAAGTTTTGACGTAGCTTCTGAAGCGCCTTCCTGAACTCTAAGAAAACGTGGCACAGACTGGGCATCCAGAGCTTCCTCACAGGGCCACTGTCACACGGTCACCATTTTCCTCTCAGAAGTTTCTCTGCCCTTCATTTTGCTCTGTTTCAGGTTCTCCGTGTCAGACACACATGATGTTAGCCAATTTTCTCATTGTTATGAAAAAAAAAAAGTCACCCGACCAGAAGCAACTGGAGGAAGGAAGGGTTTGGGGGTACGGTCCATCACAGTGGAGAGCACGTGACGAGGACTGGGGGGTGGGGAGCACAGGATGGCAGGAGTGTGAGGCGGCTGGTCACATCAGCAGTCAGGATGCAGGCAGAGATGGACGCTGCTGACTGGCTGGAGGTCTCCATTTCCTTCAGTCCGGGGTTGTTCCGAGTCCCATAGCTGGAGCACGAGGTGGGGTTATACTTTGGCCAGTGACACAAGATTTCTGAGACTCAGTTTCCCTGTTGGTGCTGGAGGTGGATGAGAACAGGACCTTCCTTGAAGGAAACTAGGAGGGCTAAATGGGGTGAAGACATGGCATGCACTCAGAGGGTCTCCGGACCCAGAGTCAACATTTTCCTTCACGTGGATGATACACTTCATCTTGTTAAGGCGAAGACTGTTGGCCCCTCTTCACAGACAGGGCCATTCGGAGGCCGTCTGATAGTCTAGCTAGCATGGTGACCTTAGGTCTGTGCCTTAGTGGTACACTTGGGGGTCTCTGTGATGGGGGTGGGGTGGGCTGGTGATAGCAGCATCATTAACGTAAGAAGAATAGCTTTCAAGTTAAAAATTGTTTTTCCTGAATTAGACATGCTAAAACCACCAGAGGGTTTTTTCTTTTTTAAGTCCTTTCTAAGTCAGTGGAGATTTCAAGTGTGCTCACTGTTCCTGAGGGCGAAAACATCACTGAGTGAAGAAGAGAGAGAGAAACCAGGGCCTCAGAATGACCCCTGTCACCTGCCAATACTTTGAAATAAACCAGCCTGCCGTTTGACCTCCAGGGCGAATGTCCCATGGTTGAGGTGGGTAAGGATAGAGTGACTCACAACCCAGACAGCCAATCCAGCCTCCCTGGGGACTTCCTGTTAATGCAGCCTCAGATGCAGGAGGATTTGAGTGAAACCAGAGCCGGGGGCCGCCTGAGAACGAGAGGATTACAGAGGCAAGTAAAGAGAGGGAGCCATTTTCATCTCCCTCTCACGCACGCCGATGGATCAGAAAATTGAGAGAGAATTAAAAGTAATTAAAAAGCTCTTCCAAGTGGTGCGGGATGCAGAGAAGGCTGCAGCCCCTAATGGCAGGGAGCGATCTATGATGAAGAGGAAGCAGCCCTGGGAGGAGGGTGTGTGTGTGTGTGTGTGTGTGTGTGTGTGTGTGTGTATACATATGTACATGGGCGTGTATGCATGTGCATGCACATGCATGCATGTCCAAGTGTATGTGTATGTACATATGCATGTGCATTCAAGTGTATTTGTGTGTGTGTATGTACATGTGTGCGCATGTGAGTGCATGTGTGTGAAAGTGTGTGTGTGCGTGTGTGCATGCATGTAAATATATTTGTGTGTACTTGTATGTGTGTGTGTGTCTCAGAACTTGCCCTGTGTGAGTTCCCTTTTCTTTTCCAATCACATAGCAGAAGCAGGCTCAGTCTAGAGCTCAGCCATGTCAGAACCAGTCGCGTGTGAGGAGCCTGGGGGGTCCCACCACAGACGGGTGCCGTCTTGCCTCCCTGCCAGGATGACTGCAGAGACCATGGACCAAAACCATGAAACCCAGCATGAAAGGGAGCGAGGAGAAGGGCCCATCGGGTCTGCTTCGAGCTGACCACCACGGCCTGTGCCGCTCGCGAATGGCTTTAGTCTCCCATCAAAGGACCATGCGCCATCTTCCCTTAACTCCGTGTGGCCCGTGTCACCTTCCAGCTTGTCTCAAAGGGCTCATGGAGCCTGGCTAGCTGACTCTCCTCCTTCTTCCCTCTAGACAGTGTGCTGCAGGAGTCTGAATTTGGGTTTTCTGTCTACAGCAGCAGAGACTTTGAGCCATTGGTGGATGCCGGGCCCTTGGCTTCAGAGACTGGGTTAGAGACAAACATGTAAGACTCAGATCTGGGACATAGGTTTAAATTATGGGATAGAAAAAAAAACCAAATGCCTTTCTCCTAGGGCTCCTGAAAACAGAAACAAGAACAAGAACAGAACTAGCCTGAGAAGGGAGAAACCACCAAGAGCCAAGATGTGGGGTGGGAGGGATGGAGGGTTTGTTCCCCGATCCTGACATCTGAGCTCCTGGATCCAGCCATGCCTGAAGTCGATACTTTTGGATTTCTTAAGGGCACAAGCTATCAGCGCTTCCTACCATACTTTCTTAACTTTTATTTTGAGTCTGTCGGTTGTAATCAGGACAGACTGACTAAAATGGTGACTGCCTCAATAAAGGTCTGAGATACGTTCACTTCCTGATGACACTAACATCCTGATGAGAGTCCAGAACTCGGGTCGCCACAGACAGCATGTGCCTTGGTTGTAACAAAGCCCAGTCCCATAACCATGACTGAGGGCCCCTCGTCTTGGTGCCTCTCACATCTGTGGACTGCAGTCTGGATTACACTGAGCTAGACCATTCTCTGATATAGAAGCTTGTGAATGCCTCCACATGAATATGGGGACTGCAGGAGCTGGGTCACACCTGGAACTTATTAGTCTCATCCTCATTCATCTTGTCCTAGAAGACAAAAAAGTAAATATTATGCAAATGATTATTAATATAACATGCATATGATAAATATTATGTGCTTAGTTATTAATATTTGGCAAAAGACACACAGAAACAAAAATCTTCATTGTTTGAATTTTTGGTGTGGATATTGTTTTGTCTAGACTCTGTTGTTTGGGTTTTATTGAGACAAAGACTCCAGTTGTAACCCAGTCTGGCCTTGAACTCCTGATCCTCCTCCTTCAGGCTCTCCTGTACTGGACAGACAGACAGACAGATGTGCACTTCCATGGCCAGCCATGGTCTTAACAAACAAGCAAGCAAGAAAACATGAAAATAACTGTCCAAAACAGTTCTTCACTATGAGATACAAATTAAATCTAGTTCAGCTTTCCCTGCCCCCTCCTTAAAGACTGGCTTTAATCCCATGGGGGTCCCTCATCCGGAGCCAGGCAACGAGACAGTTCAAGGTTTTGGAGACCCTTGAGAAAGTTCCTTCAGTGTTGTTTCCAGCTGGCAAGATTCAGAGTCCACAAACACACTCATTGTTTACATACTTCATAAAAGCAGCGACTTTCCTTCTGCTTTACAGTTATAGCGGCGCTAAAAGTATGTTTAAAAAGAAAAATCGCCCATCTCTCCTTCCCCCAGTGACCTTGAAATATAGAAATGACAGGCCTGTCTCCAGTTTTTGTTTTCTTTTTTTTCCTCTCCTTGAAGGAATAAACCAGTCCCGGAGCCTCCAGAACACAGGAAAGGAACAGGCTACAGACATTACACGTTTCACTGGAGAAGGGGCGGGGCCTTACGTGTGAGAACAGGATGGTATCCTTTCTAAGAGATGGGGGGGTGGGTAACGCCCCAAGATAGGGGCTGAGTGGACATTACAGACCAGTGTCTTCACACTTCACCTGCCGTGTCTTCCCCACCAGATCCTTCCAACCGCCGGAACAAAACCTTCTTGGCCCTTAAGTTGCTTCTCAGGCATTTTGTCACGGCAATGAGAGAAATAATTCAGTTAGGAAGAATGTGAGTAATACAGGGAGGATGCCAGAGATCTGAGCAGCTGCAAGAGCCTGGGTCTCCTCACGAAGCATGGGGACACCTGGGAGGAGCAGAAAGGGCAGGGAGAGTCGAGAAGACCCAACCAGCAGAGACCTCCCCCCTCAAAAGGAATGGGGTGGGGCCTTGCTGGATCCCCTCCCCAGAACCTCCTTCCCTGATGCTACATTGTCACAAAAGACTGAAGCTGCCTGACTCTGCTCTTGTCTCCAAGGCTGAAGGTCAGTGTCACAGCAGTGTCCACTCTGATGCTGTCTTCACGCTGAGGCCTTGATATTCAATGTGAAATCTGCATTGATGAAATTTTCATTACAGAAACATCTTCCCTTTCATGGCCTCGTTAGTCTGTGGCTTTGAGGATCCGCTGGTTTGGGTTCGGTTACCCGGCCGAGTGGAGGATGAGTGTTATTAAACATTTAGATGATCGATGGTGTGTCAGGATTGCCCTCTCCCATCACAGCCAGAGCATGAGGGGCTCAGCTAATGACTGCAAGGGAGTCAGGGCTGGGGGCCAACTACAGTGTTCTCTGTAGTCAGAGGGAGCTTGCGTCTTCTGCCTGCAGCAGAGAGGAGCTGCTTGGCTACCGGGCGCACAAAAGAAGTCCAGTTGTCTACCCACGTTCCATCGACCAGTCCGCCTGTGTGTCTGAGCGGACCCTACCTGCTTCTGCACCTCACATGCAGTAGCATAAGGCAGGTTGACCAGATGGACATTTAGACATGGTGGCTGTGGGCTGAATCAGGTTAAGGGAGAAGTTTGTGTTGCGAGCTGATTTGGGTTTAACAATTGATTTTCTATACATGTGACAACAGGGTCTATGTGTTTCATGATACATACCTGTCAGATTTTCCACTTATCCTACGAGACAGGTGGTCTCACTCATCACTCCTGCTTTTCGGATGGAGAACCTATGACCAAGGCAAGCTGAATAACCTACAAAGGGCTGCCTGCTGGGCAGGAACAAAGGCCAGATGGGAATTCAGCGTGTCTGATTCAGAACGTGTGCTTTAACCTCTCTGCTACATTCCCTAAAAATTTCACTTTCTTTCTTCCTCCTTTCTTCCTTCTTTCCTTCCCTCCCTCCATCCCTTCCTTTCTTCCTTTTTGAGACAAGGTGTCTAGCCTAGACTGGCCGCAAACTTACTTACACGCTGAAACCCTGGAGGCTCAACCGAGGTGTAGGCTTTGCCCCCTGGGAGGTCCCCACCAGGCACATACGGGAGACTCTGATAAAGAAGGGACTTGGTGTTCGTCAGCTATGCAAGGTGGCAGTTTTTAAGAAGAATCCCATCTCCAAGGAAGACTGACAGAATAGTTATAATGATGCTGGGGGTGGGGGGGAGGGGACCCCACTTGAAAGCATTAGAGAGTGACTTAGGCTCCAGCACTTGCTGACCAAGACTCCAGATAGGTGGAGATGCCTTGAAGAATGACCCCCATGGTGACCTCTGGGAGCACACACCCTCATGGCTCTCTCCAGTCTCACTTGAGAGTAAAGAAAAAGAAATGCTTTCATATAAGCAAAACTAGATTATCCATAGCCAGGAGATTTGCATAAATAAACAGGAAATGGGGCTTTTTGGCAGAAGAAAAAAATGGCTGTCAATGAGAAGACACATGACAAATGAATAGAAAGTGTGTGTGTGTGTGTGTGTGTGTGTGTGTATGTGTGTATGTATATGTTTGGTGTGTATGTATTCTCTCTGTGTGTGTTTGGTTTAGGTGTGTTCTGTGTGAATATGTTTGGAGTGTGTTATATATGTTTAATGTGTGCATGTGTATGTATGTGTTTGCATGTTTGGTATGTGTATTTGTGCATATATGTGTCCTGGGTGTATGGGAAATTTAAACATGAGTACATGAAGCAGCAATAAGAATTGGCTTTGGCTATAGTACTATTATATAGAGAATCAAATTATTTGGCAAGAATAATTCAATATCCAGGCTAAATAATTTTAAGGAATTTAAAAAAAATCTTCAATGATGAAAATGGCAAAGTTTTTCTCCTTTCTTTTCTTTTAAATATGTGTATACATGTGTGTATGTGTGCATGTGTGTGAGTGTGCATATATATACATGTGTGTGTGCATGTGTGTGAGTGCATGTGTGTGAGTGTACATATGTGTATGCATGTGTGCATGTGTATGTGTGTGCATGTGTATGCATGTGTGTATGTGTACATGTGTGTGACTGCATGTGTGTGGGTGTGCACATGTGTATGTATGTGTGTAGGTGTATGTGCATGTGTGTATGTATGACGCATGTGAGTACATATGTGGGCATGTGCACATGTGTATGCATGTGTGCATGTGCATGTGCATATGTACGCGCGTGTGCGTGTGTGTGTGTGTGTGTGTGTGTGTGTGTGTGTGTGTGTTTCCAGCCATTGATTGACATCTAGTATCTTTTCCAAACTCTTTGTTTCTTAGTTTTTGAGACAGGGTCTCTTGTGGAAACCAGAGCATACTGATAGACTAAACCACCTCTGCAGAAAGGCCCTGGGACTTCCTGCTTCTACCTTCTCCGTGGTGGGCTTATAGTCATGACCACTGTACCTGACTTTTATTGGATATTGGGGACCAAACTCAGGTGCTGGACCTTGATGCCCACTGAGCTGTCCACCAGCCTGAGAATCCGAGTTTTAAGAATCCCCAGACCCGTCTTTGAGAGACATTAGCCTCTCACACTGAGTGCGAAGGGCATGAACCAGAAATTAACAGCGACACAGGTTAGCTCTTACGGAGCTCAGAGCTAACAATTAGGTGGTTAATGTAATGGAAGAAACTGTGAAAACAAATGTCTTCAGTGAGCGACCTCTGCTCTCTCCAGTCATCCTGGTAAAGTCCTGGTTGTCCTGCATCTTAACTCAGTAGATCTTGGCAGCCGGAGCTCAGAGCAGCTGGAGGCAGGGACCCACAGCCAGGCAGGATCCATCCCACACTCTGCGTTTGTTCAGGTCTGCAGCTCAAGCTAAGAAAGCTCAAGGCAGGGCTGAGGCGGGGGAGAAGGAGCCAACGCTTCAGAGCCTGTGGATCTGAAGGCTCCAGCTCACCCAGGATGCCTGGCCCCCCGAGGCCCTGCTAGGGCCAAGGCCAAGGCTTGCTGGACACAGAAGGCACATGGTGGTCTGTCCAAGGGAGCCTGTGGTTTCAGAGATGGCAGTAGCGTGTTAGTCCTGGCTCCAGACTGCTCGAGGGCTCCCTCCCTTCAAGTGAAGGAAAACAGGGAGGTTTCCAAGGAAAAGGGGTGCCAGGACCTGTGGGGACTGTGTTACTTCTGTGACAGCTGAGTGGCTGGCTCTGCTTCCAGGTCCCCAGGACTGCTTCAGTGAGGTCACCTCAGGCAAAGACCTTCTGTCTGGGGAGCGATGGCCTGGCCTGCCTCACACTGTGCAGGTGACATGCCCAGCGGTCAGAGCATCTCCTGAGAGCCTGCCTGGGTTGGAGGAGCCTGAAGAGAGCTCTTAACCCAGCAGCCCCAGGTCTGGTTCCCCCCCCAGGGAGGCTCTGGGGATGACGAACCTACCACAGGAACTTCACTCCAGGTGACTGATGAACTGTGAGGGACAGGTCGTGCTTCTGTCCTGCCAATTTTGGAATTTTACAGCTAAGTTCCATGACATCACTCACAGAGGGAGGTACGTGCCAGGCCCCCACAATCCCCACACAAATTAAAATGGAAAGACGCAGCACTGAGAATGCGTCATGATCTCAGGAGGACCCAGGAAACTGGGGAATGCTGGCCGCTCCAGAGCAAAGGAGCAGAGCTCCAACCAGGACCAGGGCCGAGAGCACAAGCCGGAAGCCGGAAGTGAGCTGGGCTCACCCTTCTCAGGAGCCTGTGGAGCCGGCTAGAGGTCAGGGGTGAGGTCAGGGCAAGGTCACTGCAGCCCTGAAGAGTGGCAGAGGCCTTTCTCAGGAGCCGTGGGAGGACAAGGTGAAGCAGAGAAGAGGGCGGGGTGGGATCCCAGACTCAGGACACGGAGTCCCCAACATGGAGGGGAATCTCTAGGGGAATCTGAAGCAGAGGTGGGAGCAGCCCTTCTCTCTTGCCCAGGGTGTTGCTAAGGAAGACGGAAAGCCATGCCTTCCCTGAGTGGCTGTGCTGAGAGGTGGGTCACGGTCAGGGAGAGAACTCAGGGATGGGAGCAGAGGGAACCCTCCGAGCAGAATAGCCGTGTTTTGAGAGACGTGGACGCTGCAGAAGCAAGGCAGATGTTGTCCACCCTGCCTGGGCCGCACGAGCGGGAGCACTCTCTCCCCTGCCTGGGATGCTCGGGAGCACTCTCTCCCTTGCCTGGGCCAGGAGGGAGCACTCTCTCCCCAGTTACCTGGATGCAGCCTGGCGTCTATTCGGTTCTACCAGGGTGAGGAGCAGGTGGCAGGGTGAGCACTGCTGTTCGAGAAGTTAATTGTCACAGTGTCACACAAGTTGGGGGACAGAGAACTAACAGTAGCGGCAACAGGCACATCGTTTCCTTCTACAGAGACACTAGTGGTCTGGTGCGAGAGGGCCTCAGATGTCAGGGGCGGGAATGGCGGGTGCCGAGCTCTGTCTGCTACAGTGTCTGTTAGAGCGATGTCTGCCCCTGGTGGTTTGGAACAGGTCATGTCTCCTGTCTTGTGACCAGGCAATGGCATGAAAAATGCTTTTCCTTTGTTCCTCCTATTCTACATTTGAGCCCAACGCAGTATTTGTCCAATTTTAGTGATTTTATTTTTATTGTTGTTGTTGTTCTTCTTCTAAAATTTAGAGTTGGTTTCTTCATCTTATTTGTGTGTGGGTGTGGTGTGTGTGTGTGTGAGTGCGCAATTGTGTGTGTGGCTGATTGTGCCTGTGAAGGTCCGAGGTCCACATAAAGCGTCTTCCTCTGCCCCGTAGAACCTTATTTTTTGAGACACAGTGTCTTAGCCACTGTTCTGTTGCTGGGAAGAGACACCATGACCACAGCAACTCCTCTGCAGAAAGCATTTAATTGGGGCTGGCTTCCAGGTTCAGGGGTTAGCTCGTTATCATGGGGGGGCCACACAGTGGCGTGCAGGCAGACATGGTGCTGGAGAGGTAGCTGAGAATTCTACATCCTGGGTCTGTTGGTGACAGGAAGAGAAAGTGACACTTCCTGGACCTGGCTTGGGCGCCTGAGACCTCAAAGCCCACCCCCAGGGACACACTTCCTCCAACAAAGCCACGCCTACTCCAAGGCCTCACCTCCAGTATGATCCTTTGAGAGCCGTTTTCAGTCAAGCCACCACACAGGGTCTCACCCTGAACCCAGAGTTCATAAGTTCGGCAGGACTGGCTGGCCAGCAAGTTTCAGGGACTCATGTGTCTCTGTCTTCCCCAATGCTGGGGGTCGCAAGTCTTCATCCATACTGGCGGTGGGATCTGAACCCCAGTCCTCACGCTTGGGTACAGGTACTCTATCCTCTAAGCCATCCCCACAGTACTGTGCTTTCTATTTCTTGCCGAACTTCCAATTCCCTTGCTGAGACAGCTGTCATTTGATTCCAGTGGCAATTGCTTCCTGGAGGCTTGTGAGACCATGCGACACCTGTGTTGCTTGGTGACAACTTCTTCTGGTGGTTGTTTCTAGCTCATGTTACTGTTTTCTTGGGAAGATGAACAATTTTTAATGGAATCCTTCATGTGCTAGAGGCTGTGCTGGGGAGCGGTGGGGGACTGGGTCTCAGGGACTCTAGTGTCATTGGCTCTCCTTCCATGTTCTGCTACGGACCAGTCATTGTGAGGATAAAATTAAAGTCCTGGTTTCTCTCTGGCCCCACAGAGTGCCAGGCGTCCTTGAACGCTGTGGATCAGCGTTGGAAGCTCAACTTCTACTGAGTCTCTGTGGATAGCTCATGGCTGGAGAATCAGGCTTGCATCCTTAGGACCCCATTCCTGGCTTCCTCTGACAGCATAGCCAGGATCATATCTGCTCTGGGTTCTTGTCTGACCTCCCTGCTATTGTCCTGGTGGCTTCTCAGATCTTTGATGCCCCAGGGTAGAGATGGGAGTCCAAGTTTCTCCCTTGGGCTTTGTTGAAGTAGGTAGGCAGATGGTGGCCTTCTGTGTGTTGACATGTTGGCATGTGGGATTTTCTGGTGGATTCAGGCCTTGTTTGTCTCTGGGCTCTTCCCCGAGAGCCCAACAGACTGCTTTCTTCTCTTCACTTTCTGAGTCTTGCTCCACTCTGTCCTGCAAGGCCTCATTTTCAGGGTGCTTAGCTCGTATGATGTAGTATTCTTGTTGTTGTGACAAATACCCTGACAAAAGCAACTTAAGAAACAGAGGTTTAGTCAGGCAGTGGTGACACACGCCTTTAATTCCAGCACTGGGAGGCAGAGGAGGGGAAGATCTCTGAATCCGAGGCCAGTCTGGTCTACAGAGTTCCAGAACAGTGGGGATGACACAGAGAAACCTTGAGTTGACACCTGCTCCCCACAAAAGAAAGAAAGGTGTGTGGGCTTATGGTTTGAGGGTACCATCTGTCATGGTGGGGGAGCCACAATGACAGAGGTGTGAGGAGCTGGTCACCTCGCTTCTGCAGTCAGGAAGCAGAGAGATGAACGCAGGTGCCTCTCTCAATGTCTCCTCCTCTTCAGTCAGGCGCTACAGATGGCAGGACGGTCCCCCCCACAGTTAAGGCGGGTCACCCCATCTCAGTTAACCTACTCCAGATAATCCTTCACAACCAGAATACAGGATTACTCTGTATTTACAGCAGGGGTAGAGAATGTGTGATGGGGACATCAGAATGCTGTCTTTGTCCTTTTCTTTGACTGCTGGGGTCACCCAGGAAACGCAGACCCACCCAAAGCCCCAGAAACCCTACACCTTCCTCACTCTGTTTTGCTGTCTCCAGGGCTGCTGGTGCCAGCCCTCTGCCATGGCTTGCCTCAGCACCCGCTCTCGGCCCCAGCCCTTCTGTCTCGGTGGACTCGGTTTGGCTCTTCCTTTGTCGTGTGAGAGCAGTTTTCGTTTTTTTTTTCTGTCTGGATGCCGGTTTTCGAGAAAGGCAGAACATTCTCACCGCAGTTTGGTAGCTCCTGCCAAGTGCCTGTCAGAGCGTCTGTACCTGTTTAGCTAGAACCCCCGGGAACGTCTGTTTACTCTCAGCCCGGCACGCTTTGCCTTGCCAATCTGATAAGCGAGCCTAATAGCCATTTTCACTTGTCTAATTAAAAAAACACATTTTCATCTTTTCTCATGCTTATTGGCTGTTTGCGTTTCTTATTTGTAGGCTACCCGCTCATCTCCATTATCCAGTTTCTATCGATGGAAAGGTCTTCTTCTTGTTGCCTTGCAAGGCATTAAATCCCTCCTTTGTTAGGGCTGGAACTGGGCAGTCCTACCTTCTCCTCATGGCGTTGTCTTTGTCTGGCCGAAGATAGAGGTTTTGATGCTAGAAATCCAATCCCCACAGAACCACAGGAAGGTGGCGCACCAGGCTGTGTGCTATGGGGAAGTCTCTGGGTTCCTCTGATCTCGACCCCATCAGCTGACTCCATTCTTCTACTTTCGAAAGAGAATTCAGATGGGACACAGAGGAGAGCTAAAGCAAGCAGTCAAAGGCCCAATTAGAGCAGCCCGGGAGCACGAACGGCTTAGACATTTCTTTTTTTTTTTCAGGTTTTTTTGTTTTTGTTTTTTTTTTGTTTTTGTTTTTGTTTGTTTTTGTTTTTCAAGACAGGGTTTCTCTGTGTAGTCCTGGCTGTCCTGGAACTCGCTCTGTAAACCAGGCTGGCCTCGAACTCAGAACTCTGCCTGCCTCTGCCTCCCAAGTGCTGGGATTACAGGCATGCGCCACCATGCCCAGCTTAGACATTTCTAAAGAGTGCCCGGTGGCAGCAGCAGTGCCCTGATCCTGGCAGGCACCCGGCTTTCATTTCTCCTCTCCCTTCTCTCCCCGCCTGTGCTCCCTCAGGGTAGGCACTTCCAGGACAGGGCATATACTTTCATGAAACTCCATTTAACCCAGAACTCAGCCCGCTGAAGTAAGTGCATCAGGTGCAAGAATTATGTATAGGGACCAAGAACCCCTGAACTTGCACAGTTCTGTAGGGGGAAGGTGACAGCCCTCAGTGTGTGCTCCCTGGGGAGGAAAGTCCCTGTCTTAGGGTTTCTCTTCTTGCACAAACAGCATGACCAAGAAGCAAGTTGGGGAGGAAAGGGTTTATTCAGCTTACACTTCCACATTGCTGTTCATCATCAAAGGAAGTCAGGACTAGAACTCAAGCAGGTCAGGAAGCAGGAGCTGATGCAGAGGCCATGGAGGGATGTTTCTCACTGGCTTGCTTCCCCTGGCTTGCTCAGTTTGCTCTCTTATAGAACCCAGGACTGCCAGCCCAAGGATGGCACCACCCACAAGGGGCCCTCCCCCACCTTGATCATTAATTGAGAAAACGCCTTACAGCTGAATCTCATAGAGGCATTTCCTCAACTGAAAGCTCCTTTCTCTGTGATAACTCCAGATTGTGTCACGTTGACACAGAAAAACAGCTAGTACAGTCCCCAAAGCTGGACCCAGCTAGAGTCAATCATTACCACCTCTGTCCTTTATATCTTGGTTTGGGGGTATCTGATCTGGCCCTTTTAGAGAGCCCACCACTACGTATAGCTCTTTATGTCCTGCTTTGGGGGGTTCCGTTGGTTAGTCTGTCCCATGTTAACCCCGTGTCAAATCATGGGACTGAACAAGCCAGAGACTCCAGGATTTAGGGACGGTCACAATGCCACCACACACTGTCTGGGCTCTGCTCATCGCGATGAGGGCGTCGCTCAGTGTGCCTGCAAGGTTCCCAGTGCCTCTGCTTATGAGGCTAAGTGGAACCAACAAACCCTGTCACAACGTAGTGTGATTATGAAACTGTGTTCTCCCCGCCACAGGAAGTCAGTCTGAAGGGCTGAAGAGTGATTTAGTAACTCAAAGGTCACACTCTGAGGGGTTTTCTGGCTTATAAAACATAACTGCCATCCGTGACCTTGGCACATCCAGGGAACACAGGCAATATGACATTCTGAGAACACAGGGCACGTGGCGGCAGGCAGGGAGCACGGGGCACATGGATGGCAGCCTTTGGACAGCCAGCCGTACCGCTCCTCTTCCCAGGGCTTCTCCTCACACCGCAGCAGAGGCTCCTCTGCTTCCACTGTCTGGAAGGAGCTCACTGTAAAGGACAGGAATCCGTCCCTCAGCTAAGGGACATCTGGCCACGCCTGCCACAGGACATCGCTCCTGCCTCTCCAGCTCTAGGGTCACGTTCACCCACTTGATCTGCCCACCTGATTCGCTTCAAGGTCATGTGGCTCAGCCTGCATCCCGGGAACAGGCAGGGGGAGGTGAGCGAGGGCTTGCCGGTGTGTGGGCACCAGGAGGTGACGACACGGTGTCAGAGTCATCACTGCTGGTGTCTCAACAACTCATGGCAGTGTCCGAAGGGAAGTCCCTGTCACTGTGGGGCGTGGGTTACCAACCGCCCACCTCCTCGTCAGTGAGCCAGGGAAAGACTTAGAGATAAATGAGCTGTTGCTTTTCTTCTTTGGTCTGTTGGTATCTCTGGCCCTGTCATGCCTGTGACTGCCCACTTGGAAATGGAGGCAGACGAACTCACCACTGTCCCTCTGACCAAGCAGAGTGCCCAGCAACCGAAGCTGGCACTCTGAAAGCCCCACTTCCCACCTCTGCCAGCATAGAGGTCGTTGTGAGGTCGGTGATGACCTGTGCCCTTCATCCCGAGTCCCCGCCCGTTCCCACTGTGCGGACCGGTGCCATCTCCTCACGGCTTACGGTCCCCCACGAACCCATCACCAGCGCCCGAGTCGGAGCTTCCCGGGCTCGTGGCTTCTGTGTGCCAAAACAGATTCAGCTTGGAAGCCGGCCAGCTGCTTACAGCTCCAAAATGGCTTGGCAAAGTGTCTGAGACACGGCCTGTGGTCTGCGCTGGGTGAAAGCTCGCCCACATTTGTTAGTGATTAACTGATCTGCAGATGGAGCTCTGTGCTCCTCGGTTACCCACAGATAAACCAGCTCATTCCTGACAAGCAAAGCAGCTGTAAGAATCATCCAGCCCAGGGCTGCTCCAGCCCAGGGTCCCTCCAGCACAAGACTGCTCTAGCTCAGGGTCCCTCCAGCTCAGGGTTGGTCCAGCCCAGGACTGCTCTAGCTCAGGGTCCCTCCAGCTCAGGGTTGGTCCAGCCCAGGACTGCTCTAGCTCAGGGTCCCTCCAGCTCAGGGTTGGTCCAGCCCAGGGCTGCTCCAGCCCAGGGTCCCTCCAGCCCAGGGCTGCTCCAGCCCAGGGTCCCTCCAGCCCAGGGTCCCTCCAGCCCAGGGCTGCTCCAGCCCAGGGTCCCTCCAGAACAGGGTTGGTCTAGCTCAGGGTCCCTCCAGCCCAGGGCTTGTCCAGCTCAGGGTCCCTCCAGCCTAGGGCCGCTCCAGCCCAGGACTGCTCTAGCTCAGGGTCCCTCCAGCCCAGGGTCCCTCCAGCTCAGGGCTGGTCTAGCTCAGGGTTATTGGGAGGAAAATATCACCAGGGGAAGAAGGGATCCTAGAGCGTGAAGGCAGGGTGTGAGGCAGGCACGGGAACGCCTGGGGAGGCTGATGGCCTTGTGGTGCTTCTGGAGTCTGTGGCTTTCCTGGAAGCCCCTTCTTGTGATGGGGAACGACATGAGGTGTGGCGGGGTTCTCGAAGTTGGGTATGTGCTTAAGCTCGGGGCAAATAAATGTAGACGAGAAGCAGACATAAGGTTAAACTCCACTCGTCAGATGGAGTGCTTCTGGGTTCTTGTGGGGCAAAGAACTCAAAGATCAAGACCGCCAGGCCAGCCACAGGCCATGTGGCTACCTAGTTTAACAGATGCAAAGGGCGGGAACCACAGGTGGAGCAGCAGTTGCATGTTTGAGGAACATTCCTGAAAGACACACCTAAACCACTTAAGCCTTAAGGGAGTAGGGCTTCCTCTGGGCTCATGTCGTCATGACAAAGCGCCCTTTCTCATGGTGGGGAAGGCATGCCTGGCAGAGACCTCCGTGGCTCCCCGCTGGGGCTGCCGGAATCCCGCACTGCTTGCTTAGATCCTAGAGCAATGGTTTTCAATCCGTGGGTCGTGACCCCTTTGGGAACCACATATCAGAGCCTGTGTATCAGATACTTACGTTATGATTCCCAACAGCAACAAATCACAGGAAGTAGCAACAAACAATTTTATGGTTGGAGGTCATCACAACAAGAGGAAGTGTATCGAAGGGCCACTCCTTTAGGAAGGCCGAGAACCGCTGGACTAGAGGCTCAGGAATCAGCCAGGTCTGCTGTACCTGGGGTGGGGCTAAGAAAGGCCCAGCCACAAGTGACTCACTTTCTCCAGCTAGACCCCGTGTCAGAAGGACTCTAAAGTCCCCCAAACAGAGCCGCGGTCAGGACACTAATTGATCAAGCCTGGGAGCCCAAGGGACGGTTCACACTGATCACGCCAGGTGGAAATTAATCTGGATCCTTATAGCAAAGGAGGGATGGTGGGTTAGACACCCGGGGTAGCTCACACAGCCCAGAAGTTGCCAGTGTAATCTCACTGAGCAGAAACCTTTTCTTAACTTAAAAAAGAAAACTGAGGCCGGGCGGTGGTGGCGCACGCCTTTAATCCCAGCACTTGGGAGGCAGAGGCAGGCGGATTTCTGAGTTCGAGGCCAGCCTGGTCTACCGCGTGAGTTCCAGGACAGCCGGAGCTACACAGAGAAACCCTGTCTCGAAAAAAACAAACAAACAAACAAACAAACAAAAAAAAAAGAAAACTGAATTTTCATGGGCTAAAGTTTTTTTTTTTAAAAAAAACAAATAAACAAACAACCCCCCCTAAACAAAAAGAAACCTACCATTGACCACCAGTGTGGCCCACATGAAGGGACGGCAGAAAGATTCACCATGATACTGTTTACTTCACTGGGAAAATGGAAATCACTGGGATGGAAAACATACCGCTGCTACACGGCTCCAACTCCCAGCATCTCACTGTCTCCAGGAAAGGCCCCTCCTCCTTTCTGAGCCCTGGACAGGTTGGTCAGGACAGAAAGCAAATAAGCAAAAAACAGACTGGGCCAGGATGCAGGAATAAACAGGGGCTTCCACAGGAAGAGGGTCTGTTGCCACCCCCCACTCAGGGACATGGATCGAGAGTGGCTTTCTTCCTGTCCCCACAGGAGCACAGGCAGGGCGCTCACACACAGCTTAGCTCTTGCTCTTCTGCCCTGACGTGACACACACAGGAGGTAGGAGAGCGACAGTCCCCATGGTCACCCCTGGGACCGTGGAGCGGCTCCCATGAGACACTTCCACAGAGCACGGAGGTGTCAAAGCTGCACCAGTGTATCTGGTCGTCCCAGGTCCCTGTGTGCCTGTGTGCCGTGGACAATCAGACTGCAGTGCTTCTTCCTAACGGAGCCTTGTGCAGGGCCCGGCTGGAGAGGGGACAGCTGACTTCAACCTGTGTCCTGGCCCCACCCACAGCCTGATTTAACCACACAGGCATCCTCTCCAGGCAGGTTCCTCTGTCGCTTCACAAAGGGACAGGCTGAGCTCACTGGTCGCCTCTGCTCTGCTTTGTTTCCCAGGCTTCACCAGCTGCTGGGCATCCGAGTTAATTTCCTTTACTGCTGTTAACTTCTCCTTCCAATTACGCAAAACGTCCTGGCCGAGCAGCAACCAGCCCAGGACCTCATCTCTACTGACAGTTGGTGCTGCGGGTCTCAGTCCTGACTGACAGGGCCAGCGGCTTCCCTTGTCAAGCCTGGTATTCTCCAAAATACGAATGACAAGATGGACGCCCGAAAGCTGCGTGGCTGTTGAACAGGCAAAGAATGCGGGATTGAAAACACAGCGGCTGGGGCTCTGGGCTTAATTGGCGTCTTCAAAAAACATGGCACTAAACGGTGTTTTAAAAAACAGTTGAGCGTTTCTGTATTGGACCGCATGAGGTCCGTTGTTTGTGATTATTTTTCTCTTTAGGACTCCAAGGAGTGCTTAATATCACAACCAGCCCCCCAGTGGCTCCCTCTGCACGGTACGGAGCATCCGCTGTGCGTGTGTTTTCCTAGGTTCCAACTCTGGCCACAGGCACTCATCAAACAAAAGGGGTCAGGAAGTGTCAGTGCTGAGAGAGAAGGTAAAGCTGGGAATGGCTGACCTGGGCCAAAGAGGCTTCTTCAGAAGAGACTGGCGTCAACCCTGAGAGGTGGGAAAGACGGACTCTTGGGAAATGTCCTACACAGCAAACAGCAGTGCAAAGGCCCTGAGCTAGGACTGTTTGGCCGTTGGTGGAAGTCATAGCACGGTGGGGAGATAAGGGTAGAGAAAAGGATGGAGAGGGGAAGGCTAGACCTGTAGAGAGAAGAATGGAGAGGTGGGAAGGCTAGACCCTTCAGGTGCAGGGAGCAGAAGTTATGGCTGGATCTAATTTATCTGTAAAAGGACCACTCACGTTATGTTGTTAAGAATGGACTGGGGAGAGAGGCTAGGGTGGAGGCTGAGGCAGAGCCCAGGAGACAAGTGAAGACAGTGTCTGAACAGCAGCTGGGACCATTGTGGTGGAAGCAACATGTAGACATGTATGTATGTGTGTATGCATGCATGCATGTATGTATATATGTTACAAAAATATGTATATATGGTTTACATATAAATGTTCCCATAGTATTTATATTCATGTGTTTCTCATGTGTGTATGTACCATGGCACCCATGTAGAAGTCAGGGAATAACTCAGAGGAATTGCTTCTTCTCTTCTGTGCCAGGGTTAAAGTTCAGGCACCGGGCTTGCCCATAAGTGCCTTCACTGGCTGATCCGCTTTGCCAGCTTGGTTATGTATATTTTTAAGGCAGCGTCAACCCCCTTTCCAACCAGGAGGCATTGCGCGTGAACAGTCAGACAACACGCTGAAAAGTGCTTAGGCTGCTGGGCTGAGTAACTTGCCCTTGATCTCCAAGAGCCTGGCAGACATTTATCATGGATTACACAGGTTTTGTTGTTGAAATGGGACTTCACCCTGTACCTCAGGCTAGCCTTCCACTCCTGATCCTGCTTCCACCTCCTGAAAGTTGGGATTTCAGGCAGCGATGTATACAGAATGAGTTTAAAGAATGAGTTTTATGTTTTAGAATGTAAAGACAGATGCCATCATCAATTTCACAGTGTCTTAAAGGGGTGGGCACGGGTTTGGCTCAGGCTAAAAGCATTTCTCCATTCAGTCCTGCCCACCTGAGCAGGACTCAGATCGGATTCCCAGAGCCCATGCAGGCCCTGGGCATGGTGGTATTCATTGGTATTCCCAGCGTTCCTGTGGTGAGATGGGAGACAGAGACAAAAGAATGTTCCGGGAGCTTGAGGTATACACAGTGCGTCAGTAAACAAGATATACTGACTGTCTAAACAGGGTGAAGGTGGAGAGACCAGGGTCAAGGCTGTCCTCTCGTCTCTACACATCTACCATGGCATAAATGTATCCTCTCTCTCTCTCTCTCTCTCACACACACACACACACACACACACACACACACACACACATACGACCGTGTAAACACACACACACACACACACACACACAGTCACACACACACACAGACACACCATGCACAAACACATAAAACATGAATAAAATATATTTTAAAAAGCAATCCACTTTGCCATATGGATGCACTGTCCCCGGGGCTCCAAAATTGTCACCGTTCGTTGAAACAGCATAATAAAAAATATAAAATCTCCTTAAATATTCTCAGAATCCTTTCCGTTATTTTCTCTTAAAACCACAGCTCAGGAGAATTGGCTGCAACGGTTTCTGAAAAGCACACAAACAGGCCAGGAATTGCCTCGCCTAATGGACCTCGCCTTGAATTACACATGAGACAGATGCGTCTTGTCAGAATGCTGCTCGGCAGAAAGAATTGTGGCGTCTGGTTGAGCAATAAAGGTGCAGACCGTGAGCGCAAACACATGTTCGGGGGACATTAGCCGTTAGACACGAGCCCTTCTCTGGCCGATGATCTCGCTGCGGAATCCAATATTGCTCCGGGAAGGGAACGGAGACCACTAGCTGTCAGCTGGCCAGGCACGCCACAGTTCATCAAGCTGCCACTGATGTGACAGAGCCCATCTCCATGTTGGCGGCATGGGTGTTCTGGTCTAGAGGCTGTGTGTCATATAGTAAGGGACAGGTGAGCAGCCCAGTGACAGTCCGCTCTGAGACTGTCAGCGTAAAAGTCATCTCATACCTCAAGGGCAATGAACGGTGGCTTATTTTGGAGCCAGACCCGAGTAGCCACAGCTTGGGGACACAGATTTAGAGTGCCCCAAATTCCAAGCTCTCATAAATTCAATTGTATGAAGTTCTTATAACATTAGAACAAAGAAAGTCATAGATCAGAACACTTTTTAAATGTGCCCGCAGAAACATCGGGTAGTGGTTTCCAACAAAGTGGGGAAATCACCTCACTAGGCCTCAAATGCTATCTCGGAACATTCTTAGCTTTTGGGTAGGTGAAAGTTAGGAGTCTGGCCATACATTTCAAAATAATTTACCTAGGGTGTTAGGTCACACATGGAGGCAGACAAGAACTGGCTACTTAGGGCCTAAGATAGTCCAACATAACTCAGCTTCCGAATCTGCAGCATTCCAACCTCACCACAGTCAGACTTAAGTTCTAACCAGTCAACCAACCTTGCAGAATGGCCAGAGTGGCTGTGGCTTATTTCTGGGGACTTTGGTCAACACAGTTCTAAAGAGATATGCTGACCCTGCAGCTACATGGCCCTGACAGACACTGGGTCACTTATCATGTGCGAGATATTTTATCCAGCGTGCCCGAAGGCACCTGTGTGGCAGAATGCACTGAGCGTGGCATCTGTGCCAGTCACACTTGTCACCCCCGTGACAAAGTCTGAGAGGAGTGGTTTGGAAGGGGAAGGGTCTCTCTGGCCAGTTTCAGTCTATGGTCAGTTAGCGCCGTAGTTACAGGTCTGAGGTGGCGGAGGATGCTTTCCCTGCAGCAGACAGCAAGCAGACAGGTGACATGAGTCATGGCCCTTCTTAGCCATGACTACCTCAGTGGCCTGCTTTCTTCAGTCAGCCCTACCTTCCGGTGTCTGCCATGGCATGGCAGTCCACCAGGTCCAGAGACATCAATAAATCCCTCCACTGTTTGGATCGGAGCCCTCACGATCCAATCGCAAGCCTGAAGCCCCATCCCTGAGCACTGTACTCGGGACCAAGAAGGTGACATCTGAGCCATTAGAGGACATTTCATGTCCAAACCACAGTACTGTCACTCCTCCCTCAAGGGCAACCGGTGGAACCATTTAATGTATGGGATCCTAATTGTCCCTTATGTACACATGGTTTTGATGAAAATATTTTTCTTTTGGCATATGCACATATGTGGTGTACATGTGTGTGTATGTAATGCATATTCTCATGAGCATGGGCCCATGTGTGTTCAGGTACATGTGCACCTGTGTGCATGTGCATGTTGGGTTGATACTGGCTATCCTCTATAACTTTCAATTATAGGCAGGGCCTCTCACTGAGTTAAGAGTTTTCTGAATCGACTAATCTGGCCTGCCAGTCCACTCCAGGAATCTCCTGTCTCCGTCCCATATGTGTTTGGATAACAGGCAGCTGCCATGTCTACTCAGGTTTTGGGTGGGTTTTAGGGCCTGTATTCTAGCCTTCACACTTGTGTGGCCAGTGTCTATCCATGGAGCCATCCCAGTAACATACAATAGATAAAGCTTTCACTTACGTTAAGGGGAAACATTCAAAATGTGGGTGATTATTCTATGCTGATAGGACCATGAGGAACTGTACATTCCCGACAATTGCCACTGGAAGCCAAATTGTGCTCCACCAACAGCGGCCATCCCTGTGAAGTAACAAACGCTCTTGGTCTCTGTGCCAGCACTCTGGCTACTGTGTCCTTCTCCTGTGGGTTCCCACATCTAGATACTGACGACGACGACGACGGAGATCGTACATCACAGCTTTGTTGGTGGGAACCATCGACAGAAACAATATGAGCATCCCTCTGCGGGAGGCTGATTAAAAATAAAACCCAAACCAAACAAAGACAGTGGGGTTCGGGCATCCTGAGGGAGCCTGAAACGGAAAGAGCACAGACAGGAGGTGGTTCCATTATCGTTGTATGTGGGCGAAGTGCCGTGTACAGCCAGACGCAACGCGATGCTGCTCCGGGTATTTGTAATCACAGGACAAAGTGCTGAGGGATACGCTGGAAAACTAACAAAGTGACCTACAGGGGGCAGCAGAGCGCTGGGGTCAGAGTAGCCTAGTCAGTGGTCTTTTTAGTCTCTCTCTTTGATAAAGATTTATTTGTTTTCATTTGTGTGTGTGCACACCTGAATTTGGGTGCCCACGGACACCTGAAAGGAGTGTGGAGACCCCTGGAGCTGAAGACCCCCGGAGCTGGAGTGACAGCGGTTGTGAGCTTCCGGATTTGGGCGCTGGGAACTGAGCTGCGGTCGTCCCTCTGCAGGAGCCGTGAGTGCTCCTGACTGGTGAGTGGGTCTCTCCAGCACCAAATGTATCACTTTACACCACCGCCTTTGTGTTTCACCAAGTGTATCACTTTCTATCACTGCTTTTGTGGTTTTGTTTTGTTTTGTTTTGAGTCAGTCTGGTGTAGCTCAGGCTGTTTGCAAACTCGCTAGGTAATAGAGGATGACCTCAAATTCCTCTCATCCCCCTGCCTCCACTTCTCAACTACAGGAACTACAAGTGAGTGTCCCTGCACCCCGTTTATACAGTGCTTGTACATGCTCGGTAAGTGCTCTAGCAACTGAGCTCTCGCTGAGCGCTGAGCTGTCTGGATGACTTGCCAAGCAAATACTTAGGTGAGGGCCTTTGTAACCAACCGACTCTTTCAAGTTGAGTCATGTTAGGGTCAAACAGTATTTGGAGTCTGTGGAGGTCGGTGCTGGGGAAGGCCTTGTGGTTTTGCCAATCAGGATACAGAGGACACAGTGACCACCCTTAGCCCCTGGTGATGCCCGCTTCTGGCCTGTTGGTTGGATTCAGATCATCACCCAGGAAGCCTCGGAGAAGCAAAAGCCGGCCCATTTGGACAATGACCTCACTGTGGTTTGCAGAGACGCCAGAGACGATGGCCAGCTCACAGCTCTGTCTCAGATAGACTGAGAACTGCTGAACTGAGCCAGCCGCTGAGTCCACACCAGCAGATCCGAGCTGGACCGGAGGTGGTGGAGAGGATGTGGGTGGGGAGGGGGAGGGGGAGGGGCAGCCTTCTCTCTGCTCCATCTTTCCGTCCTCCTCTGCTTTCTGTGGATGGATCCACGGAAGATGCACTTCCATCTCTGAGCTGGAAAGCCGAGTCTGATAGGAGAGAGACAGAAAGCAAGGCAAACGCAGAGCAGCCGCCACCAGGAGCACACTCCGCCGCGCCGGAGTCTCCCGTCTGCTGTGGGGACCAAGGAGCTCAAGTTCACGCCTCTGCCCAGTGTTTTGACATCACCGTGTTTCTGCTGAGTGAGGGCAAGTTGGAAATGAGGTCTCTATTCAGAGAGGCAGCTGAGCAGGTAGCCCCACCCCTGGATCTCTTAGCATCTCGGGCTGCCATTGTATGTCCTGGTATTTGTATTTCCTACTAAGACCCCCCAGCTCCCTGCCCATGCTGGAGCACATGCCATCTGTTTGGCCCTCAGGGAGAGTGCACACTCTCATCTGTACTTAGGTGTGTCAGTGTGTGTCTGCTTGCCTCCCTAACCACTAGGCTTACCTTTTTTTCCCCTGTGTTGCTGGGGATAGAATCCAAGCCTTCCCACGAGCTAAGCAAGTGTTCTGTGCTGCTGGATGTCTCCAGTGTGACCCAGTTTGAGCAATGGACCGTCTACTCTTCTGTAAGCTGTAGATGTGGGTCAATGGTGGCTGAAGACATGCATTGTGAGGTACATCTGTGTCCTCCTGGCGTGTTTATCAGTAGGAGGGCCAAGGAGGTGGCTCACTCAATAAGGTACTTGCTTTACAACAATGAGGAACTGAATTCAGCTCCGAAGCACCCACTCAAAAAACCATATGTGGTCGCCCATGCCTACAATCTAGTGGTGGGGAGGGGGGCAGAGACAGGAGGATGCCAGGAGTGCCCTGGCCAAGCAGCCTGGGTCAAGTGAGAGACCTTGTTTCATATATAAAGTGAAAACAATTAGGAAGAAGACCAGATGTTGATCTCTGGCCTCCACACGCATGGACATACATGTGGGGAGCGTGTAAGACTGCTCCCCAGAGTGTTTTAGAATACATTCCTTTAGGACTGAACAAGGCTCCCTTGTGTCTCACCACGTCACCTTCGCCCGACTACAGATGCAAATCTCAATTCTAATGAGTCTAAGAGTCTGATTGTACGAGGCTGCAGGGCTTCTTGCAAATGCAGGCACTTCAAGGTGATCTCAGGGCTGACTGGCATCAATCTTAGGAAAATAATGAAACCTTCCTGGTGTAGCACAGATGCTTATAGGCTTCTCAGCAGGGGCAACAAATAAAAAGATATTTATTCAGAAATTTGATGGTCCAGAAGGCTTCTGGGATGAGCGTGCTCTAGTTAGCAACTTCCTGGAGGATCTGTTAGCACGGAGAAATGGAAATGACAACGTGGGAACTCGACGTTGCCCATGCAAATGAGAACAGAGCAGAAATAGCTGTCACCTCTGCTGCGGGGGTGGGGGGTGGGGAGGTGGGGTGGGGGGTGGGGGGTGGGGGTGGGGAGGGAGACAGCCGGAGGGAGGATGGACAGACACACCACTCAGGAGGTTGTTACGATGAGGGAAACAGATGTGAGGTTTCTTGTTTGGGTTCACAGAGGCACAGACGCTTGCCCATGAGCTTACGACATGGAAGACAAAGACCTGGGGGCCAGACCCTGGGGGCCCAGGTTCTCAGGGCTCCTCATTCCCCGGGCTGGCCCTGGAGGATCTTGGTGACAGCTATCAACAGCATTCAATTCCGTTGAAAAATCTTAAGAAATTTTTTTTCCTTTATTTTTTGACAGTTCATTCGTGGACTCATCGATCATATATCATAGCTACCCACAGGCTCCCTCCCACTTCGGCGGGATGCCTCTCAACACGTCCTATCCCTAAGTGAAAGGAGATGGGCTGTAACGGGTTCAGGGGCCCTGGTGTCTGTAGGCGAGGCTTGGCTGTCTGATGTATAAATCCAAATGGCACTGGACTGACAGTGGCTACAGAGGGACAGCGGGGTTGGATGCTGGGGACACCAGCATCTGAAGGGGACCACAGCTCATTTTGTAAATCATTGCCTGTTGGCTCAGCAGCTCCTTAATTCAGAGTGGCCTTGACCCGAGATGAGATTTTTCTGGTGTGGTTTGCCTATAATAAACAAAAAAAGATTTTATTTATTTATTATTGTTGTGGGCCAGGGGTTGGGGTGGATGTGGGGACTGTGCCATGGTATGGATATGGAGGTCAGAGGACAGCTTTCTGGCTTTTTTTTGTTTTTTGTTTTCCGAGACAGGGTTTCTCTGTGTAGCCCTGGCTGTCCTGGAACTCACTCTGTAGACCAGGCAGGCCTCGAACTCAGAAATCCACCTGCCTCTGCCTCCCAAGTGCTGGGATTACAGGCGTGCTCCACCACGCCCGGCTAGAGGACAACTTTCTAGAGTCACTTTTCTTCTTCCACCTTTATGGGGATACTGGGGACTGAACTCTGGCCGGCAGGCTAGTATCACAAGTGTCCTTATCCACTGAGTCACAATGCCAGCACAGCTTAAAGGCTTCTGAGATGCTTCTCAGAGAGAGTGGAGCTGGTGTGCGGCAGCCAGTGCCCCAGGACTGCAAATGACCCAAAAGTCCAACAACAAAGAGAGGACACTGACCATGTGAGGGGACCTCAGAGTCCCCACGATGGTCCAGCAGATTGGGTCTTGTTCCCAGTCCTGACAGCTGCTTTCACCCTCCTGGAGGGTGGATGGATGGACTGGCATCCTCATTCTAAAGAATTCCATCGGATGGCATAACTTTCCTGGGCCAATGGGATGCTAGTGGGTGTGGCATGAGGGGAAGTGGCTAACACACTTGGTGGGCACCTGGGCTCTTGCCTTTTAGCCATGAGCATGAGGAGGGCAGGGTTCGAGCATGCTCCAAGCCCTATAGAGACCTCTGAGTGGGGAGATGGCCCGTTCTCTAAAACAAGGGGCGGGGTTGGCCTGCACACACCCAAGAGAAAACAATGTTTGTTTGTTTTCTCTTAATCCACTGGGTACTGGGACTGTTTGGTGTGTGTGTGTGTGTGTGTGTGTGTGTGCATGTACAGTTTTTTTTTTCTATTGCTTTGCCTTCATTTTTTGACAGAGTCTCCCTGAAACTGGAGCTCACCGATTTCGCTAGAAGGGCTGATTAACCAGCCATAGGATCTTCCTGCCTTTGCCTCCCCAGTGTTGGAATAACAGGCAAGCATCACACTGCCCGGCTTCTCGTGGGCATCCTGGTGATTCCAACACAGGTCTTTATGCTCCCCTGACAAGCCCTTTCCTCCCAGAGCCATCTTCCCCACCCTGTTGTGGCTGTTTCTCATAGAGCTTTGTTGGCTGTACATGTTCTTTAGAACCCATTACCGAGGCTGGGAAAATCGAGTAGGCTTCTGACCAAAGCCCAGGCCTCACACTGGAGCTGAATGAAGGTCAAAGCTGTGTCCCCGGGAACAGGAAGATGGAGCCCAGGACCACAAAACATGGCGGGAACGCTATGCAGTGTCATGTTGAGTGAAGCGGAAGGCTGAAGGCATTGTCAGCTACGCTGCATGTTTGCTTTTTATTTTACTATTTCAGCTTTGTTTCTATAACTTTGCGACCTCTGACATCGCCTCATAGCTCACTCATTGTGTGTCCCAGCCTGCCTCTCTGTTGCTGTGATAAAACACCATGGGTAAAACAGCTCAGGAGGAAATGGTTTATTCGGCTTAGAGGCTACACAATCCATCACGGAGAGAAGCCAAGGCAGGGGCTCAAGGTCTGAGTGTTCAGCAGCGTTTCTTATCCAGCCCGGGCCCGCCTTGCCTAGGGACGGTGCTGCCCATGGTAGGCTGGGCCCTTCTACACCAATTCACAGTCAAGCGTATGTCCCACAGACATGCCCATAGACCAGTGTGCAGGAAGCAACTCCTCTACTGAGGTTTCCTCTTCCCGTGTGTCTCTAGTGTGTGTTCAGTTGACAACTGAAGCCAACTATGACACCGAGTCAACAAAAGCAGTGGGAGTTCCCTTGCTCTCTGAGACCGTGGTTGGCAGTGGGTGTCCAGTCCACACCCACTGTAGGATGCTCTTCTTACCTGTTTCCTCCTACTGTCTAAGACAGCAGTAACATGTATATTACACTGCACACAGTTAAAGACTAGAATATATATCACACTACGCAGTTATGGAATCTACACCACACCACACACAGTTATAGAATATATTCCATACTGCACATGGTTATTGAATAGAATATACACCATACCGCACATAGTTATAGAATAGAATATACACCACACTGCACACAGTTATAGAATAGAATATACACCACACTGCACACTGTTATAGAATAGAATATACACCACACTTCACACTGTTATAGAATAGAATATACACCACACTGCACACAGTTATAGAATAGAATATACACCACACTGCACACTGTTATAGAATAGAATATACACCACACTTCACACTGTTATAGAATAGAATATACACCACAGTGCACACTGTTATAGAATAGAATATACACCACACTGCACACTGTTACAGAATAGAATATACACCACAGTGTACACTGTTATAGAATAGAATATACACCACACTGCACACAGTTATAGAATATTCACCACATTGCACACAGTTATAGAATAGAATATATACCATACTGCATACAGTTATAGAATAGAATATACAGCACACTGTACATAGTTGTAGAATAGAATATACACCACACTGTACACAGTTGTAGAATAGAATATATATCACACTGAACACAGTTATAGAATATACACCACACTGCACACAGTTATAGAATATATATCACACTGCACAGTGGTGTGATAGAATACACACGACACTGCACAGTGGTGATAGAATAGATGTCACAATGCATGTGACAGTAATTGTCCAGCTCATGTATCTGCACATGGCACCAAGGACCTATACCCCAAGGTAGTTCCTCTGCTATATCATCTGAAGTGCAGGCCTGGAAAAGCATGCACACAGCTGCTGTCCAGTTTAAATGGACACCAAGCTAGCTGGTGAAGCGCCTGTCCACAGTGCTGCAGCTTTCTAAAAGACTCTCTCCTCTCATTTCGTGCAAGTTCGGGGCTCAATTCCTGTTTACCCTCACCAGCCACCGTCTTGTCGGGAGAAATCCTGTGCCTCTGTGAGCACGGTGTGAGAGCTACTTTTCCCCAGAGGGAGCATTAGAAGGGAGTTGTAAGCTTGTAATGTGTCTGCAGACGGTATGTGGAGGTGCAGGAGGGGATTTACTAGTTCAGATAGCCACATGACACAGTAACAGCGCACGCCACCAGAGCTACCCTGGCTGTGCAGAGGCATTCTGGGTCTGACATGGAGGGCGGGAAGACCTGGCTTGTTTTTATTCTTCTCGAATTCTAGGCTGACAGAAGCCCCGCCATGTCTCAACTCTACCATCTCAGTGCATGTTCCTGTAGTCATTTTGGCACTGTGTGTGTGTGTGTGTGTGTGTGTGTGTGTGTGTATGTGTGTGTGTGTGTCGCTATGTGTTTGTGTGTCTGTGTGTCTGTCTGTGTGTCTGTGTGTGTCTGTATGTCTGTGTGTCACTATGTGTGTGTGTCTGTGTGTGTGTGTGTGTGTGTGTGTGTGTGTGTGCGCGTGCATGCTTGTGGAGGTCAGATGTCAAATTTGGCTTATCTCCCTCTATCCCTTGCTGCCTTGTTGTCTTTAGTCAGGGTCTCTCACTGAACCCAGAGCTCAACGATCAGCTAGATTGGCTGGCCAGACAAACCAAGAGCCTCTTGTGTTCACCCCCCCTCCCTCTCCTGCTCTGGGACTTTGCTACTGTGCCTGGATTTTTACGTGAGTGCTGTGGATGCTGACTGGGGTCCTCATGTCTGTATGGCGAGCACTTTTTACTGATGGATTCATCTCCCCGGCTCCAGAGCAGGAGCCCTTGGGCTCTTTAATGATTCCCTCGGAAACAGCCCTGTCCTCCTCTCGGATCTCCACAGCTGAGCAAGGCCAAGTGCCCAGACAGTCACACGTAGTGGAGAGCCGTGACCCTGCCGGGCAGGTGGCGGGGCCTTGGGGTGCAGAAGAGAGCCAGTGACAGCTTTTGTTACATTAGAGACGGGAGGAGAGGATTGGAAACGGGCTCCTGGGTGTGACAGCTCTCTCTCAGATGCTTGGATCTCAGCAGATGACTGGCTTTCTAAGTGGATGGATTAGAGAGCATTAGCATTTGAGGCCAGACACTTTTTGCTCTGCGTCTCCGTAATCTTATTTTGTCTGCGGGAAGGCCTGGCATCCATCTTTTGGGCTCTCAGCCAGATGAGTCATCTCCTTGTCTGTTGACTCGTCTCCATGGTGCCAGGTCTGTGTCAGAACCCAATCGTGATCCTGGCCAGGAACTGGGCCCGGTATTCAGACTCCACCGAGCTAGGTAGGTTTGGTCCTTTGATGGAGCCAGCCTCAGTCAGCACCCGTGGCAGGACCAGGCTTGGGGATGGCGCTGCTGGAGCCCGGTGAGTCACATTTGGTCTTGTGCCCAGATCAACTTGTTACCGCTCTAGAAAAGGGGTAGCTGTGGCACCCCTCATCTCTGGGGCACCCCAGGGGAGCTCATGATGTCTGTGACACTGGGACCCTCTGCTGAAGGTGCCCCTGCCTCAGGCCTTGTGGAGATCAGACAGGGTGAAAGAACAGAAAGATAGTCAGGCTCCTGCTAGGAACTAGGGAACACTCGGGGCTAGCCAAGGTGTTTGTTTTGTTTTGTTTTGTTTGTTTTGTTTTGTTTTGTTTTGTTTTGTTTCTTCTTCATAAAGAAGAGGAAAAGAGAGAGCAGAGAGTCAACCTGAATACTCCCATTAACATTCCAGAAAGACACCAGTTGGGGGGGGGAGACATAATTCAGCTAAAATCTGGAGGACGCTTCTCCCGGAATCTCACACTT
The DNA here is from genome assembly GCA_964023405.1 of Apodemus agrarius. Lineage (NCBI taxonomy): Eukaryota > Metazoa > Chordata > Mammalia > Rodentia > Muridae > Apodemus > Apodemus agrarius. The sequence continues at coordinate 13,086,708 of OZ030008.1, forward strand.
TCCCTGAGTTTGAGGCCAGCAAAGCAAAAGGATTTTTTTCTCTTCACAGCCGTGGTGTGAACGGGGCTATTTTCAGGAGTTTCTTCCTAAAATGGGCCTAGGGGAACGTGCTGTCTGTCAATTACTCATAATGTGGTCTAACAGCTCTTTAAAATTAAACAGGGACAGGGTGGTGGGCCACTCCTAAGGGACTCCCAGAGATTCCTCCTGGAACGCTGTCCCCGCATGAGCCCCGTCCTCTTGAGTGTGAGCCTTGTAACCCAGAGATGCTTGGTCTCATAGATCAAAGCACTTAAAGATGGATTCTTCAGGGAACTCAAAGGATGACTTTATTGAAATTTGAAAGAGAGAGCAACAGGCTAGGGGTCTATCTCAGGCTAGGGGTCTATCTCAGCAGCTGCTGGGAAGAGGGAGGTGGAGAAGGGGTCAGAAGAAGGCTATGCTCTCTGGGTCAGAAGGCCAACAGCGGGCAGGCTCAGCAGAGACGTCTGTGAAAAGGGGGTGGACGTGGGCTTCAGAAAGAGTGCTTGTGACTGCGAGTGTCAGGGCCAAAGCTTAAGACTTTGGCTGTTTGGAGAGGAGAGATAGAAAGAGGGAGAAACTGTTATGCTTCCTGTCAAGGGGTTACCACCCACCAGGCATGCTATTTGAATCCAAGGATGTCGCCGTGTCTGTATTTACATGTTCCTGATTCAGGAGACACCTCTGACAATGACAGAAAGGATGCTCTCACCCAATGGGACATACCATTTGCATCATGGGAATCTGACACAGTTACACATACGGCCAACATGGTGTCTGGAAAGCAGCCTGGCAGGAAACAGCCTTCTGATTTGCTTTCTTTGTGCCTAGCATTCCATGCGGGGACCTGGGGACTTAATTCTAAGAAGCACAATACAGAAGAAGTGATGGATATCACTTTTTATTAGATATTTTCTTTATTTACATTTCAGATGCTATCCCCTTCTCTTTCCTCATTTCCCCTCCAAAACCCCCCTTTCCCATCTCCTTGTCTTCTGCTCACTAACCCACCCACTCCCACTTCCCTGACCTGGCATTCCCCTACCCTGGGGAAATGAAACTTCACTGATCCAAGGGCCTCTCCTCTCACTGATGTTCAACCCGGCCATCCTCCACTACCCATGTGGCTGGAGCCTTGGGTCCCCTCCCCTCTCCATGTGTACTCTTTGACTGGTGGTTAAGTCTCTGGGATCTCTGGGGGGTACTGGTTGGTTCATATTGTTGTTCCTCCTATGGGGCTGTAAACTCCTTCAGCTCCTTGGGTCTTTTCTCTAGCTCTCCCACGGGGGACCCTGTGCTTAGTTCATGGTTGGCTGAGAGCATCCCCCTCTGTATTTGTCAGGCTCCGAATATCACTTTTGAAGTTGGAGAGTGGCAGGTGGCAGGCTGTGACCCAGTGTCTGGCCCTGCACTTGTTAGCCTGGGCTCCGTTTGGTCGAGGAACAAAGATACTTTCAGCTGACAACCATGGTCCCATTCTCCCCGCACCATGGGATTTGAGTGAAAGTGAATTAAGAGATAATAGAATTAGTTGTTTGGAAGGAGACATTTCAAGATGGGAGGCATCTAGGCCTGGTGCTGAAGAAGCGGGTGTGGCTGTTAAAATGAGGCCTTCTGTGCTGCACGGGGACGAGAGGAAGGATGTCCCCAGAGCAATGCACCGCCCATCAGATGTTCCATGTTGTGACAAAGCAAATTCCTTCTGAAGGAAGAAACCCAGCCAGAAAGGGTTCAGGATTCCCCAAAAGCAACTGTCTAGGGAAGTGTCTCCCCAGGGTCAGCATAGAGGGGCTGGTATGGGCGTGGCCCAAGGTGGCCAGGCTGCACCTTAGGGTGGCGGCAAAACCTTGCAGAGCTGTCCACATGGTACTGGTTCTACAAGCATTGGAGGCACACGATTAGGGGAGTCATGGAGAGCATCTGAGCCCTGGCAGTGCCTGGCAAGGTCTGCGTCCCAGTGAGGAGGCGGTAAGACGCCACTGTGTGAAGCTGTGACGGGTGAAATCCAAATAAGAGTGGAGAAGATATTGGAGAAGCCAGGATTGTGGGATGCCAGCCACCAGGGGCTGCGGGCCTAGGGCAAAGCCCATACAGGAAAGAGTCCGTGTGCACTTCAGGGCCAGAGGCTAAGAGGTGAGGCTCCCCAAGTCTTCTGGAGCCCAGCTGACGTCATCGCAAGCCCTAAATGCCAGGCACAGACCTGAAGGATGCGGGGCTTCTCGTGCTGTAATTTGGTCCAGTTTTCCCCGGCCGTGTCTGTATTCTTTCTTGCTGGAATAGGAGTGTTCACTCTGTTTTTAAATATTATTTATTTAATGTATAGGAGTACACCGTTGCTCTCCAGACACACCAGAAGAGGGCATCAGATCCCATTACAGATAGTTGTGAGTCACCATGTGGTTGCTGGGAATTGAACTCAGGACCTCTGGAAGAGCAGTCAGTGCTCTTAACCGCTGAGCCATCTCTTCAGTCCAAAAACATGTAACTTTTAAAAAAGTTATTTCATAGTTTCCACTCAAGAGATTTTAAACCTTTAAAGCATTGTTAAAGTCTACAGGGACTTTAAAATTAGTCTGAAGGTAAGTGTGTTACGGCATGGTTTTGAGCCAATGGGGAGAAGAGGTGAAAGGTTACGGCTAAAAACTGATGGATTTGGGTGTCAGGTTGGCGGAGGTGTGAAAGCTGGTGTTGGGTGTAAACTCGAGAGGACCCAGAACTGCTTTGCCGAGTCTCTGTCCTTGATTGTGCATGTGATGCGGCCAAGTGCATCAAACCCCCGCCTCCTGGACGTCCCCACCCCACCCCACCCCCCGTGATGGGATGCGCTCCAGACCTGTGAGGCAGAATAAACCATCTCTTCTCTAAGCTGCTGTTGTTTACCATAGCAACCAATGAGTAAGTCAGACAGCGGCTCTGCTGCCTGGGAGATGGAGCTGTCGGATAAGGAAGCGAGAATATCAACAGAGAATGGTCTGTTGGCTGCTAGGTTCCAGGTCCACTGTGGCTGGTGGGAGCAGGGGGCAACACGTCCCAGCAACCTTGACAGGAGGACAAAGGCCTTTCCAGGCAGATGTGCCAGCCAGGCCGCGCCTCCCTCTGGACACACCTGCCTCTCCCATCCACCCCAGGCTGCGGTTCCCCCAGCTCTCGGCTCAGGCTGGCATAGGACAGTTGCTATCCTTGTTTTGAGCAGCTGGAGGAAGTCCAGGTCCCTGCGGGGAGACAGCTGCACTGACAGCTCCTTCTCTAGCTCTGACAGACAATCGATGGACAAATCACAACATGCGGGATGCTGCTGGGGGGAGCGATGGCTCCCCAACAACCGTGCCTGAACCAAACCAAACCAAACTCCAAAAGAATTCAGAAAGATGGGGCAAGCAGAAGCCTGCTCAGCAGTGTGTGTGTGTGTGTGTGTGTGTGTGTGTGTGTGTGTGTGTGATGAAAGAGACAGAGAGACAGAGAGACAGAAAGACAGAGAGATCTGAAAACACATAGACTCACAATGGATAGAAGTCATTCAGAGGAGACAATAAGCATAGGTTTCTTGAGGTTGGCTTTAAATATTTTAGGCATAAAATACATCACACTACACATGCACTAAAGATACCACGTTTTGTAAGTACAGTTTAAAGCTCCATGTGTGGCTCTTTTACCTAACTCTGCACGGTGTCGCACTGCCTGCAGTTTGTGCCCTCCAGGTTGGCTCTGTGGTTTTCACTGCCGCAGACAGAGCCCTGATGAAGACTACAGAGGCTGGCCCTGGCGTGTCTGAGACTGGCTCCTGAGCATATGAGGATGAGTGGGAGGTGCTGCTTCTCGGGGCCTCTCTGGAGAGTCCAGGCTCTGACTGGAGCCGGGTGGCCAATAGTCAGTTGTGACTTACAGCCGTGATTCACTTTTGAACGCCGGGACCCAGGGCCTGCCGCTCTTACACGTTCTCTCAGCATTTTAAGACAAAGCATCTTGATATTGGCTTAGGGAGTTGTCACTTCTGCCAGCTAAGTGGTACCCTTGTAGACCTGTTGTCTTAGTCAGGGTTTCTATTCCTGCACAAAACATCACGGCCAAGAAGCAAGTTGGGGAGGAAAGGGTTTATTCAGCTTACACTTCCACATTGCTGTTCATCACCAAAGGAAGTCAGGACTGGAATTCACACAGGGCAGGAACTTGGAGGCAGGAGCTGATGCAGAGGCCATGGAGAGATGTTTCTTACTGGCTTGCTTCCCCTGGCTTGCTCAGCTTGCTTTCTTATAGAACCCAAGACTACCAGCCCAGGGATGGTACCACCTACAATGGGCCCTCCCCTTTGATCACTAATTGAGAAAATGCCTTACAGCTGGATCTCATGGAGGCATTTCCTCAACCAGAACTCCTTTCTCTGTGAAAACTCCAGCCTGTATCAAGTTGACACACAGAACCAGCCTGAATACTTGGGTATTAGGATGGCTTCTCCTGGGCTTGGGATGGCTCAGTGGGGAACTACTTCCTGCGCAGACGTGAGGACCTGGGTTTGGCTCTCAGGAATTAAGGTTTAAAAAAATCTAGGTATGACAGTGCATATCTGTAACTCTAGAGCTGGGGTGCAGAGATCCCCAAGACTCCGTTGCCCTACCAGTTTAGTTGGAAGAGTGAGCTCAGGGTTCAGTGAGGGATCTTATCTAAACCAAACCAAACCAGAGTGAACCAAACAAAATGATACAAGAACTCTCTCAAACAGTTGGGGTGTGATAGAGGAAGACACCCAACACTCTTGACCTTCATACACAGCATACATAGATGAGTGTACCCATTGACACACAAGAAGAAGAAGAAGAAGAAGAAGAAGAAGAAGGAGAAGGAGAAGGAGAAGGAGAAGGAGAAGGAGAAGGAGAAGGAGAAGGAGAAGGAGAAGGAGAAGGAGAAGGAGAAAAGGAGAAGGAGAAGGAGAAGGAGAAGGAGAAGGAGAAGGAGAAGAACAAGAAGACGAACAAGAACAAGATCAAGAAGACCAAGAAGAAGAACAAGATCAAGAAGAAGAAGAAGAAGAAGAAGAAGAAGAAGAAGAAGAAGAAGAAGAAGAAGAAGAAGAAGAACAACAACAACAACAACAACAACAACAACAACAACAACAACAAGAATCTTATCCCAGCTAAGAACACCAGGCTCACTCTGGTTGGGTAACTACATGCAGAGGCAGACACTCTGATGGCGCTTGAAGGAGCAGTCCTCTGTCCTCGTTGCTCCTACCCTAGAACTGCGAGTTGACTCAGGTCTGCTCCTTTGGAGAACTCTGTCAGGCTTCCCTCCCAGCCTGTGAACCTGCCGACAGTTTGCAGTTGTCTGTCAGACTTGAGCTGGCTACCGCTGCTAGCAATTGACTCTCCCCTGATCTTGGTGACCACACCCTTTCTACGTCATTGTTTAGAAAAATCCACTTTCCTGTCCCCAGCCATTTGCCTTAGCATCTTCTGTCTCGCTGTACTGCCACGTCCTGCTGTGACTTCACACTGAGAGAGCTCTCACAGTGTCTGACCTGAAAACTCATCTAGGTAAAGAGTTTAGACCGGGGAGGACCCTGAGGCTGTGGCTCTCCACACCTCCCCTCTGTTTGTTTACAACCCTCAAATGCATGATCTTTTCAGCGATGACTCAGAAGGCAGCACGGCCTCTTCCCACTTTCCCTGGAATCCACCTCTGACTCTCACGGAGGGTTGTGTCACCGCCTGAGGCTACTAGCTCTTCTTCTTCTTCTTCTTCTTCTTCTTCTTCTTCAGCTCCTTCTCACTGACCCAGGGAAAGGCCCCTGATACACAAAGGGCCAGTAAGGCACATGGAGACTTGTGGCTTTGGGGAGGGACAGAGACTCTTTTCCGCCGGGTTAAGCTGTCATCCTACAGTAGGAACGGGAGCTGCTCTAGGAACGATCCCGAGAGGAATCAAAGAGGAGCCAAGGATGCGGGGTTCTGACAGCTGGGCTCTGATGACATCCTTATAGCTGTTCCTCAAGCTATTAAGAGACGGAAGCTTAATTCCCTCCCTCTAAAGCCATCCGCTCTGGTTTCCTGTTGCGTGTAACCAATATTCCTGATGGACAGGATATTTCGATTATTTGATGTTTCTTAAACTTTAAAATGTGTATTCAGTGTCTCAGCCAGAAAGGGATGGATGACAACAGGACTGCAGACACTTGTCTGTCCAGAAGAAGGCAAAGGGGGCGGGGCGGGGGCGTGCCGGGTACCACTTGACCTTGATGCATATGGGGCTCTAAGAGGAAAGTCCCCATAGGGGCTGGGATGGTGGTGGCTGAGCCGGTGTCTGTGGTTGCAAGCCTGAGGACCTGAGTTCAATTTCCCATGAGCCACAGATAGTTCAGGCGAGGGGCCCCTTTGTAGGGTGGTGGCACAGACACAGTGGGACCCCCATCCCCCAGTCAGCCTAACCCATCAGTGAGCTCCGGGTTCAGCAAGCGGTCCTGTTTTCAAAAAGAACAAAACGAGTGGAGAAAGATACCCAACACCAATCTGGCCTCCATACACATGAGCGCACACGCACCTTCGACCTGGAGTCAATCCATTATCCAGTGTCTCTCTTCACGTTTCCTGCACCTTTAAGACAGAGCGCCTGCATGGCTTCGCATGGTTTCAATTAGGCTTTCCCTGAAGAAATCGCTGGAGAAACTGAAGCCGCGTTGGAATGTGGTGATGTCAGAGCTCAAGAATTTCCCAGGCGGAGCTGCCTGACCTTCGGAGATCGGAGATTGTTAAGATGGAAACTCTGGCTTTACTCAAAGCTTGACGGTGCGGGTGCTGTGTCTGCCGAGGCCGCGGGCAGGGAGACGAAACCTCCCAGGCCCCAGGGAGACTGTCCGCGGTGCTGCCCTTGGCCATGGCGTACAACAGACTTTGGCTACAGTGTTGAGTGGGAGCAGTGCTTCCCAACCTTCTCAATGCTGTGACCCTTTAATACAGCTCCTCAGGCTGTGGTGGCCCCTCTCCCAACCATAAAACTGTTTTGATGTTACTTCACACTGTAGTTTTGCTTCTATTATGAGTTTTAATGTACATATTTGCCTTTTCTGATGGTCTTAGGCAACCCCTGTGAAAAGGTCATTCAACCCCTAAAAGGGATCGCCACCCACGGGTTGACTTAAAGTGAGGATTCCCGCCAGCCACCAGGCCTCTCAAGTCTGCAGGGGAGCATAACACACAGGCTTAGGTAGTCTCTATGTCTCTCAGCAGGTACTGGATGCCAGGCCACGTCCCTCTGTATGGCTAGTCTGTTTTTTTCTGAGCCTCCCAGACTAACAGCTGTCTCTTCAGCTCCGCGTTGGCTGTATGTGGTATTTCCCTTGTAGTGACCTTTCTGTTTACATTCTTATTTAAGGCAATTTTTGATGAACACGCTTCTTGCTTATTGACCGGTGTCCCTGACCTTGGGTCAAAGCAGAAAATTGGATTTCTGAGAACTGTCAGAGACCATGAGTGCCAGGACCAGCCCAGTGAGGACAGACGTGGCGCTCAAGGGCAGTGACAGGCATCAGGACGCAGCCTGTTAGCGGCTCCAGTGCTTGTTGGAAACCAGGCCCTGAGCTGAGCACACTAGCTAGGCAGTTCACAGAGACTCTGTCCTAAAAGCATCTGTGGGAGGAGCCAAGAGGACTAAGGTACCACGTGTGGAAAGCAACAAAACCGTGGATGCCAAAGCAGGATGCACATAGTAGGGCTTCTCGGATTTTGCTTCCGAAGCTTCAAATAGCCAGAGACGGCTCTGTACTAGCCACTAGGTGGGTTAGTATATGTTGCAGAAACAAAGATTCCCCCAGTCCGGAGGACTGACCATGATTGACGCTTTCCCTGTTATCACTTCTGTGTTCCCATCCCCGAGACTCAGGCGTTTGTTCTGTGCACTGGTCATTTGGGTCGGAGACCAGGCTGCCACTTGACACACGTTTCAAGAAGATGGCTCCTGGCTTCTGACACTCGACCTTCTCACAGGGCACAGGCAAAAACAGCCTCATAGTTGCTGCCCCAGCCTTGAGAGTGTCGAGAACTCACGCGCTTGCCCTAAAGGTAGGAAGGGGACCAGGCGCACTGAGCTGATGTCACCGCTGGTGGTTGGATGTTCCCCAACAATGCAGCGTTGCTTAGTGCCAAGATGGCAGCTCCTGCAGTGGAGCTGAGGGGAGAGGAGAAGCGGCTAGTGCGTGTGGGCCGGCATGAGGGGCCCAGAAGTCCAGGCTCAACCCCATCCTTATGATCGTCCAATAAGTCATATGTTGGTAACGACTAAGATGCTCAGTGAATAATGACTAGAAATCCAGTGTCTAGAGTTGGAGGAAGCAGGAGTGTGTGTGTGTGTGTCTGTGTGTGTGTGTCTGTGTGTGTGTGTGTGTGTGTGTGTGTGTGTGTATGCCTGGGTGTGTGTCTGTGCGTTTCTGTGTTTCTGTCTGACTGTATGTCTGTGTGTCTATGTGTCTGTGTGTCTCTGTATGTGTGTCTGTGTTTCTGTCTGTGTGTGCGTCTGTGTGTCTCTGGTGTGTGTATGTGTGTGTGTCTCTGTGTGTGTGTTTGTGTGTCTGTGTTTCTGTCTGTGTGTCTGTGTGTCTGTGTGTCTCTCTGTGTGTATGAGTATGTGTCTGTCTGTGTGTGTGTCTGTGTGTCTCTGGGGGTATGCCTGTGTATGTGTCTTTGTGTGTGTGTGTGTGTGTGTGTGTGTGTGTGTGTGTAGGGGAATCAATGGTCTTAACCAGAAAACAGCTCTTCCAGAGAAAAGGAAACCATGAAATGCAAACAGAAGCACAATTTTTGCAAGGGGGCAGGGTCAGGCTCTGTGCTGAACACATACTGCAAAATCTCCAGACAACTGCTCTGGTGGGTCATCAAGCAGAGAAGAGCAGCTGTGCTCAGCAGAGCAAAGATCTAGGCCACAGAACTGCTTACAAATGTGGAGTTCCCAGAGCGGGGCCACCCCCCCACCCCACCCCCACCCCCACCCCCGAGTCAGGACCCAGTTGTGCATGGGAAGGCACATCAGTACAGTCAGAAGCTCCAATGCTTTGGAATGGCAGATGGAAACAGATCTGGGGGACCCTCTGTCCCCGTGGCTTTTGACCGTATGCATGTGTGTGAATGTGATTGTGCATGTGTGTGTGTGCCTGGTGTTTGTGCAGATGTGTTCACATGTGTGGAAGCCAGAGGTGATGCCAGGTGTATTTCTCAGTTTCTCCACATTGCTTTTGAGGCAGAGTCTCTCTTTGAACCCAGAGTTTATCAACTGAGCTAGAAGCTGGCCAGCAAGCTCCGGGTTCCTCCTGCCTCTACCTCCCTAGTCTTGGGAGTATCAACATGAACCACCAAGCCCAGCTTTTACATAGGGTTCCAGGCCTCTGAACTCAGATCCTCATGTTTGCATAGCAGGCACTTCATTGAATTACAATCGGAACTGTCACCAACACCTCATATCCAACAATACAGAAGACAAAGGTGCGTGATGACTTACAATGCACAGAGAATATTTATATTGAAGCTGGAGAGGGACCGCCAAGGAAGCATGACCAAAGGTCATGCTCCAGATCCCAGAATTCTAGCGGCCTCCTTGTTTGGCCCCTAGGCATGTACAGCTTGGCATAGAAACCATGTCTTTCTTTGGCAAAAAGGAAGAACATTCGGTAGGGACCTGAGAAGACGCAGGCTCACCACTCAGTCGTGGAGTGAGTTACTTCTGCGTTGTTGTGACCAAAGCCTGAGGAAAACCACTTCAAAGGTTTGGGCTCAGAGTTCTGGAATGTTCAGTCCATGGGCCCTTGCAAGAAATATCCCGACACTGGAAACGTGTCAAGGCAGAGGCTCTTGGCTCATTTTTGATAGAAATCAGAGAGAGACACCTGGGCACCAATATAACTTTCAAAGTCATGCCTTCTGAAACCTACTTTCTCCATCGAGGCTACACCTTCTTAATTTCAACCAGGCCAAAAGCAGCACCGGTAGCTGGGACCAGTCCACGAAACCTGAGCCCAAGAAGCACATTTTCTACTCAAACCACAGCACCCAAGTGTGCTCCTGGGCAGATCAGTTCCGGGAGCTGGAAGCCCCCACAGCCTATGGGACCTGCCATGGCTCAAGTGTGCCTTCCCGCTGGGGACGCTTGGGGGCCGCGTGTTACATTTATGTCCTGCCTTCTCTTACTCTCTCTGTTTAAATAGTAACAGCCGAGATGGCAAGAGCTTGCATTTGATCCGCTTGGAAGTCATTCTCTTGTTCCTTCCTGGCATCCCAACAAGGGCGGAGGTCAGGAAATGATCTACATGTCCCTCTGGGTGTCAGGGACAGTCCACCTGAAGATGCTTGGGACACTGGAGATGCCCAGGACACTGAGATGCTCAGGACACGGAGATGCTCAGGACACTGAGATGCCCAGGACACTGGAGATGCTCAGGACACCGAGATGCTCAGGACACCGAGATGCCCAGGACACTGGAGATGCCCAGGACACTGAGATGCTCAGGACACTGGAGATGCTCAGGACACTGAGATGCTCAGGACACCGAGATGCTCAGGACACCGAGATGCTCAGGACACTGAGATGCTCAGGACACTGAGATGCTCAGGACACCGAGATGCCCAGGACACTGGAGATGCCCAGGGCACTGAGATGCCCAGGACACTGAGATGCTCAGGACACCGAGATGCTCAGGACACTGAGATGCCCAGGACACTGAGATGCTCAGGACACTGAGATGCTCAGGACACTGAGATGCTCAGGACACTGAGATGCTCAGGACACTGGAGATGCCCAGGACACTGAGATGCTCAGGACACTGAGATGCTCAGGACACTGAGATGCTCAAGACACTGGAGATGCTCAGGACACTGGAGATGCCCAGGACACTGGAGATGCCCAGGACACTGAGATGTTCAGGACACTGAGATGTTCAGGACACCGAGATGCTCAGGACACCGAGATGCTCAGGACACCGAGATGCTCAGGACACTGAGATGCCCAGGACACTGAGATGCCCAGGACACCGTGACTTGTCAGTCCCCTTCTCTTGCTTCTCCCAGGATCTCCCCCTTCCCAATTCCCTCCTGTCCATCTTCTGGTTCATCTCCTCTCTCTCTTTCTCTCTCTCTAGCCTCCCTCCCTGTTTTCTTTCTCCCTAAACATTTCCTTGGAATTAAGCCTTGAAAGCAATTTGCATAAAACCATTATAAAGGGGGCAAGAGTGACATTTCCTTACAGACCTGGGTCAATGGCTTTGACAAATGAGGCTGATGGCCAGGAAAGCAAATTGTTAGTGTTCTATTGAAATTTCACCCTGGGTATTCAATATTTGCATGAGGTAACCAAACACTCTAGGGTTTAGGAGATGAATTCCATTCGAAAACCACTAAAATGGAAAGCCAACTGCAAATTAGGTTTGAAATGGACCTGCCTGTCCTCGGAGATTTTGCAGTGACTAATGGATTAGTCCCCGAGTGGAGCCCAAGCCTGCTTGGCTTTCATGGAAGCGAGCAGGACTAATAAAGGCTGCGGCGCTCTGCAGCCCTGAACCATGCGGGGGTCCGTCACCCTCTGTTTGATAGCCCGGCGCCTCTCAGCTGAGTTTCTTAATTAAGTTGCAATAAGAAGTGGTTCTTAAGAAGTCCCCAAACACCTGAGTTCTGGCTTTATTATTCCTTTTTTCACGGTAGTGCTAAGAAACGGCTAGACGCGGGCAGTGCAGCCCCGTCTCCCTAACCTACGTTAGACCCAGCAAGGCCACAGAGGAAGTAAAAATAACATTGGCTATTCTAAAATGGGTTCATCTTTATTTGTCTAAGATATACATTGCAAATAAAACCCCCAGATTCTGCCTAGGTAGCATCAAGACAGATGCCCTATGTCTGAGTCTGATCACACAGAGACCTGGCCTTATGTAACAATCAGAACATGTTCCTGTACCGCTGAATATACTTCTTTGCCTGTGTGCATGTGTGTGTATGTGTGTGTTTGGTCGCATGCATGCGTGGGTGGGTGTGCAATCTGTGGTGTGTGTGTGTGTGTGTGTGTGTGTGTGTGCGTGTGTATGGTTTGTAAGGCAGAGGCTACCTTCAGGCATTGCTGTCCACCTTGTTTTTTGAGACAGGACGTGTCACTGGCCTAGGGCTTGTTGTTTAGGACAGGCTGGCTGGCCAGCGGAGCTCCAGGAGTATCTGCACAGCACCGTCTCTCCAGCGCCACTGCACCTTGCTTTTTAACATTGGCTTCTGGGGTTGAACTTGGCTCCTCACGCTTGCACATCAAGCAGTTCTAAAAACCCCTCATAGACACACACGCCCAGAGGTTTGTCTCCTAGTGGAGTCCAGAGCCTGTTGACAGTGGAAATAGCCACCTCAACAGACAGTGGAACAAACTTGGGCATTGACATGGTATCAACGGTCACCAGAGATGACACTTGGGGCCTGAAGGACTCAGACCAAACCTCTCACAACCCTCAGGGAGGGACCTGAGTAATGGCTGGTGACAGGAACGCCTGGACCATAAAAGACTATAGTCTCTGACACAAACACCTAGGAAGTTTAGTTACACTTTAGGAAGAGATAGCGGGATGTTCTACTTTAGAATATTTCAGAGTCATTAAGAGAGTAGAGCAGCAGACACCATATAACCTTTTGGAAAGGGTTACAATCTTTTTTTTTTTTTTTTTTTTTTTTTAAGTTACTTACTGTTGGGGAATGAACCTGGGACGCAACTCTATGCACACGCCTGGGATGGCAAATCTTCCACCACCAAGAGCGCATTATCTAGAAGGATGGTAAGGCAGGATGCACTGGTGCAGGGTTTAGTGGCCTCCCCTTTGCAGGGGATAGCCTCAGATACGATCACCTTCATCTTCAGAAAGACCGATGCCACCATGTACCTGACTGCACATCCCAGCTGGACAGTCCTGAGAAGGTCACCGAATAGAAGATTGTAGAGAAGTCAATGGTATTTAGAGTGCAGAGAGCTTAGACTGGCACCCAGTCAACCCTAAACGGTGACTCTTTGAGCATGTGTCTTAGGGTTTCATTGATGTCAAGGGATGCCATGAGCATTTACTCGCTTATGTTATCAGATGTTCAGTCTATTATCATCATGGCGGGCAGCATAGCAGCATGCAGGTGCTCATGGTGCTGAAGAAGTGGAGAGCTCTACATCTTGATCTGAAAGCAACCAGGAGGAGACTGTCTTCTGTAGGCCACCAGGAGGAGGCGCTCTTCTGTATTGGGTGGAGCCTGAGCCTCAAAGCCCACCAATGAAGTGGCATTCTTGCTCTAACAAGGCCACAACCCCTCTAATAAGGCCACGCCTCCTAATGGGCAAGCAATCAAACCACTACAGCATGTCTGTAATGTGCACATGTGTGTTTGCATGTGTGCGCACACACGTCTGTGGACATTGTGCGGAGGCCAAAGGCTGACATCAGGAGTTCACCAGATCTGTGATCACTCCCCATCCCCCTCTTTGGGGCCTGAGGGATGTTTAGATTTAATTGTCCACTTTATACAAACTGGAATCAACTGGGAGAAGTCTCCGTGAAGGATTGTCTAGGTTAGGTTGGCTTGTGGTGTGTGTGTGTGTGTGTGTGTGTGTGTGTGTAATTGTCTTGATTTCATTAGTCTACTCAATACCTTCTTGTCAGTTCTCAAGGTTCATTAAGGTCCATTTGGACTTAGAGTTTGAAGGGCCGGACATGTGGGGAAGGACAGGCAGAGGCAAGAGGATGAGGAGGTGAGGAGGCTGGCTGGTCCCACTGCCTGTGAGGTCAGGAAGCAGATGACACACCCAGAGTGATGTGCTTTCTACAAGGGGTGTCTCTGAACCTCCTTGGTGCTCATTATATGCTTTAGTGCTAGGAGCTGCCTCGGGGAGCCAGGCATTCACCGGTTTCCATGGTTTCTGGGGGTGAGCATGCGACTCAGACTTGTCCCACTTGGGCCCCACTGGGCTGGGTCCATGACCGGCTAAGGACCAGGAAGGTGCTCTTTGCGAAGGGAGCTGTGGTGGTTCCTGCGGTCCCAGAGCGCAGGGCGCATGGCGAAGCCCATCTAAGCAGCTGCTCTGGCACAGACAGGAAGAGGCCGGAGCATCTGAGCAAGGACGCACTGGTCTTCAGAACTGGGTGTGCCCAAGGCCAGTTTTCTCGATTTGGTGCAAAGCAACAAAAAAAATTTTTTTTAAGTCTTTGAAGTTGGATGTCTAATGACTTATGAACAAGTGTGCCCTCGGCCTGATGTCCATGGTCCCTGCAGGCCCACGAGCCCCCCGAGACGACACTTGTCTGCCAGGACCTCCCCAGCCTCTAATGTCTGTTTCCCTTCAGTTCATTTGTCCTGCATTATTAAAGCCACACAAAGCTTCGTGCCCATCCAGCCCACCCAGGAGTCCCTACGATGGTGGCTCATTGCTTGGTTGGTTTGATTTAAAAAACAAAAAACAAAAACAAAATCAGAACCCCTAATCGAACCCCTTAAGTGTGTTTCCTCTGAATGCATTTTGGCCACAGTTATTAAATCACAACTGTATCACCCCTTAAATTATCTTGAAAACAAATCAATAATTTATTTAACCAGAGTCAAGAAAAGAAGCAGAAAAAGGAAAAGAAAAAAAAAATCCCCCAAAGAAATCTCTCTAATGAGTTTTACTTGGAAGGAAGCCGTGGACAAACACGGGGAAGGAATTTTGCTCTAAAGCAGGGACTACAACTAGCTGGGAGAATGAAAGCGGCCTAATTTAATATTGTTCCTTACTCCTCTTTCTGACAACTAACTCATCTTTCTTAAATGTCAGCTGTTTTCTGAGCAAGCGACAGGGCCAAACAGTCTCATGACATTCCAGATAGTGAGTGACAGCACTTGGCCCCCCGTGGGGATTTGTGTTGTTCTGTGAACTAAACATCCGAGATCATTACAAAAGCCAGTAGCTCGTCGTCCGTGTCTCCAACCTGGACCCCGGGGGCAAAATCGGCTCTAATTCAAATATCACTCTTTAAGTGCTCTGTGTTTTAATTGAGTTTCTCAGGGGTCATAGCTCATTGGTACTGTGTAGGACAGTTCCCCGTGGAGTGACAGACGTGGCCTTATATCCTCTAGGACCCGGGGCTCCCGTCAGTGAATCTGCTGGCAATCAGAGTATGTCTAATTTTGAGCAGGAGAAAAATTCCCCAAGAAGGATGGAAATGTCTCCTGGGGGTGGCGAGAGCTGGACAGAGACTGAAGCAGAGAGGAGACGGGGTGGGGGCTTGTGGCGCTCCAACCCACCCTTTCCAAACGCTGGCCTGTGAGTCACAGAAGTCTACTTAAAAGCCATTAGGAGCCATGATGAGGGGTCTCTGGGGCAAGTTCATTTACTAGACTAGATGAATTGGGGTGCTCTAGGTTCAGTAAGAGACTCCACTGCAGAAAATAATGTGGAGAGTGACTGAGCAAGACATATAGCCTTTAAAGACACGTGTATTACACATGTGAACATGCAAATACACATGTGTACTACACATGTGAACACACAAGCACACAGTGTACTACACATGTAAATATATAAACACACATGTGTACCACACACGTGAACACATAAACACACATGTACTACACATGTAAACACACAAACACAATTGAGCTACATGTGTGAACATGCAAACACACATTATAGCACACATGTGAACACACAAACACACATGTGCACCACACATGGGAACATGTGAACACATATGTATTATACATGTGAACACACACATTGTGCTATACATGTGAACATGCAAACACACATTGTGCTATACATGTGAACATGCAAATACACATTGTACCACGCATGTGAACACACAAACACACATTCTGCTATACATGTGAGCATGCAAACACACACATACTACACATGTGAACATGCAAACATAGTGTACCACACATGTGAACGTGCAAACACACAGTGTACAACACATGTGAACGTGCAAACATACACATTCAAAACACAAAACGGGAGCAGAAAACACATAGACAACACAATTTTAGGGTGTGCTAAGTTCCATGAAGGAAACAGAATTGAGTGACAGAGTGGGCTCGAGGGAGGGTCTGACTTAGGGAGAAGAGAACACACAGAGCCAGGCGTACCGCTGTGTCAGCTGAGCCTGACACGCGCCTTTCCACTCCCTTCTCCCGTTTGGAAAACAAAACAGCATAAGAGAGACTTTGCACGGGGAGATAAGCAGGAGAGCGACTTAGTGTGGCGGCTCTTGGGAGACCTAAAAATAAAATGTACATCCAAGGCCATCCCTCTGTAGGGGGCCCTGGGCGTGGCTTAGCTGTCCTAGCGAGTTAGGAGGGTGTCTCAACACAGGTGCCACTCCATCTTCTCCAAGGAAGCTAGGATTGCTTCCTGACTTCCTCTACAGATACAGCACAGTCGTCACACCCCGTTACCACACCACATGAGGCTTCCATGGAAACTTCTGAGGTGAAGAAGGCTCTGGGTGTGTCCAGGGCACCCACAGGCAAGGGACGTCTAAGACTGCATTTCTGGCTGTGTAGATTCCTAAAAGCCCGGATTTCCGTCTTGGGGGATTGTGAGCTCCTCTTAGTACCTATTCGATTCTTGTCCCTGTTAAATAACCAGAGGGGGACCTAGTGACGGAGGACATGTAGCTCATGTCTTCTAAATCTGAATGCCTGTGGGCGCTTTGGAGCCCCCACCCACGTGTCTGCTAGGCATAAGCCTTTCCTGCCCACCTCAGTTCCGACAGACGGGCTGCACAGAAACAGTTATTTTTGCTCCAGAATATGAAAATTGGATAGTAAATCAATAGAGAGCCATCTGTGAGCGTGTTCTCACAAATTCTAAATGTGACAAGCCGGAGGACAGGGAGTCCCTGGAAAATACGCTCATCGATGTTAATACCCGGTACAAGAGGACGCTTCTGGGACAGGGAGGAGCCACTCGTGGACAGGAAACTGTGCCCTGGTTCCCCAAGCCGTGTAAGAGGTGGGTCCAGAGTGTGGGACCGTGGGGAAGAAACATCAGGGCCAGTGAGCAGAAAGTACTGGCAGTCCCATGGGATGCCTCTCAGATATCCGTGACTTCTTCTCCGTCCAGGGATTCCCTGCAGCCAAGCAGCACACACGCTACTCTTGTGGCTACCTGGACCATCGATAAGTTATAGTTCACGCAAGGTAAAGCCTAGGCGCCTTGTTCTGGTCGAGACGGGTCTCAGGGGACAGCCTTCCTTCCTGTCACCCGCTCCCTGGTGCTATCTGGGCACAGCCCACTCCTGGAGCCCTCCTGGGAAGTCCGGTCCTGAGCAGAGCTGACCAATGGGACGGAAGGGGCCCAGGCCCCACGTGTCAACGGAAACACTGTTTTAGCTGTGAACATCCGTGTTTCTATGGCACTGAGATACAGTTTTAGGAACTCTGGAGAAGACTCGGTCTACAAAGCGATGGCTGGACAGTCATGAGGACCTGAGTTCGAGTCCCAGGACCCATGTGGCGGTGTACGCCTGCAATCTCAGTGCTGGGAAGGATGGTGTTTGTGGAGATAACACCCAAGGTGTAACACTCTGGCTTCCACATGTCCATATGCACCTGCACATATGTGTGTTCACTAACACATGCTCACATCCAAAAGAAATACTTTTATTTGTATTTTTTTACTACTGTGTTTTGAAGTGGTTTTTTTAAAAAAATTTTATGTATGTGAGTACATTGTTGCTATCGTCAGACACACCAGAAGAGGGCATTGGATCCCATTATAGAGGGTTGTGAGCCGCCCATGTGGTTGCTGGGAATTGAACTCAGGACCTCTAGAAGAGTAGTCAGTGTTCTTAACCGCTGAGCCATCGCTCCAGTCCTTATTTGTAATTTTACTTTTTGTTTCTTCTTCTTCTTCTTCTTCTTCTTCTTCTTCTTCTTCTTCTTCTTCTTCTTCTTCTTCTTCTTCTTCTTCTTCCTCCTCCTCCTCCTCCTCCTCCTCCTCCTCCTCCTCTTCCTCTTTTTCTTCTCCTCTTCCTCTTCCTCCTCCTCTTCTTCCTCCTCCTCCTTTACCTCCTCCTCTTCCTCTTTTTCCTCCTCCTCCCTCTTCTCATTCTTCCTCCCCCTCCTCCTCCTCTGGTTGGTTTTTGCATCAAAGGGTTGTTATGTACCCCAGATGGTCTTAAACTCATCCTCCTGCCTCAGCGTCCAGAATGCTGACACTATGGTTGTAGCTGGTCACAACTTCGCACAGAAGCACCTTTTTGTCCTGATTGTGGAACTGACATTTGGTCTTAGGAAGTTCTCAGCAGAGCAGCATCTGGGGATAGAGTTCTGCGTAGTCGCAAGCTGGGAGCTGGAGCAGGAGCGTGGGGGCTGAGACCTGCACTGCACAGCTGCAACGGACGAAAACAGGACTCTGTCCCCTGGGGTTCGAGGTGAAGGACGGCAGCTCCAGGGCCCCTGAGTAGGAGTGGACACTCATTATCTGGCCAGGATGGCCAGAGGGAGCTGGACTCTGTGATAGAGAAATGGAAGGGAGAACAGGATGGGGAGCATTCAGGTTTCCACTGGGAAGCCAGAGCAGATGAGGGTTTACCAACAGATAAGACGGTAAAGGGCTTCCCACAGTGCCCAGCAGGGCTTGAGAGAAATTTGCCTTATGAAAAGCGAACACACTTATGGGGCCGTGTCAAGCATCACCTCAGCAAACAACAGAGAGAGAGGGGGGGTACACAGGTCAGCCAGCCAAAGGGTCAGAGAGATCTGGGGTTTCAGAGTCCCCGCTCCGGCAGCCTGTAAGTGACTTGGACGGGGTACTCCAGGAGGGTTCTATCCACAGCTGGAGCTGATGATGAGAGGGTCTGCTGTGTGCAGCGGTGGACCGAGACTCGTGCAGACATGCATCTAGACACGGCTAAGTGCTACTGAGCACGGCGCCTGTGGAACAGCAGGAGCGAATCAACACAGAGTCACCGCTTTATATTTTGATTGCCGGTTGAAAAATGAGACTCTCGGGGCTTAGCATATTTCTGTTATGTCCTGGCAGGCTTTCTCTCACCGTGTGCAGCCCTGGCTAAGCCCCGCTCCCTCCACTCCCTCTCCGTTTTTCTCTGCGTGCAGGTGGAGGTGGAGGTGGAGGTGTGGGGTGCACATGAAGGTCAAAGGTCGACTTTAGGTGCTATCCCTCAGGCTCGTCAACCTTGAGACGGAATCTCTCACCTGCTTGAAGCTTGAAAATTAGACTAGGCTAGCCAGTCAGCAGGCCTCGGGACCTCCCTACCGTTGGCTGCTTGCCGTTGCTAATTGTCCGAGGGTGGGCCTCTGCACCAGGCTTTTCCCTGGGTTCTGGGGATCAAACACACGCTCCCCACAGCAAGCCTCTCTCCCTTTCTAGATGAGCCATGCTCACCCTCCAGCCACCTTTTCCTCCACTACTGACTGCACACTATTGTCCCCAGGCTCTGGATGCGGGAAGACCTCCATTCACCCCCCAATGTCCTGGCCATTGGAAAGGCAACAAAGTCTCCATCAGCCTCAGGGGTGGAGATGGGGGAATGGGGGTGGGGGTGGAAGGAGGGTGGGGTAGGAGGGAGTGGGGGGGAAGGGGGGATGGAAGGATGGGGGTGGGAGGTGGAAGGATGGGACAGTTAGGGTGTCCTGCTGAAATCCTCCCAAAGCATCCTATTACTCAGCTTTCTGTTACTATAACAAAGAAAATTAGCAGCCAGTTAGTGGTGGTGGCACACGCCTTTAATCCCAGCACTCAGGAGGCAAAGGCAGAGGCAGAGGCAGAGGCAGAGGCAGGCAGACCTCTTAGTTCCAGGCCAGCCTGGTCTACAGAGTAGGGTCCAGATTAGCCAGAACTACACTGAGAAACCCTGTCTGGAAAAACCAAAAACCAAATCAAACCACCACCATCACCACGACAAAAGATAATTGGTTTACAAACAGGAAAGGTTTATTCCGGCTTGGGGGGGGGGCGAGAGAGGAGAAAGTAGGGATCAATATGGATCCTAAAGCTGTCACTGTAATGAAGCGTACAGTGTGTGATTAACATGTGCCAATAAAAAGTGTAAACACTAAAAACCTACAGACTGTGGTCCATTTGGGGGTGGGATTCTGAACTCAGTCCACAGCAGTGCGTAATATCCAGCTGACCCAGTGGAGGGCGGGGCTGCCTTAAACAGGTCTCCCCATTCCCAGGCATGGGTGCACTTCCAGTGAGCTGACTCTCAGATGTCCCCAGTGTCCCCAGACACTGATGGCGCAGGTGCGAGGAAGTGGAGCCTTTAGCGGGTGAGACCCGGCTGGAGGAAGGGGTGCTGGGACCCTGGCTCTTTATTCTCCCGTTCTGCTCTCTGGAAGGGGAGTCACCTTCCCCGCCCCCCATGCTTCCCACTGTGGTGCTCTGCCTTGCCATAGACCTAATCGGTGGCGTCCGCTGACCACGGACCAAAATGCTGAGACCTGCACAGCTCTGGGGCTGACCTGACAGGAGCAACGGAGAAGGAAGAAATGATGGCCACAAGTAGCAAACGCTGGGACTGGTGGGCCGTGTGCACTGGCGGGACGTGGGAAAAGAGGAAGCCATCAACCACACGTGTCAAAGAAAATGGATTCTCCTCAAGCCGCCAGTGACTGTGAACTGACGGCTGTCATGTGTCCCTGCGGGCTGAGTATGCTGTTTAGCCGATGACTGATTCCACACCTGGTGGCCGGCCTCTCCCTCTCCCTCCCCCACACGCCCCAGAACTGTAGGAATAATGCCAGGAGCCAAAAGCCAATGAGGGAGTGCTTCACCACGCACTCGGGCACCCGTGGCACAGCCCCACTGCCCCAGATTGACATTGGGGGGACACTGACCTTATAGTCCTGCCTCACACCCTCCCCCTGGAGAGGACAGCCTGTCTGATTTCTTGACCCGTCGGGCTCTGCCGCACTGATTTAGACATTCCAGACAACCTATCGGGGGTTCTTTATTGCTGCAGAGGGCAGCCAGTCTACAATAACATGTAAAAGATAGGGGTCCCCAGGCAGCCGCAGCAGCTGCAGTTTGGAGTGGAAATTGGAGCTAAAATGTGCACGGATCCACCTGCTGACAATGGGGTTTTTCTGTTGGGGCTAGTCAGATGCAAGATATCATTCTCTCTCTCTCTCTCTCTCTCTCTCTCTCTCTCTCTCTCTCTCTCTCACACACACACACACACACACACACACACACATGCACACATACATATATACACATGCACATACACACATGCATGTATACATACTCACACATGCACATACACACACATACCCTATACCTACACAATTTCAGCCCTGTGTTCAGGAAGTCTCTTGGATCCCAGCCCACCCTGCATTCAGCTTTGGTGTCTTGAGCCGAGGCACAGTTGTGAGGTTTTGCACTTCTGTTCAGTAGGTACCCAAAGCCTCTGCCTCCCACCTATGACTGCATCCCCTCACAGTTGGATATCTACAGAAGTGACTTAGCTCAAAGGCATTATATCTGCATAGGGATTCACCCTGGCGACAGCTACTGTCCCTTTGTGCTACACACACAGTGTAGATCATGGCACCCCTCGGCAGTGGCCACACACACAGAGCCCAGGCTGGTCAGTACAGCCATGGCTGACTGGCTGACCTGTAAGCCCGAGTCTCTGTGCTCCCTCCCACAACTGGCTCAGTCTGACAAACCATTTAAATCTCAAGTTCTCTTCTGAAGAATTCAGTAGCAATCCGTTTTCTTTGAAAATTCTCCTCAGCTCCAGAGCGCATTCACGCGTGCATTAATTAATCAAGTCATTTAATTATTCCATTCCTATTTTTGTGCCTTTAGATGTTTGGCAGTGTTCTAGGTGATGGGATCTGGAATCTAATAACAGCCTGGCTTAGTGTTGTGGTTTGAATTCAAAATGCGTCCCCCCTTCCCCTAGTAGTTCAGCACTTGATCGTTGGCTCAGTTTAGGAAAGCTCCCACCTTTAGGGGTGGAGACATACTGGAGGAAGTGGCTCGCTGGGGGTGGGTCTTGAGGCTTTATAGTGCGGCCTCACTTCCTGTTCACACTGTTACCTGACTGTTATCTGTACAACCAGCTTCCCACGCCTTCGCCATGCCTTTCTGACCCGAAGCTTAACGTCTTCTCAACCAGGATAGAGCAATCCCTTAGAACCGTAAGCCAGAATGGTGAAGGAAGGCCTGCATTGCCTCCTGCTGGGCATGTCAAAGCCATGAGAAGGAACAAACACAGCCCATACCTTCACGATAAGGTCTGAGGTCGCTGGTGTAGGAGGGCGTGTCAAGGCAAGCGAAGGCGGGAAGACACACGCAAGCAAACACCTTCAGCGACTATGCAACTAAGAGGAGAGAAGAACAACAGGTAGGGGAGGAGGGGCCCGCCGAAAACCTGGGGTGTCTCGGAGGAGGGGACACTTAAGCTGAGCCTAAAGGAGAATCCGGTCAAGTACAAAGGCTCTGCAGGGTCTGCCTAAGTCAGAACAGAAACATGGGCAGGTTAGCCAGAAGCAAGGGAACAGGGAGGGACTGGGTCTTCTCTTGGGCACAGATGCTCCTGCAGGGGTGCCAGGGCCGCGGCGGGGGTGGGGGTGGTGGGTGGGGGGTGGGGGTGGAGGTGGGGGGATGGGGGGGCGCAGGGAGAAAGTGTGGATCTGACCTTTGTGTAGAGTGAGCTTAGGGAAGGGTTTAAGCTGGGTGGAGGGGAGGGAGGAGGGGTGGGGAGACAATCGCATTTTATAAACACACAGTCAGGTTAGGCATGCCTGCAATCTCAGTCCTTAGGAGGTTGAGGCAGGAGGATTACGCGTTTGAAGCTAGTATGGACAATCGAGCAAGACCCTGTGTCACAGTCCAAAAATATCAAACACAAACACACACATTAAAAAATCGTCCCGCACGGTCATGGTTCTGTCATAGTGAGGAGTGTCCATCTTGGGGGGAATAGCCACGTGCCAATCTCTACCTTTGGGGTCTGTATTGGGTCATTGTCAGGCTTACTGGGTTTAAAACCACCCAGGAAGGAGTCATGCCCCTGAGAATGTCTGAGAGGTATAATGTACCATAGAGGTGTAACTGAGGAAGGGAAATCCATGCAGGTTCCAGGGCTGAGATCTGGACTCAGTCAAAGGGGACGGGGGAGAAAGCCATCAGAAGTCTAGCATCCTTGTTTTGTGGCTTTCTGGTCCACTGAGGTGTGACAAGCAGCTGCCACCACAGAGCCACTGCCACACCCTTCCCGGGGAACTCCAGCAGCTCCAAACAAACTTCTCCCCGTTCAGTTGCTTCTTACTGCATATTTGGTCTCAACCAGGAGAAAAGGAAACAATGTAGAGAGTTCTAAACGGTCCTCACGACCTGCCAGGGCAGGGACGCAGCCTGCTGTAATGGGTTGTGTTATTGGATTGGCTACTTTTCTGTTCTGTGATAGAACGCCACACCGAGGCACTTTGTAGAAGAAAGAGTTTGTTTGGACTGGAGGGTTACAGTCCACAGCCGGAGGGACAGCATGGAAGCAGGTAGCAGACGTGGTGGCTGGAGCTAGAGAGTGAACTGGGAGTGCTGTGGGACTCTTAAACCTCAAAGCCCCAGAGTTCCTCCAGTAACCACACAGCTCCTAGAGGAGCTTAGGCAGCACCAACCAGGGTCAAGTGTTCAGACATCTGAGCCTCTGGAGGACAGTGCCATTCAAACCGCCACCAAACCCAGCTCCGCTCCTCAGCTCCCAAAGTCCCGGAGGGAGGACCGTGAAGGGCGGAGAATGCCCTAGGCTGCCAGACTTCACCAGAGAAGTCACTGCGTGATTGGCTACTGCTGCACTAAGGGGAAGCCTAGGGGCCTCGCTTCATTTCTGCTGCGGGGACAAATAAAAGCAGCTTTGAGGAAGAAGGGGTTTGTCGGCTTATATTTCAGGGCACAATCGGTCACTGAGGGAAGTCGAGGCAGGCACATGGAGGCAGGCCTGCTTGCTATCCCACACAGCATTGCCTCTAACCAGGGAACTCACTTCACAACCCAAGAAGCAGAACCGCCACACGGGCCTTGGTTAATGTTTTGTTTGCAGACGGTATACCAGGTCAAATAAATAAACGAAATCGCAGAACGTTAAATAACAATCAGGGTTTGAATTGTGTCTAGCCCAAGTCCAGAGTCCCATCTGAGAAAGGCAGAGAGTTGGTTCCTGGTTCAGAATCACCAGACACACAACCATGAGAAGCTAGGCGGCCTGCTTAGCTCTGTCAGCTTGAATCAACCTAGAATTATCTGGGAGGAGACTGTCAATTGAGAAATTCCCTAGATCAGGCTGCCCTGTGAACATGTCCGTGGAGGATTGCCTTGGTTATTAATGGATACAGGCGGCTTCAGTCCACTGTGGGTGGCACCATTCCCTAGGGTCCTAAGTTGTATAAAAAGTTGGCTGAGCCTGAGCTTGACTGCCAGTTAGCAGCATCCCCACCCCCACCCTCATCCCCACCCCCACCCCACCCCATTCCTCCCCACCCCCACCCCCACTTCACCCTCATCCCCCCACCCCCACCCCCAAGGTTCTTGATCTGCTTCTTGGGTTGTGAAGTGAGTTCCCTGGTTGGAGGCAATGCTGTGTGGGATAGCAAGCAGGCCTGCCTCCATGTGCCTGCCTCGACTTCCCTCAGTGACCGATTGTGTCCTGAAATATAAGCCAACAAACCCCTTCTTCCTCAAAGCTGCTTTTATTTGTCCCCGCAGCAGAAATGAAGCGAGGCCCCTAGGCTTCCCCTTACTTGGTGCAGCAGTAGCCAATCACGCAGTGACTTCTCTGGTGAAGCCTGGCAGCCTAGGGCATCCCCCGCCCTTCACGGTCCTCCCTCCGGGACTTTGGGAGCTGAGGAGCGGAGCTGGGTTTGGTCCAGAGCACAGGAGAGAGGTCAGCGGCCAGGAGTCCACTGTGGACCTGGCAGCTGGTGCTGGGGAGAGCCTGCCCATGACGCTTTCTCCCGAGGCCAGAGTTCACATGACTCTTCACCTGCCTTCATGAGAGCAACAGGGTCGTGATGGCGATTGTCAAAGTCAAGGTGACAGGGTCTAGAATCACCGGAGAGACAAATCCCTGCGAGGGGTCATCTAGATTAGGCGTGTGGAGGCGGGAAGGCCCACTCTGAATGTGGGAGGCACCATCTTATGGACTGCGGTCCTGAGCACCAGTGTCCTCCTCCCTCTGCTTCCTGACTGTGCCTGTGATGCGACCGGCCGCCCCGGGCTTCTGCTGCTGCTGTGACGTACCTGCCATCTTGGGCAGCACCCTCAAACTGTCAAATAAACTCCCCTTCTTGAAACTGCTTCGATCAGGTATTTTGTGGCAGCCACGAGAAATAGAACTAAGACAGGCTCCCTGGACCTGGGCATGTCACCGCTGCTGGCCCAGCCACCACACCCTGCTCTTCCACGGCGCTGGGAATCTGACCTCTGACTCTTATGCTTGCACGGTGAGCACTTTACTGAGAGCCCTGCCTGACCAGCCCTATCTATAACCAGGAAGGGAAAGAACATTAAAGCAAACATGGATCCCACTACCAGGAGGTCCAGGGGGATACGCACAACACATGCCCGTGAGGCTAACCTGTTTGCGGGACCCCTAAATCTGCACGGACTAAAGCCAGAGTGCCCATCTTCAGGAAATAACCATGAGCCTCATTTTTCATTCATTCCATCGCGAGAGCCTCATGCATAACTAATCAGAAGCATCGCCCAGGGTCGCCCGCTTTGATCTTCAATGGAGCCGAGGCTTGGGTGTGAACTTTGAAGGTCTGTGTGTGCTGCTCAGGATGCCGATGAGGAAAGCGGGCCCCACAACCCGCCAGCTCCAGCCTCAAGCAGCTTTTGCCCCGGAACACCAAGAACAGTGGGTACAGCATGAGTCTTTGTTATATCAAACCCGCACTAAGTGGATTTCAGCCGCCTACACGACATTTTTTTTTTTTTTTTTTTTCCTATCCTGTAGAGTATTTGATCTGACTTGTGTCCTGTGTGCATATCTTTTCTGGTTCTTTATGAACTTTTTTTTTTTAAATAAAAAAATTACTTTGAATTTCATTTCAGATCAAGGCAGTGAGTGACTGGTTAGTTGAAATCTCATGAGGCAGTAGGGGTGGGAGAGGGCTTCATTCATTCGCTTACTCCTTTAGATTAGCAGTGTTTTGTGTACCTACCTGGCATGTGCTATCCTCCTCGTAGGCACTTTGGGGCAGCTCTTCTGCAGTGTGGAGATGAGAGATTGGAGCAGAAAAGCAGGTGAATGCAGCCATGAGTTCAGGGTAGAAAACATGTATCTGGGCCAGAGGAAGCAGGTGCAAAGGCCCTGAGGTGAGGGGGAATCTTGGCACCATTCAGTAAGGCAGCAAGACTAGCGTAGCTGGGCAGACGAGAGGGATGGTTTTAGTCAGAACAACGGCCCAGCAGCCACAGCAGACTGGCTTCATAATTTATTGGCCAGCAGTGGCCAAAGTAACTCCCTGATGTCCCCAGTAGATGCGTATTCTGTCTCTGTCTGTCTCTCTGTCTCTGTCTCTCTCGCTGTGTCTCTGTCTCTCTCTGTCTCTCTCGCTCTTGCTCTCTCTCTCTCTCTCTCTCTCTCTTTCTCTCTCTTTCTCTCTCTTTCTCTCTCTCTCTCTCTCTCTCTCTCTCTCTCTCTCTCATTATTTTGTTTTGTGGCAGGGGTTCACTATGTAACTCAGGCAGACCTCAAACACACAATCCTCCTGCCTCAGCCTCCTCACTGGTAGACCACAACCACCCCCGACACTTTCTGTTCATGAAGGAGAGACAAAGGAGCAAAAGACTCTACCTGCCTGAGGTAGCCCGCGTTGTTTCTGTCTCCCAGATGCAGGTGCCAGTCCCTACTTACAATAAGTGTGTTTGTGGAAGCCTGCTTCCCTGCCGTGGAACTTCCTGTCTGCAATGGATGAGTCCCCTGAGACGCTCATGAGTGATGTCACTGGCTGTGGATGACGTCAGAGCCTGTCTTCAGGGTTCATAGGTGGCTTCCTTTTGGCATGGGGAGGGGTCCCCAGCTCGCTGCTATCAAGTGACCTGGGAGGATTTTAGAGGTGTGGGCTTTGAATTTATATTGCCTTTCATCTCCTCCACCTGACGGCTGGCAGTGTGGTTGATACTGTCCCATTCTTAAGATGAGGAAATTGAGTTCCAGGAGATCAACTAAGGAGCCCCTAGCTAGTGGGAACCCAGTTCGGAGAAAACCTGGGTCCAGCATGGGGCCTGTGCCCTGCTCATGTTTAATTACCATGACAACTTCGATGTGAGCTCCCAGAAGGGGCTGTCAAAGCAGGTGGGGGCCCAGAGAGCCTGGAGTGGGTTTGCACTTGTGTCTGAACCCGATTCTCCCCTTGAGAAAACTCCTGTGCATCCACGATCCACAGCTCCTGGGGGGTTGGGGGGGAGCACAGAGAGGCGTGGCCGCAGAGAGGCGTGGCCACACTGCTAATGCTCTCCACTGCTCCACACTCCATCATAAGCATGTCCGTGGTGCCACGGGCCCGGCCACAGGCTCCAGCATCCCCGAGCCCATCCAGAAGAGAACAATGGGTGGGTAGGGACATGACTAGACAAATCATGTTTTCAGTAGGGGGGGGGGGATTAGCCGCTTTCCGCTGCACTGACTCCTGGCACTCCCTGACCTCCACAGTGGTCACGGCACAGCTCACAGAGCACTACAGCTTCGGGGCTTCGGGATTCTGCGTCTTCAACGTCAGCCCTCCCTTCCTGCTCGGCTCCGCATCGGACATTAGTATAAATTAGACTATTCAATTAGGTGTAATTAAGGGGAGATGGGTACCGGGCTGCGAAGATTAGCCTGGGTTTGCGGCAATAAACCCACGCCTGCGTCTCTCACCCGGGGAAGCAACACGGCATGTAATTTTCCTTCCTCGAACTTAATGGTGGCTCACGCTCTTATTTTTCATGATCACAATTTCTCAAAACACGCATAAACAGATATTTTTTTCCTAATGCAATTGCAGCCCTGCTATCCGACAGCTGAGATGTAGGGGAAACGCCAGTGAAATTAGCAGGCAATCTACAATTTGTGCCTGAGAACATAACGGGCCCCTTCCAGGAACTGAGACACTGTAGGTGACTGTCAAGCGACGTGCTCTTGCAAGGCACATTTGGGGCAAACTGTGACACCGGAGCCTCTGGAGAGGTTCTCCAGAGCTGACAGAGACCCCAGGCCACGCTCACTAGTAGTATGGCTTGTACAGCCTTCAAAAAAGCCCATCTGTCCCAACCCAGTGACCTCCTAGGAGGCTCAAAGAGAAAGCGCTCACAGAGTGCACACCAGCCTGTCCACAGAGACACAGAGACGCAGGGAGGCAGCCGGAGGCTTGCGGCAGGATGTCGGATGTAGCCAGCAGATCTGACTCCACAGGGCGCACAGGACCCCTGGGTAGTGTTCTATACAGTGGACTACCACAGTGGGCTGCCAAGGCCTCCTAGAAAGGAGAAGCAAGGTGTAGGGTGTCAGGACATAGGTGCCATGAAGTAAAACCAACAGCAGGGGCAACCAGGGTGGGCTCTGCAACGGTAGTTGGGTTTCCTGTGCCAGCTGGGACAGCCTGACTCCAAGGTCACAGCCTGGCTACAGCTTCCAATCGAGACACCTGGCCGCATCCCACCCCCTCCCACCACCCCTGTCTCTTCAAGTGAGGCTTGAAGACTCCATCCGGCAGAAGTTTCAGCCTTCAGAGAAGAGCATGACCACAGGGTGAGAAGAAGAGACCGCCCTTGCTAAAGTCATCACCCTGTGCCTCCCTCCCTGTCCTCACAGAATATCAATTGTTCATTGGGCTATGATCTGTTCTTCCCCTAAAGACCCAGCCCCGTGATATTCAACTCTTAAATTTTATCGTGCAATTTAAAACCAATAAGAATTCTCATTGTTACGGAATCTGTAGATCAAGGGCTTTGGCATACTCCTGACCCAGCTGGGTCTTACAGTGACTGCATCACTCACACCCCCCCCCCATTTTTTAGCCATTTCCCATTTGCTCATGGGGGAACTGAGTCCCAACTTGGTGGATCTGGGATAATACCACAGTGGGCCACAGTGGTCACCCCTTGCTGCACACCATTTGAAAGGCAGGGGTGGATTAGTCCAATAACCCCTCCAGCTCCCCGACAACCACCTTTTAACATGTGGGGTTTGCCTGCTGAGAGGGCAGGCCATCCACAGGCAGGCTGCCATCCCATCTGGGGTTCAAGTTCCTACCTACTCACCTTGGGAGCTTCTGAAAAGTTCCGAGGGTCTGTCTCATTTAGTCTTTGACTCCTGCTCTGTTTACGGGAGCTGGGGCCTACTGAGTCTGCTGGGGTCCTCCCCCTAATTCTTCTCCGCAACATCTGAGAATGCAGAGACAGGCAAGGAAGGAAACATGGATCTTACAACCCCCAAAAGGCAACAGATAACCCAGCTCCAGCACCCTCCATCCTGTTGGCTCCACTGCCTGCCGTCACCACCCCTCGAAGGCAGGTTTCAAAGGGACAGCCTTGTAGGTACAAAGGTCTTGCTTGAGGCAAGGCATGAGGGTTTGTGAGTGCAGCACAGAGAGCCTGGGCAGGGAGGGAGGGATGGAGGGAGGGAAGGAAGGGGGGTATGGAGGGAGGGAGGGTTAGAGGGAGAGAAGGAGGGTCAGACTAAAGAGAGAGTTGGAAACCATATCCCAAAGGCTCTCCTGGGCGGTGGGGAGAGGTCTAAACTGACCAGGCAAGCCATGGGCCTGTGACTCCTGCTTCTGTCCACAGACGAAGGAGCTGGAATTGCTGCTACTGGCAAAGGAAAAGCCCACGCTCAGCTCGGATTGGTGCAAACCTATAGCCTTACTGGATTCATTCTTAAAAACACAAACCGGATGCCAAGAACAGGCTCTTGTGTGTGAGAAGGAGTCCAGACTCACACGGGCGGCACAGGCATATGGATGCTAGGCAGTTATCAGGCACGATTGGACGGCAGGACGCCATCAGCACTTGTGGCTGGCGCTAGGATCTGGCAGCTGAGCACACAGCAGCGGTTAGAAGCGGCCGCAGGGGGCGGCTGGCGGATGCTATTCTGGGAAGATTGTTTCCAGGCAGAACTTTGCCGAATGACCTTGAGTTTAGTGAGGACGGCGTCACGTGAGACCTCCGAAGGCTGAAGGGAGGACTCGGATGGTCCTCCAGGGATGTTGGCTAGGGTGTGGTTTAAGCAGAGGAGGTGACCCTCTGGCTTCATGCACGACTGTCAAGGTCAAGCGCAGAAGCGAGGTGACTAGAAAGGACGCCATTGCACAGAACTGAGAAGTGACGGAGCCCAGCCACAGCGGCTAGGTAACAGAAGGAAGGGCAGATTGGGAAATATCTAACTGAGCCATCAGGCATGGGTAATGCATTTCTGTGGATGGCTCTGGATGGAGAAGGGCAGGACACGGTGCTCGGCAAAAATAGAAGCTGCTGGGGGCCGGGGCCGTGGCTCAGTGGGTAAGAGCAGGCACTGTGCAAACCCGAGGACCTGAGTCTGACCTCCAGCACACACATGAAGTCAGACGTGGCTTCACGGGCCTGTGAGCCCAGCATGGTAAGGGCTGGGGGGATGGAGACAGGGCTTTGTCGGGGACTTGCTGGTCACCAGCTAGTCACATATATACACGCATGAGTGCAAACTATACACAAACACTACACCCGTGCATACTATATACACACACATGCACACGCACATGCACACTATATACACACACACTATATAAACACTACACACACACACATTATACACATACTATACACACATGCACACGTGGACACTATACACATACTCTATACACACGTATACTGTATACACACTACACACACATGCATGCACTACACACAAACATGCATGCACACTATACACACACTATACATACATACTAAACACATACTACATACACACATACTATACACATACTGTACTGGCTAGTTTTGTGTGTCAACTTGACACAGGCTGGAGTTATCATAGGAAAAGGAGCTTCAGTTGGGGAAGCGCCTCCATGAGATCCAGCTGTGGGGCATTTTCTCAATTAGTGATCAAAGGGGGAGGGCCCCTTGTGGGTGGTACCATCTCTGGGCTGGTAGTCCTGGGTTCTATAAGAGAGCAGGCTGAGCAAGCCAGTGGAAGCAAGCCAGTAAGGAACATCCCTCCGTGGCCTCTGCATCAGCTCCTGCTTCCTGACCTGCTTGAGTTCCAGTCCTGACTTCCTTTAGTGATGAACAGCAGTGTGGAAGTGTAAGCTCAATAAACCCTTTCCTCCCCAACTTGCTTCTTGGTCAATGATGTTTGTGCAGGAATAGAAACCCTGACTAAGACAAATTGGTACCAGTGTAGTGGGATATTCCTGTGACAACCTGACCATGTTTTGGGGAGGACTGTGGAAGGAATTTGGAACTTTGGGCTAGATGGTCCTTTCAGTGCTGAGACCTCTGTGAGATGTTGTGTAATTGCTTGGAAGATTATGTTGAGAATAGTGCAGAAGATGGAGGCCTGGCTTGTGAAATTTCAGAGGGAAGATTAAAGACTCTTATCAGGGCCATGAAGATTCTGTGGTTTTGGTTAGCTGGGGCTGAAGAATCAGCTGTGATTAACAAGACACCAAAACCACTAAAGTCAACCTTTGTGTTACTAGGACTATTGATGCTGGTTAGCTGGAGCTAAGAAATTAGCAGCAATTAAAAAGAAACCAGCATCACTGAGGTGAAATCTTCTGGGAAGTGTTTTCTGAGAGCACAGAGAGTATGTTCCAGATAGCCAAGGTTGTACCTCATGCTGTAGCAGGACTTGGTACTGTGTAAGAGTCACCAAGGTGATACTGGTTTTGAAGATATAAAGGCATCAGGAAGAACAGCTGAGGCTTGGTACTGTGAGAGGCCATGGAAGGCCATTGGTGAAACTGTACCCTCAGTTGTAATTGACAGCCCAGGACTGAAGGGGCCATGCAAAAGAGTTGAGGCATGGCACCATGAAGAAAGCCTATGGAGAGGCTATTGGTGAAAACTAGTTACAGAAGAAGATAGCAGTGTTTTGGAGATGCCAGTACCATGCAATGACCACCAAGGACAGCAGCAGCAGTGGAGTACAGGCAGCTGGAGCCTAGAAGACAAGGTGTGTGCTACAAAGGGCAGAGCTGGGGAAGTGACCCAAGCCCTTGGAGGAGCCCAGAAGATCATGAATTGGATCCCAAACATGGAGCCATTGGAGTTTGAGTTTTGCTTTTGATTGTGACTGTGCCCTGATATTTTTCTCTCTTGAAAGAAGGTATTTTAGTGGAGCCCACAGTTTAGAGACTTTGAATTTTTAAGACTTTGAATTTTAAGATACTGGACATTTTAAAAGGATTGAACTTTTCTGGACATTTTAAAAGGATTGAACTTTTAATATGTAAAGACCGTGGAATTTTTAACGTTATTTAGATCTTGGGGATGAATAAGAAAGTAAGGGTTGAGGCTTAATAGTGATATGTTGGTGTCAAGTTGACAAGGGGTCAATTGTACTGGCTAGTTTTGTGTGTCAACTTGACACAAGCTGGAGTTATCATAGGAAAAGGAGCTTCAGTAGGGGAAGTGCCTCCATGAGATCCAGCTGTGGGGCATTTTCTCAATTAGTGATCAAGCGGGGAGGGCCCATTGTGGGTGGTGCCATCCCTGGGCTGGTATTCTTGGGTTCTATAAGAGAGCAGGCTGAGCAAGCCAGGGGAAGCAAGCCAGTAAGGAACATCCCTCCATGGCTTCTGCATAAGCTCCTGCTTCCTGACCTGCTTGAGTTCCAGTCCTGACTTCCTTTGGTGATGAACAGCTGTGTGGAAGTGTAAGCTGAACAAACCCTTTCCTCCCCAACTTGCTTCTTGGTCAACAATGTTTGTGCAGGAATAGAAACCCTGACTAAGACACATACTATTCACACATGCACATGTGGACACTATACACACACTCTATACATACACATACTACACACACACACACACACACACACACACACACACACACACACGAAAGAAGCTGCAGATATGATGGGGACTCAGCACAGAAGAAGAACAGGAGGAAAATCAGGTGACCACGTGCGTGTTTATTCACTGTAGTTACACATGCATGTGAGTTTGCATGTGTATATGGCATGCACATACCACAAGTGGAAGAACCAAGATTCGAACCTTCACACCAGGCTGTTCCGCATCCC
The DNA here is from genome assembly GCA_964023405.1 of Apodemus agrarius. NCBI lineage: Eukaryota > Metazoa > Chordata > Mammalia > Rodentia > Muridae > Apodemus > Apodemus agrarius. The sequence continues at coordinate 13,119,928 of OZ030008.1, forward strand.
CTGAGTGGATACAGAATCGTTCCAGTTAGAACGTTTGTTGTCGCTGCCGCTCTAACCATCGTTCCTAAGGGCGACTCTACACACATTTCTAGTCTCTATGGTCTCAGGGTCCCTCAGGCTCTGTGTTGTCTATTGGCTCCCAGGGAAGCTGTGCACTCTTGGGTGGGAGCCTGAGAGCTCCCTCTGAGAGCTGACTGGACCCCTGATGGTGAGCAGAGTTCTTGTGGGGTGTGGAGAGCCGACAGGGTGAGGGGCCAGGGTGATGGCGCTGGTCTCTGGTGGCATGCAGTGGTAGGTAGAGTCCTGAGACTTAGGACTTGTACTCCCCTCTTCCTCTAGCAGTCCCAGCTTTCTGTGGGCTGGAGACATCTCCACTGGACAATCCCAGGCTTCCTTCAAGGCCGGAGCAGAGAGTTGTGTAGCCCCTCTGTTAGGAGGACTGGTTACGATGGAACAGCAAAATAATGGCCCTTCCTGCTTCCTGTTTGCAAGGTGGGTGGGCATCATATGTGGAAATAACACGAGACCCTGGATGCCTGTCTTTTGTCCAGAGAGCTCAAGGCAGGATGGATTTCCCAGAGGCACTCTCGACAGGACTCACTACTTATGCCATTCGGAAACAGTCTGTGGGGCTGAGGATGAGTTCCAGTTGTAAAGCCCTTACCCAGCAGGCATGCAGCCCTGGCCTCAGCCGCTGGCACTGGGTGGGGGGGGCAGGAAAGGTGGATAAAGGCTGTGACGGGGGCTGGAGAGATGGCTCACTGGGCAAAGGACTCATGCAGGGACCTGGCAGCACCAAGTCACACTCAGTACCAGCCAGATAGAGATAGGAGCATCCCTGGAGTTGCTGAGCAAACAATCTAGCTAAATTACTGAGTTCCAGGCTCAGCAAGAGACTCTGTCTCAAAACAACAGTGGCAGGACAGTTGAAGAACTCCACAGACGGACCTCTGGCTCAAAGGACACTCGTATACACAGGTGTAGCCCACCAGTCTCACACATTCCCAGATGCGTCTCTCACACCCACTCACGTGGAGACGGTGGCCGGTGTCTCTAGGAGCCCAGACTGGGTCACCCAAGCAACGAGTCTCGGGGACATGGGGGTCCCCAGTCCCAGCATGCACAGACTCTTGCCAACCTGTCTACACAGCACAAGGTCGTCTCTACTGAGATTAGACATCATTCTAAACTTGGCCTCGTGTTTTTACACTTGAGTGACTTTGGATCAGGAATAGTACCCAGTGCTCACAGATATAAATGGAAAGCCACTGCAGAGCCGACCGCAGGGGAAACAGTTATTAAATGTCACGGGTCTCTGCCTCCCGGGATGACCGACACACCTGTGTTGGTGAGCTGGTGGGAGACAGGAGTCAAAAGTCAGGGAGCTCTGAGTCCCCCTCCTGGAAAGGTCAGCGGCATGGAAGGGGGAAGACCCTTCTCAAGCGAAGGTGGGCATAAAGGCATAGGGACCCTGGGGAAGGAGCCCCCAAAGCTAATGAGGCACTATGAGTGTGAGAGAGACGGGCCCACTTCAGCCCTGCTTTGCAGGTGTTACTGGACTGTCAAGGGGCTGTGAAGAGGGAGGGGCCTGAGGGAAGGGGAGGGCAGAGATGGGGGAACAGTAGCTTCTAGGGCTGTGATGGGCAGCTGGGCCAATGGCAGTGATACTCCTGGAGGTTGGAAATTGGGAGGAGGAGGACTAGAGAGAGAAAAGGGGAGGACGGGGTGGGGGTGGGGCGCTAGGCTAGGAACGGGTTGCTGAGTTCTCCTCGGGTGAGCTTAGAGGCAGCAGCTTCCGGGCTGTGCCTCGCTGCCCAGGAATCATGGGAAAAATAGGCACGTATGATGTCTGTGTGGAGTTGCAGCCCCCGAGGTCACAGCCAAACCACCTCCTTCAGTCAGAGGGCCACAGCCGTTTCCTCCCAGAAGCCTCTGTGGCAGAGCCATCGGCAGGTGGAGAGCAAGAACTACCCACATGGCCTTTTCTCTTTCTGCTCCCGTGTTCATTAAGGAAGTTCAGCTCCATTTCTCGACACCTGCTTAATTGATTATGGGTTCAGAAGCCAAATTTAAACGCTGGCTTCTCGTGACTAAAAACAGCAACAGCATTTGGCTTGATTTTTATAATATGCATGAGTCAGGGTGTCTTCCCCTACATGGAGACAGAGGGTTTAGCGTGAACAGGGCCTCTGATGTTTTGAGGAGAGCCAGAAGCAAAATCTATTGATTACAAAACAGAGAAGTTGGTCACTAACCAAGAAGACAAGAGACTCCGTGTGTGCTGCCTGCCTGCCTGCCTGTCACTGCTCTGCCTGACTAAGCTCACATGGGACCTTGAGGACCCGAGGGACTGGGCTCAGAAAATGTGACAGACACCCAGCTCGACCCCCTTTTCAGAGTGACGAAGCTTGTCTTCACCGCTCCCAGTTTGGATAGAGGCGTGGGTGCAGCCCACACCTCGGCTCCCTGGGTTCCACAAGCAGCTTTCCGACACCCAGGTATGGTGAGAAAGGTTCCTTCCCCCAGCCTCAGGGCTGAGGAGGCAGGAGGGGGACCCACTAGGCACCTGTACCCATCCAGACAGATGGAGCCTGCTGCTTCCTCCCCAGAGGCTGTGTCTGCTCAGAATTGGCAGCGTGGGTGTGCTGAAGGGGATTGCAAGGAGCTCCAGAAATGGATATGACAAGCTGTCCTGGGAGCCAATCGGTTGTCCACACACCAGCACTGTGGTGACAGATGTATGTCACCTTGCCTGGGTGCTGGAGGATCCGACTCAGGCCCTCGAGCTTCCGAGGTCAGGACTTGACCAATCAGCAGCCCCAAGGCAGGCCAGGTTTAAAAGACTAGCCTACTAGTCTGCACAGCAGGTTCCTGAGATAGCCCAGGAGCTCCACCCAGAGCTTCAGTCTGAGGTGCTTGGAAAATGTCTGTCCCCGCAGGATGCACGGGCTGGGTCTGGAATTTAAATATCATCAGTCAGGGGCTGGATGATCCACTAAAGTCACAGAGAAAGGTGTCAGAGTGACCTCATCCGTGGCCCTCTGCTGTGGGGAGGTTTAGTCATGGAAAGAAACTGGATCTGTTTTTTCTGCTCCCCTCCCAGGCTGACGCTGGGGGGAAAGCACATTTTGGTTGGCTAGACAGCCCCCTCTTAAATATTTAAGCCAGGCAGGGCAGTTCCTGCCTTCCACCTCCTTACCCTTCTCCCACCACAGCTGTACCCCAGCCTCAGTGCTGGGGCTCGGAGGAGGGGCTCAGGGCACACATTTCTGAGTTAGAGATGCCAAAACCCTGGTAGTTAGAGCAGTTTTAATAAATGGGGCTAACGCTCCAGGAGGGGGGCTCTCCGTGTGCTGCTCATGCACAGCTGCCTGCGTCAGCCCAGAGGTGTGTTTGAAAGTGCAGTTTAGACATGGATTAAGCAGGCTCTCTGAAGCCAGTGTGTTTGTTGGGCAGGTGAGCACAGGGGCTAGCTGGAGCACAGACTCAGAGTCAGGGGCAAGGGAACACCAAGCTAATCCTCTCCAAGGAGAGTGGGATGGAAGAGGAAGAGGTTTAAAGTGAGGCTTTTCAGGATATTCAAACCACAAAGTGAGTCCGGAGTCCATGAGTCCGCAGTGGTTGGCTTCTGGGGACCCTGCTCACTGCAGCGGCTGGGGTTGTCCCACTTCTGCAGTCTGGGTCAAGCCTGATAGATCTGGTCAGAGCTGGCTCTGTCCTCAGCCACTAAAGATCCTCACATCTCTTCCCTCATCCTCCTTCCTCTGTCCTGCTGTATCCTGGATCCCTATTCAGCCATATATATATATATATACCGAGTCTTGGTCGCTTCCCTGCTGCACCCCAGATTGGACAAACGACAATAGACCTAGTTCTTACAGTTTGGGGGCTGAGAAGTTTGAGGTCAAGGGTCTGGAAGAGCTGCGTTTGCTGGGGTGGGGTGGGGGGGACTTTCCATTAAGGCATGGTCTCATGACTTCACTGCTCCCCCAAGGCTGAGCTTCTCGACTGGGGTGCGTGGGGACTAGAGTGCTGACACACATCTGGACGCCCTCAGGCAAATGCTTCCAGCTCAGCACTGCTCGGGCCCCCGGGGAGCTCGTGAGTGAGCAAACGAGGTCACTGGGATGCTTACACGACTCTGTGAGACGGATTAACCGACAACACTCGCTAAGCCAAAGATGCACCGCGCCGGAGTGGCTTGTGTCATCTGCCCTGTGGTGGATGTGACACCAGCAGCAGCAGCAGCAGCATCTTCCAGGAGAGACTGAGGCTTGGCAAGGGGAAAGCTTGGTGACACACGGCAACAGGTACGAGCCCGACTCTCTATTGAACCATCCAGATTTTTGTGTTTCAAGACAAAGGACTGCACTGGGCACATACGGGTAGAAACAGAAGTAAAGGTGGACCGTCGAGCAAGACCACTGAGCAAGGGAAATGGATTTCCAAGAACAGGAATAGGCTATTGAGCCACGGGGAAAGCCAGAAGGCGCTGGGCCGGAAGCAGGGGACACTGTATAAGGCATTTACATATCACCCGCCTCTCCCATGTCTGTACATCCTGGGTTTTTCCTGTATGTGCCGTTTGCGACTTGAAGCCTGGGTGATGAAGGGCTTCTAGTCTTTCTCTCCAAACTGGCTTCTTTTGTATGTTAATCTTTTTTAAAAAAGATTTATTTTTATGGTGTTTAATTATATGCGTGCACACATGTCCATCCGTATATGGGTATTGCACAAAGTGCAGGCCCGCAGAGGCCAGAATCATCGGATCCCTGGTTACTGGCAGATGCGGCCCACACAACTTGGTCATGGGAACTGAACTCAGGTCCTTGTGTCCTCTGGAAGAGCAGCAAGTGTTCTTGACAGCTTAACTGACGCCAGTCCTTGCGTGTTGATCTTGATGGACTGCTGGCCGCTAGAGGTAACAGGATGTTAGTGATCTTCACTCTGAGGCTTCTCTGCTCAGGAAAGCCATGTGAGTCTGCTCCATGGTGACAAGGAGCACCTTGCCGTGGATGGTGGGCCTGAGCAGACAACACCCTCAAGCTGTGCCATGTGGCAGGGTCCTTGCAAAGGGTCTGTGGAGGTAGACTTCGAAAGACAGCAGCTTCAAGTGGAGACTTGGGATTCAAACTCAGGTCTGACTCCAAACAGTATCTACAATCACCCACACACACACACACACACACACACACACACACACACACACACACATAGACAGAGAGACAGAGACAGAGGGAAATAGAGGGAAATAGTCCCAGAATAATCCCAGTCTATACAGCCTTCTCTCCTCGCACAGACAGTGTGTCCCCTCTGATGAATGCACCCCAGACCCACAAGCTGAGGAAGTGGGTTCTGGTGTAGTCACGTCCCCAGTATCACGCCCAGGCCTGGGACTATCCTGTGCTCCTACGGAGTCAGCCCTGCCTCGGCTACTTCTCCCTGATGAGTAGACAGCCTGCTTGAGTTGGGGTGTGAGGACAAGATATCCTAAGTAGGAATTAGACTTGTGGTGGGCACACCTGGCTTGAGCTTAGGATGGGGGAAGCTGGGGGTGTCAACTTTCTGATGTCACCCCATGATATCATCTATGAAGCTCACCTCAGAGAACGGTGCACTGGCTTCACAAAAGAAGCCTGCGCAAGGCAGATTCATCATGTTTCCAGGAAGTTCATACAATTCTGTGTGGAGCCACATTCAGAGCTGCCCCTCAGCTGCGCGGCAAGGAAGCACTGAGCCCCTGGGGGTGTGTGCAGGGGGGCTCAGTTTCCCTACCTGCAACACCAAGGCTGTGATTGCGCCACCTACAGGCTAGTCACCTCTCTGTCCCTGCTGTGAGCCCGGGCAGCTGTGAGGCTGCAGGACACCTGAGCTGTAACAGCTCCACAGGCCTCTGCGGATGCGGAGTCCTCCAGAGGCCAATCTTTGCCGCCTGAGATCTTGGCCAGGTGAAAGCCCTGTTGGCACTAATGCCCCTGGACCTGCGAGCCCACTGAGCGATTCTGAGAGAAGTCCACAGAGGGAAAGGAATGGTTGCATCATTGTACTGGCTGGTTTTGTGTCAACTTGACACAGGCTGGAGTTATCACAGAGAAGGGAGTTTCAGTTGAGGAAATGCCTCCATGAGATCCAGCTGTGGGGCATTTTCTCAATTAGTGATCAAGGGGGAGAGCCCATTGTGGGTGGAACCATCTCTAGGCTGGTAGTCTTGGGTTCTATAAGAAAGCAAGCTGGGCAAGCCAGGGGAAGCAAGTCAGTAAGAAACATCCCTCCATGGCGTCTGCATCAGGTCCTGCTTCCTGCCCTGCTTGAGTTCCAGTCCTGACTTCCTTTGGTGATCAACGGCTGTGTAGAAGTGTAAGCTGAATAAACCCTTTCCTCCCCACTTCTTTGTTGTGATGTTTTGTGCAGGAATAGAAACCCTGACTAAGACACATCAGGACGCCCGGTTCTTCATGAATCCAGCCCATGGTGGAGGAGGGAGCCAAGTCTCTCTGCCCAGGGCTCCTGGCAGCCCAGAGAGGCTCAGGACAATGTGCACACCGGGGACTTTACCTGTCTGTGTGTCCCACACATCATTCACAGCACACATCCTGCAAGCTTGGGATATGCAGAAGGTGCAGAAATGACTGATTGTGGTGTGCATTTATTAAGTGCCTACTGTTTGCCAGGCATCTTGTAAGCCCTTTTTAATGCACTTCCAGCGTTATCCACACGATGACGTCATCTCGGCTAAGTTAGGCTTGAGGGCAGTAAGGCTCAGATGGGACACGCCACAGCTCAGGTCTTGAGACTGAAACGTATGGGACCATTAGGGACCCCCGGGTGGATCTGACCTCATTCTAGAGCTGTACGCCCTGGCTGGAAGCCGTGTGTCCCAGCTGCTTCTCCCTGCTCTAAGTCCCTTCAAGGTGCTGCTAGGGACAGCCCCTGCGAGGACAAATCTCACTCTTTGGTCCCAGGGTGAGCATGAGCTGGTGGGTCCAGTCTGGCAAACCGCATGTGCGGTCACACAGCCCCTTCGGTTTCAGACTTTGAATTTCCAGTTCTTGTAGCTTTGGGCCTGAACGGTCCAGGGGTCAGGGAGTGGTGCCCTTGGGGACAGCCAGGATTCTGGCTGACCTCTACAGGATGAGATAAAGCATGTATGCACAAAGGAAGGGGGTATACTCTGACCTCTCCTCCCCCAGCCCCCCAGCCAGTGCTGTCCCCGGGAGTCTGCTCCCCTCCCCAGGGGAACGTCTGTCCCCTCCCTGGGGGCCTCCAGTTCCTCACAGCTCACATCTTCCTCAGTGGAGTGGCTTTCTCCCCTCTCACTTCTCATCTTGAACGGTGGCGAGCTGAAGCACTCAATTTTCCTCCTCCAGCCCCATTAACGGGGCCGTGCTCGGCGCCCGTGCAGGCTGTGAAAGGGAAGCCATTTATATCAATTAGCAAAGGCAAACACAGACTTTCTGCCTGGCCGTGTGCACACTCTGGCGGGGTCTCCTCAGAGGACGAGTGGGGATGGGTAGGGAAGCCTGGGGCCCACACCTCATTGTGATTATCAGGGTGTGGAAGTTGGGGGGCCTAGGGCCTTGTGTTGCGATGGCATTTTGCAAAGGCCTCAGCCATGGGATCCCAAAGGGGATGTGTCCAGAGAACAAAAGGTTCATCGGATGCAACCACACTTCACTGCTAGCCAGAGCCTCTATCTCAGTGTGGACCCCACCTCCACCCCCGCACCACCCCACCCCTGCACCACCCCACCCCACCCCACCCCATCCCCGCACCACGCCATGGCCAAGCTAGAGCTTGGAGTCTACCCTACGGGGAACTGAGCCCACTTGCGTGTCTTACTACGAACAAAGCTTCAAAAAGACACCACCCAGATTCTCTTATTCTCCACTTCTGAAACCTTCCATGGTTCCCCACCGCTCTTAGACTAAATTCCAAACTCCTTGTCATCACCCCTAAAACCTAGAGCCACAAGACCACTGCTGGCTTCCACTGTCTGCCCATGCTCCTCTACCACCAGGCCGCCGGTCGTCAGCTCACCTCGCCTCTCCCAGGCATTTGCTGCCCACCACATCTTCTCTTGATGCCTCCTTCTTATTCATGACATCTTGGCTTAAAGTGACACCTTGCATCTTTGGTGGGACAGAGGGACACACCTCTCCTAAGGACAGGGACAGTTGAGGAAAGGCCTCCCTCTCTGTCTGGTGTCTAATTTTTTTTCACTGATCCGAAGGAGGCTCTAGGAAAGGGGAGTTGGACTAGAACGGGCTGGGGCCAATCCCTTCCCTCCAGACTTAAGACTCTGGAGAGACAGATGACTCTTAAGATAGCACAGCAGAAGGTGAGACCTGACACTAAGGGGAAGGTCACAGGACAGAAGCAGGGGAGACTGCAGGTAGACACCGGGTGACCCGGGCCAGCTTCGTGAGGAGCTGAATGAAACGAAGACCCGAGGGGCGGAGGGAAGGAGTCAGGGGCATGCTTGCCCTGGACTTTCTAGGCAGAGGCGGGGTGAGCCAGGAGGCCGCAATGCTGGCTGCCGTGTGCTGAGGGGAGTGGGAACCTGTGAGGCTGAGCAGAGGCAAGGCTGGGAGCTGGCGATAGACTGGTCACGGGTGGGACAGGCAGGGTCTGGGGACTCGGGAGCTGGCGATACACTGGTCACAGCTGAGACAGGCAGGGTCTGGGGACTCTGGAGCTGGCGATACACTGGTCACAGCTGAGACAGGCAGGGTTTGGGGACTCGGGAGCTGGCGATACACTGGTCACGGGTGGGACAGGCAGGGTCTGGGGACTCGGGAGCTGGCAATACACAGGTCACAGCTGAGACAGGCAGGGTCTGGGGATGTGTTCTGAGTTTGTCTGATCTTTGAGAATTTCATACATGTATACCTTGCATCTTGGTCATTTCCACCCCCTACTATCTATCTCTACCCTGCCCCCCAGACTCCCAGTCCCCTCCCCCCAATAACTCACTGAATCCTGTTAATGCTGTCCATATGGGCACGGGTGCAGGGTCGTCCACTGGGACATGGGAGACCTTCCAGTAGCCACCTGGTGTGCTGGTCTTGGGAGCTTGCTAGCTTCTCTTTGGAAGAAGAGGCCCAGCAGATTCCAGAGCCTTCAGGTTGGGGTGAATGGTGGGGTGGTCTGAGAGCAGACGAGGGTGAGGGAGTCAGGAATGTCTCAGCCTTCTGGAGCAGGTCAGCAGGTCAGGGGTAGGGGGGTCAGCAGGTCAGGGGCGAGGGGACAACAGGTCAGGGGTGGGGAACAGCAGGTGAGGGATGGGGTGTCAGCAGGTCAGGGACAGGGGGACAGCAGGTTAGGGGTGAGGGACAGCAGGTGAGGGGTAAGGGGGTCAGCAGGTCAGGGGTGGGGGGCACAGCAGATCAGGGATGGGGAACAGCAGTTCAGGGGTGGGGGATAGCAGGTCAGGGGTCGGGGCATAGCAGGTTAGAGGTTGGGGGACAGGTCTCCTGCCCCTGCCCCTGCCCCTGCCCAGCAGACTTAGAGAGCAGAGGGTCTGGGAAGATGCAGACTTTGCTGAAGTTTGCATCGTCCTCTGTTGACACGGTCCTCATGTGTTCGCGCCGTGATTGACACATCCCTTGGCTCATTTCCCCCAGACTCACAAGGGGTTTCACGCTCACAAGGACGTGGGTTCAGTTCCCGTTCCCACCACGGTCTATTTGAGTGGACAATGTTCGTAGTCTCTGGGACTCAGTTTCAACATCTCTGCAGTGGGTCCGCTGTGAGGAGATCCGGGGCCTGAGGCAGTGTCCACCTCTTCCTACCTTCCTTCAGCACCACCAGTCTCCTGCCGTGTGCTCACTCATCTAACCTGCAATCCCCAAAAGAGAGACGACTCTCTCCTCAGCGCTGGAGCCTGGCCTCCAGGCCTGTGTGGGACAGTGGACCACACCAGGAAACTTGGTAAGGTAGAGCAGGTGTGAGACCCCAGCACTTGGTACACACCTGAGACGGTAGGTGCCTCCCTGTTCCCTGCCATATTCCTGGCCTGGAACACGTGTCCACACTCCCTATAAAGGGGTGTAACCCATGCTTACATAGCACCAAAACAGAGTTCTCCACGCTAATGAGGTTCCTAGAGATCCTGAGCGTATAAACTTCCCTTCCCAGACATTCCTACCTGCGAAAGGCATTTAATCTCTGGCCCACCCCGAGACGTTGGCCTGTATCTATTTTCCACAATGAACGGTCAATGAACAGTATGGATGAACATGGACAGTGGGGACCGCCGTGGGGAACATGGAGAAGGTCTTTGCCTACAGAGCTCCCCCCTAAGTCTCCACGTCTCCCATAGAAGGCCTCTCCGCGCTTCCAGACAACCGTTGCCAAGCCGAGGACAATCACCGATGAGCTAAGCCCGAGTCCCCCCTTTCCCCAGCCCCGGGCTCATTGTCGGGCTCAGTCCTCAGGCCCCCAGTAGTCGATTTCTCATTCCCGACTTTTATGTGTGGTACTCTAGCCACAACTAGATGTCTGGGTGTTGGGGAACCCCCTCCTAGACTACGTTCTTTCACGCCCTGAGCAGTGTCTCAGCACTTCCCTAAAGCATAGTACTCCACACCTTAGGGGCGGGGAGAAACTCGGACCCACAGACACGACCCCTGAACAGCCTGGGTGGGCCCCTCAGTGCATCATGGCGCCAACACAGCGCCTGGTACCTCGGAGCCCTGCGCTGAGAAAAGTGTCTCTGGAAGGCAGTCAAGGGGAGGTGACAAATTTCAGAACCACAGATAGGGAGGCTAGGACCCTGACACATCCTGGCCAACATACAATGGTCAGGAAAATAATGTTCAGTGTCTCAGAAGCTGCCGGGAAGCTGCGGTCAAGTTTCTAGCGTCCTCTGTGACTTTACCATGCTGGGTCCCACTCTGCATTCGGGGTGCTGTCTTTTTAAATCTGTCTGGAAGCATATTCTCATTATGTTAGCTACAGAGCTTTAGGAGATATTTTTCTCCAAGTTCAGCAGAGCCTGGGGCACTGCGGCTTCCCACGTGGCCCAGTGACAATGAAGCATTTGAGACGGTCCTCCAGCAGAGCCCTCAGACAACCTCCCTCCAGCTCCATTTAGAACAAGGTCACAGTGCCCCGGGGCTCATGCCTGTAATCCCAGATACTTCGGAGGCTGAGGAAGAAGGGTCAGAGACCTGAGACCTGCCTGGGCAGAAACAGAGATGTTGTAAACAGAGGGTTGAGGATGGGCCTTAGATGCACAGAAGTTAGACAGCGTCTATGTGGTCCTGGGCTCCATCCGCAGTGCCACAAAATAATGAACTTGATCTGAACTTGAACCCAGGGAGAGTCTAGTGGATCCCAGAACCCAGGTTTTCAATGGCTGTCATCACAGCCCCAGGCCAGATTTTCCTTAATAGCCCCTTCCAGCCCCATAGGCAAGGCTGAGAGCCTGACCGAGGGCCTGGCCCAGCCCCATCATACACTGTGTGTCCTCTTGTCATTGTGAAGAATAAAATTGTTAATGTGCAGTGGCTGTTCTGTGGCCTGGACTCTGATTTCCTTACTCTTTACTGACCGAGGCCCACGGCTGCATCTTTGTGACATAACGTGGCCCTAACTGTGGTCTGTTTTCAACTAAGTCCTTGATGAGGAGAAGGCCAAGGAGGACACCCCGGGCCTGGGCCAGGGCATGGGTGGAACATGTTCTGAGGACACTGCAGGGGAAAGTCTAGAAAGTACTTCCGAGGACTGCGGGATAGACTGCCTTGGGCTCAGACGAGGGACAGGCAACTTGGACCCAGGAACCTCTGGGGGAAAAAAAACAACTGATGGGCAGGTCCTGGAGGGCAGGTGGGGCCATAACAGGCAGAGTAGTGGCCTGTGACACCAGGCACTGCATAGGGCCGTGCTTTGGGGGTTGCCGCCTCTCTGCCTGAGCTGAGGTGATTATTTTGCCTATCTCAAGGATGAAGTTGAGACCCAGGGAATGCCTTCGGCTCTCTCTGCAACCCAAAGTCACTGCCGTTCACAGGGGCCAGGCAGGGCTGTGAGAGGGTGGGGCAGGCCAGGTATGAGACCACGGAGAGCAGCGGGCAGCAGGCAAAGCAGGGAGAACTGATTCACCTGGAAGAACAGCTGGCGCTCTTCCCCAAGGGCTTTTGCCGAGTCCCGCCATCTTCCCGATCTCCCTGTTCAGCCTAGACAGCCTGACAAGACATTGTCCCTTTCGTAAAACAGTGCGACTGTTAGCGCTCCTTATGAGATCAGCATTGGAGGCCTTTGCACAGTGCTCGGCACACTGAGAAGGCTCTCTAGACAGAGCACAGGGCAGGGCTGTGGGTCCTCCTCCTGCCTGAAATGGGAGGGGTTAGGAAGGAGGCACGGGGGAGGGGCAGGTGGCACGGGGGAGGGGCAGGGCAGCCTCTCTGGCGCTCACACCAGAGTTCTCCGTCTCTCACCTGGACGATCAGATGCGGGGATTCCTGGTCATCCTGACACGCCCCCATGGTACCTTCAGGGACTTGTGAAGACTTTTTGGTCATTGTGGGGATCAGGCACCGGTGACAATCTATGTGACTGGTCCTTTACTTCCTCAGTCTGCAGCAGTTACCCGTGGTTACCGCTGCATCTCCATGGGAGGATGCGTCCCAGTGTGGCAGGCCTACAGGCCCACACACAGAGAGCACTTTCTGAGCCACAGGGGGGATTTCATGGTGACACCATGCCTTCACGGGCAGGACGTCCACAAACCTCCTGACGTTATACCCAGGAAGGTCGTGTGGTTTTATGACTACCCCTTCCGATAACTCAGGGTTGGAGAAGATAGTTAGCAGCAGTTTTTTCTCTCCAGCTTTCTTCGATGGGCTGTCTCCTGGATTTGAACCTGTGGAACTGCAGCGGCGGCCCTGGGTACTTCCTTCTCAGGTCCAGTGACTTGCATGGGATTCTGGACCTCTGCAGCTGCGGCAGTGACCCTCACTAGCTGATGGCTTATGTGTCTCTAGAGCAGCGGTCCTCAGCCCTCCTAATGCTATGACTCTTTGATAGAGTTTCATTATGACATTATTTCATTCTTATTCATAACTGTAATTTTGATACTGTTATTAGCTCTAATGTAAATATCTGATATGCAGGATATCTCATATGTGATATTTATAAAAGGGTCAGTTGACCCCCATGGGGGTAACCGACCCACAGGTTGAAAACCACTGCTCTAGAGTCTGCAACAGGGTGTCTGGCCAGCCATCAGTCAGCCTCCCCCCCCCAACCCCCCACCCCAGGCTCCACAGGGCATCATCACTCAGGGAAGTCTTGGATGGAATTCAGAAGAAGCTGGGGTGGGTGGCTGCTGTCTGTGGAGGAGACTGGACCCCTGGAGAGGGAGAATGACACATGAGCTACTGTCTGAAATGGAAACTCACTTGGTGGCTCTGGGGAGTCAGAGCCTGATCCTGACTGGAAATGGGTTCACTCTCACCTCCTCCTTGGCAAACTTGAGCATGACGTGCCTCAGTTTCTCCATGTGTAGTGTGAATGGCAGTAGGCTCTGATGTAGCGGCAGGGTTAGAAGCACGTTCTCAGACAAGCACTTACAGTGGCATTGGGAGCCGCAGGGTTTGTATTCCGAGACTCGGTTGCGCGTAGATGGTAGAAGCTTGGCCCTCCATCCAGGTGTGGCTGATGTCATTGTCACCACGCCTCTAACTTCTTGAGGCTTTGCCTGGTGACTGTGGGGACCAGCATGGCCCCCAGGAGCCAGACCTCGGAGCTTCTCCTTACAGTCTGTTTCCCGGCTTTGATTGTGGCTCAGGTAGTTGCCATGGAGATGCCCTGGACCCAGATGTTCTCTGTTACTTCTGTGCACTTGGGGCCATGTGGAAATGACCCCAGGGTGTGCAGCAGGCCTCTGCAGGCCACACGCATGCTCTCGGCCAGGCGCCTCGGGCTGACAACAAGCAGTCACTCCCCAGCCACACGTGTGGGCCACAGCAGCTAACAGTGTAACAGATCACACCTGCATTCCAGGACCCGCATGTCACTGCAGCAAGGTCAAGACTACAACATCTGCTTCGCTGAGTGGCAGGTGACAGAAAGGAAAGGACAGTGTCGTGGGAAAGGACACAGCCAAGGCTGGACAGTACAGGCCCTCTCACAAGCTAAGTCTGTGCCGGGACACAGGAAGGATGGTGAGTCTCCATCGGAGGACTGAGGTCATGTTTAACTTCTGCAAGAGTTCAGAGAGGTTGGCAACCTGCCTGAGGACACACAGCACGCTTGGCTGGTCAGTCCCAGTCTGTCTTCGGGGCTCCTCTTCCATCTCACCTGAGCTCTGGGGTGTCTGGGCCAGGTAGGTGCTCATGGTGATGTCTTCTTTAGAGATCTCAAGGCTGAGGTAGGTGCCCCCCAAAAGGCCTGAAGGCCCTGCTCGGCCTCACCCATGCTCCCCAGCTTTGTAATGAGCAGGGTATGAAGACACCACGGAGCAAAAGTTCTTAGGCTTCACCTCTGCCTTAACTCCAGAACATTGCTGCCAATTAAATAATGCTTTATTTACACACACACACACACACACACACACACACACACACGCATGCACACGCACACGCACACTTGTGCACCCTGAGTGGCTGTTCAAGGTGAGCCAGGCCTCCCAGTCTGCTCATGACAGGCTCAAGATAGGTCACCATGCTGGCCCAGGGAGTGCTCCCACGCCCTCCACATTGGTAGACCATGAGCACGTGTGTAGGTGACCGTCCTGCTTGATCACCAGACCCACCCTGTGGGAGCCCCTGTAGCTCTCCTCCATGTGGACAGTGTGTTTTCCTCCCATACGCACCTTACTGACCCCTAAACCAGTGTTTCTCAACCTGTAGCTTATGACCCCTTTGTGGGTCAAGTGACCCTTTCGTAGGGATCGCCTAAGACCACCGGAAAACACAGATAGTTTACAATTCATAGCAGTAGCAAAATTACAGTTACGAAGTAGCAACAAAATAATTTTGTTGGGGGGGGGCACCACAACCTGAAGAATTTTAAAGTGTTGCAGTGTTAGAAAGGTTGAGAACATGCCCTAAATCCACCGAACAAGGTGCCGGCCAATTTTCTCCTGCCGTCAGGAAAAGGCTTGCTTTCAGGTCGATCTGGCTCGGGCAGATCCCGGAGTCTGCCGGGAATCCAGGCTATGTGTTCCAGAATAGAGATTGTGAAGAGCCTCAACCACTGGGGAGCACCATCTTTGGCAGGATGCTTTTCCTATCCTAGCTGAACAGCTGCCCAACTGAGAAAGCCAGCCACCTGCTGCAGTCGCTGACCTGGCCCTGGAGGAGGATGGGCTCACCGAGCCGCATGCAGCCCAGAGCCACATGGTCCTGTCCTTAGAGTCCTTGCCGGCCCCTCCCACTCCCTGGCCCCAGTCCGGGAGCTGACCTCCCCTTGGGTGGGAGGCTCCAGAGCAGATGGTGCCCCAGCTCCAGTCAGCCCCGCCTACCTTTCTGCATGAAAATGGGGCGTGGCCAGACAGATGCCCACGAAGCCGCCTCTCTGGTGCACTGTGGAAGAGTGACCTGGAAAAGAGAAAACTCATTTTCCTGAGGAGAGTGCAAGATGTGGGAGGTTCCGAGACAAGATAGGACCACGGTGCCTCCTGCCTGGGTGCCACAGCCCTGCACTGGAAGCAGGGACCAGTGGAGTCACTGGATCCCAGGAACAGAGGATCCCCAACTGGAAAACGGAACTGTCCCCCTTCTATAGCCGTCACTGAGGGATGACAGTCTAATCATTTTCCGGGAATCCTAGACTGGCTCTCCTCTAGGCCAAAGGATAGGGGCTCCGCCCAGGGCTAGATCTGGGACAAGATGGAGCCATAGACCCAGAACCTGACAGCCAAGGGTGGGGTGGTATGTCTCTGGGTTCTGTCACCAGCTCTAAACTCACACCAATCCGAGGCTGGGGTGTCTCTGGGCTCCTGCATTGTCTTGTCTGCTGAGCACCTGTCCCACACAGTCATTGGAGCCCCTCAGGGTTCAGGGGCAATCTGCCTCGCTCAGATCCACTTGGCAACACTGTGAGGACAATCCGATGGCTGCCAGGTCCCTCTGCGCCCTATCACTAGCTCAGACGCCTCCATGAAGCCTAGATATTACATTCCTTCCTAGTCTATTACTTAGTTGTCTGTGTCCTTGGTGAAAGACAAGTCCCAGGAACCAGAGCCTAAGAGTGACCCTTAGTGACCTCCAAGGGCAGGAGAGCAGGAAGAGCTGGCTCGGAGCCCGGTCGGGAACGTGTGTGTTCAGTGAATGAATGGCTGGAGGTGGGAGGATGGTCAGATAGTGTTTCAGTTTGAACCTCTCATTTCCCACAGCTCGCGTCTGCTCACTTGGTCTCCGGCAGCTGGTCTTGATTGGAAGGCCTGTGGAAGCTGACGGAGGTGGAGGCTTGCTGGGGAAAATGGTACACTGAAAGCAGGCCTTGAGCTCTACAGCTGTGCCCCGCTTCCTTTGCTCCCTATGGCAACAATGTGACTCGCCACCTTCAGTTCCGGCTGCCGTGCCTTCCCCATCGTGATGGACAGTGTCCCCTCAAACCGTGAGTCCAAACAGGCCCTTCTTGCTTTGGATCTGCTTGTCGGAGTTTTTGTTATAATAAGAAAAGTAACTAATATGGATTGACACATGGACAGACAGAGTGGACGGACAGACGGATGGACCTTGCTGACTTTGGCTGTTCTTCAGGCTTCGTCTCCCATGTCTCCCCTGACCCCAGACACTCCAACCAGGGCTGTTGTCTATTGGACAGCAGGGAATCCTCCTGCTGTAGCGCTGGCTCTTCTGTGCCCACAATATTCTTCAGGGACCCTTTCGCCTCCGCCAGCACTCATGCCAGGCTCCTCGCTGACTGTCTTGTTCAGAACTGCAAGCCATCCTGCCCGCAGCCCGCTCCGCCCACGGCCTTCGCCCTGTCTTCCTCGTGCTCAGCATCTTCTAATATCTTCTAGTACCCTCCGTGCCCGTAGCCCAGCCCCCACTCTCAGCCCCATCATCCGGGGCATCAGGCACCGACCGAGGACAGTGTTCTCTCCCTGAGTTACATCCTCAGAGCCCGGGTCTCACTCTGGGCAGGAGGTCAGCCCCAGGCTGGCAGGGACATGGCCCAGATTGTTCCTACCTGTTTCTCCAGCACATGGAACAGTAAGGGCTCAGCACACAACAGGTAAATATCGGTAAATATCCACTCAATGAGTGAGGGAACCCTCAGAGATCAAAGGAATCCTCTCCAAATGGACGGGGAGCCAAGAGGACATTTTGAAAGCCACCATTTGAGCCAGGATCTCGACAAGGGTGTATTTCACAGAAGAAAATTCTAGGTGTGACTGACTGCTGTTTCTGGGGCTTTGGGGTGTGCAGCCTCTCCCAAGCTCACTCTTGCCTCTTTTGTTTCTGTTTTGTTTGTTTTTTTGTTTTGTTTTGTTTTGTTTTGTTTTTGTTTTTGTTTTGGTCTTGGTACTTTCCAAGGTGCTCAGCTCTCCTGTGCCCTGGTGACAGTTCTTCACAATTAACTCCATGTTTTATTCATGGTTGAAGGTTTTAAAGCTACAAATCACTCAGGGCGCTGTGCTCACCTCATCCCGGGCTCCTGTGTTTTGCATGCTAAGCAGATCTTGGTGTCTCTGGAGAAAGGACTCCTCCTGGTACTCGTGGCTCTGATTGCAGCCGCAGCAAATCAGAGCAAATGTGCCTGTATCTGATTTGCAGGATGCTAAATTCCCTGCCCTCCAAGTTTCCTAAATCACCACGGAGGAGTTGCACCCGTCTAATGCCAGAAAATGCACTGTCTGATCTGCCAGTCCAAAGCCACTGAATTTACTGGGGCAATAAAGGTGCCTTGGTACTGTAAACTGTCAGGAAAAATCACCCGGGTGCATGTGTGCCCACAAATTTGCTACTTGGTGGGGGAAAGAGCCATTGACCAACTGCACATTACTGAATTTATTTCCATGGTGCAATGGTCAAAATAAAGGGACTGCGGATGTCCATCTTGGGCCAGACCAGCTCACATTTCTCAGCTTGGAGCAAAATAGTCAGAGAGCGGCCTGGCACGCAGGGCAGCAGGATGTTCTGTGAAAGGCCTGCGTCTCTGTCCTCTGTTGGCGCGAACACCCAGAGCCTGTGACTGATGACGTCAGAGCTTCCGTTCCCTCCTCGCTACTGAGAGAACAGAGCCCAGCAAAGCAGTAGTGGCCAGGGCCACATGAGACCCTTTGTGTCAGGCTCTGGCCTGAGTTCTGGGACAAACAGGAAGAAAAGGCCACTAGGTCCTGCCTCTGTGGTACTCAGAGAGAAGGGGCTAACCCTGAGGTCAGATGAGTTCAGATGCCAAAAAGCTAGGTGGCCACTAACTTTGATCCACTTCTAGCAGCTGGGTTCTGTGTTATAGGATATAAAGCACCTACCTTCCTGTGGCTGTCACATCCCCCTGGGCTGGACCAGCAGTCCCTACCATGTGCTGCAATTCACAGAGCCTCAGAACTGTGTGTGAGCTCAACCATACAAAGTGTGGCACTCAGAAAGAAAATGCCAAGGGCAAATCCTGAGGCCGGTTGAGCTCAGATGGCGAAATGCTAGGTGGCCACTGACTTTACCACCTGATCCATGTCTGGCTGGGCAGCCCCACTGTGCCCAGGGGCCTTGGCAAGTCTACCATGTGAATGCCTTTTCCTAGCATGTGAACCTATGAATCCTCCCAGCCCACTACCATCACCATGGTTTTCCCGCATTGTTCCTATGCTGGGGATTGAACTCAAGACCTCATACATGCCATGTAAGACCCTTGCAAGCCTAAGCTTACCGAGGACTCCCTGAGTCAGGAATCGATGCAAAAAGCAAGAGGAATTTATTGTTCCAACATGCTGGGGTCGCCCTGCACATGGAGAGAGAAAACAACCCTGCGCAGCCTGGCCAGCAAGTTTTTATACAGTTCTCAAAGTAGCAACCATTATGCACAATGTGATTGGCAGAACAGTGTGACTTTTAAACGGATTGGTCTTTAGGGAATGAGGCAGGTGACCAATGGTTGTGGAATGTGTCTAGGAGCTCCCGCTGGTGGCCCGTGGTTGGTCCCTCTTTCCTGTGGTCTGAGGAATGTAATTAGCCCCTCCCTTCTGGAGGGAAGGGTGCCTGTGTTCTCTATGACCTTTCTCTTCCAGGAGGGGAGGCGTCTGGTGGAATTATCCGAAGTTCCTGAGCTGACCTCTTCAGCCAGAACACTGTGAAGACTGCAGCACTCAGACATGGTCTGCTGTCTAAATGGTTTCTCAAACGGCTGATGAAACGTCAAAGGCCAGACCTCTGCGACCTTTGAGCTGCGCCACATCATCTGCCCCTCTTGTCTATAAGCCTGTAGTTTTCTGAGAAAAATCCCACAAACGAGATTCTGGCATTCATGGTCAAAGCTCAAGCTTGGCCTCCTAGTGACCATTGTGTGCAGTCAGAGTTCCTTTGATGGGTTTTGCTTTTTGGTTTTATTTTTTCTAAACTTACATTGCCATTTTGTTTTGTTTGGAGGGGTTTTGTTGTTATTTGTTGTTGTTTTCAAGACAGGGTCTCTCTGTGTAGCCCTGACTGTCTTAGAAATTGCTCTATAGACCAGATTGGCCTCCAACTCAGAAATCTGCCTGCCTCTGCCTCCCAAGTACTGGAATTAAAGGTGTACGCTACAACCACCTTGCCATTTTTTAAAGACTTACTTTTATTATTTTAAGTTGTGTGTGTGTCTGAGTGTGGATAAAGCCTGTGTGTACCTGAGAGTCCAGAGGCATGGGATTCTCCTGGAACTGGGGCTACAGGCAGTTGTGAGCCACCCAGGGTGGATGCTGGGAATTGAACCCAGGTTCTCTGTAATTGCAGTACTTACTCTTAACCACTGAGCCACCTCTCTGTCCTCCGTATGTGGCTCTTTAATCCCCACTCCTTTATCATACTGGACCAATGCACCTTATAAGCCACCTCAAAGCCTCCTTTTCAAGAGAAAACTTCTTTTGCTCCAAAAGCTTAACAACTCAATTCAGTCCCCACAACCCACATGGTGGAAGGATTAACGCCTGAAAGTTGTTCTCTGACCTCTACATGTATACTATAGCCTAGGAATATACACATATATGTACATACATATACACACATACACACATATACATACACACATACACACACATACATACACGCATGTATACACACATATATCCATATACACATATAGACAAGTGCACACATACATACATACACATACACACATACATACATGTATACACATATATACACATACAACGATGCACACACATGCATACACATACACACATACATGCATGCACACATACATACACATACACACATACATACATTCACATACACATACATAATGCACACACATACATGCATACACATACACACATACATACATTCACATACACATACATACATGCACACACATACATATATACGCATACATACATTCACATACACATACAAATATGCACATATGTACATACATATACACACATATACACATATACATACACACATACACACATACATACACGCATGTATACACACATACATACATACATATACACATATAGACAAGTGCACACATACATACATGCACATACACACATACATACATGTATACACATATATACACATACAACGATGCACACACATACATACACATACACACATACATACATGCACACTTACATACACATACACACATACATACATTCACATACACATACATACATTCACACACATACATGCATACACATACATACATTCACATACACATACAAATATGCACATATATACATGCATACACACACACACACACACACACCAGCCTACCCCCATATACCTTCATCTTAAGTAAACAACAGTAAGGACTATTTAGGGTGAGCGCGGCAGGACGGACCTCTTCTCACAAAGGCCCAGATTTCAGATTCTGAGTCACCGTCAAATGAGGCTGAAGAAAGAGCCAGAGAGACCTCAGGCCACTATAAAGGACTGTCACACACAGCCTCCTCGTACACATGACAGCACACAGGATTGTCACACACAGCCTTCCCGTACATATGACACACATTGTCATACACTTCGCCTCTAGCCCCAGTGAGCCCGCTTTGCAAAGAGAACTAAGGCAGATAGGGGTCAAGCTGCTGACAGGAGCCAAGCCTGGGAAGAGCTCATGGGCTTCATGCAGAGCCAGCCCTCTGTCACCCCGCTCTGTCTGCTGAGCACCTGGGGTCATGTTTCCTGAGGCTGCCTGCTTCTCATTTCCTGAGTGGCGCCAGGGTGAAGTGTCCCTGGAGCACGCTGACCTCTCCGTCTCCACAGTCGGGCTCTGCCTATCTTCCAGGTTCTCTTTCTTTCTTTCTTTTTTTAAATTTGCATTTATTTACCTTTACGTGTATGAATGTTTTTCCTGCATATTGTTCACATGAACTATGTGTGTGTGTGTGGTAATCATGGGGGTCAGGAGAGGGGGTCAGATCCCCTAGAACTGGAGCTACAGACATGACCCGCCGTAGATTCCGGAAATGAGTCGGGCTCCTCTGCAAGGGCAGCAGGTGCTCTGGACTGCCGAGCTCTCTTTGTGTTTCGATACGGGATGTCTTGGGTCACACCTCGTCCTCCATTTGGCTCTGGCTGGCAGACTTGGGATGGGAGCAAGGCTCTGGGCCAGCAGCCAGCAGCCAGCAGCTCAGATCTTGACTCTGAGGCTCCCTAAGCAGGGTCCCTGCTGAGTTGCCACTGGTCCCCCCTTCCTCCCCACGGTGGTAGATATGGAAACGAGATGTTGTGGGGCTGCTGTCTTGGATTCACTAAGGTAATGTGTCCCAGTTACAGACACTGGGTCCTGCACAAAGCAGGTGTTCAGTTAATATACACATTCTTGTCTCCTCTTTCCAATGGGAGAAGAAGCAGGCTTTTCCTTGGACTCTTCTACAGTGAAAGATGCTTGCCTAAGGGATTTTGGCTCACACTCATATTTGACTACACACACACACACACACATACACACACCACACCACACATACACACACACACCACACACACACACCACACATACACACACCACACACACACACCACACACACACACCACACACACACACCACACACACCACATACTACACACACACACACACACATACACACACGTCCATTACCAAGGAGTCTGTGTAACCCAGGTCCTCCCTCTCATGCCCTTTAGGGATGAAAGCACAGAGTAGGTTGTCATCCTAAACCCCGCAGCCTCACTTTTGCCTCTGTCATGCTGGAATTCCACACACACAGTTGAACCCAGCTGGATAAGAGGACCGAGTGGCAAAGGTCCCGCCCCCTTCACAGCTCCATCTTTGATGTCAAGACACAGATGAGGGTCACCTCTGTTGTCCAGATCATGTCTGTTTCCAGATGTCACCCAGCCTTAGCCCAAAGTCCCTCTAGCTCTATGGACGTTAGCTCTATGTCCCACCATGGTGGGCCTGCAGGAGGAGACCCATCATCTTCCTAATATCAGACAGGCACCATGGATCCAGGTCTGCACCCCCAGGCCTTTCCTGAGCCTATCTCCAGAAGCCGCCCAGCCAAAGTACAGATCAGAAAGCCCCAAGTTTTCCAGCTCAGGAGCAGCTCCCTGCATCCCGTTTTCCCGTGATGCCCCTGAGGTAGCTCAGAGTCCTGGCAGGGAGCCTGAGAAGCCCCATTTGTCATCCTGAATCTCCAGGAGTCTCCGGAAAAGCAGAGTGCGTGAGGTTGACAGTTCCAAGTGACCCCATAGCAGGGACCATATGCAGAACCACTGTAGTATGCGTGTGTGTGTGTGTGTGTGTGTGTGTGTGTGTGTGTGTGTGTGCGTGTGTATGTGTGTGTGTATGTGTGTGTGTGTGAGGGGTCCAGCTGCGGTTCCGAGTCCTCTGCTGCCTCCTTCTTGGGATGTCCAGACACCTTTGCACACTGGGCTGGAACGATGAAGCCGAGGATGGAATAGGTGGAGTTCCGCAGGATCCTGGTCTAGCTGGGAGAGAGTGCTAGGGCGAGAGGGTGGGGGGAGGCAGGCCTTCCCCCAAGATCTTACTTAGCCGTTAGAGCTCTTTTAGGTGAAGGCCATCGCTCATGATCTTCAATGAAACAGCTCTCTGAGGCCATCTTAGCTTCTGCATATTTCTTTATTGGGGTGGGCTTGTACTCGTATACTTATTGAGGGTGAACCAGGGATTGTATCGTTTTGGGGAAGGGGTGAGAATATCCAGGACGGGGTAAAGCTCATTGGCTGAAGGCTAAGGCGCTGAGATGCCTCATTAGCATGGGGAGGCATCCGGGAAATCTTAGGCTCAAGGCTATGTGACATTCCTCAGATAGGCAGTGGGGTCCAGGATCCTCTAGGTAGAGAAGAGAAAGCCTTGCTAACAAACGGAGTCCGCCATTTTGCACTGAGCTCAAGGCTTTCTGGTAATGTCAGTCTTCAACCTTAGTCGCAGGGTTCAATGACAGACTATGACCTCAGTGAGAGCCATGACCAAAGAAGGAAATGAGGATCTGATGGCTCTGATGGACACGGGGGAGAGAGGAAGGACCTGGAGGCTGATGTTGAAGCAGCCACATGGTGAGGACATGGTAGCCCCACACTGGGAAACTAGGCTGGAAAGTTCAGGAATGTCATGGAAGCAGAGGGAAATGCTCCCCCACATTCTCAGCACAGGCTGACTGGGGATCGTGATGAACTTGGGGGTCAAGGCTCCCAACTAAAGTCCTTAGACTTCTGGATGGAAGCAGAACCCAAGGGTACCCCAGTCATCCATGCCAGGAGCCCCAGCATACCCAGGGAACCACACCACTGAAGCCCCAGGCCTGTGCTCAAATCCCAGACACTGTGTGAGAAGTTTCCAGACATCACCATGGAATCAGTCTGGAGTGAAGACACCAGAAAGGTGTCTCCTGAGCCCTGGAGGAGGATCCAGAGTTGGAAGAGGTAGATCTATCTAATGCCACTGACTATCCAGACCCCAAAGGGTGACCCTCATCCCAGATCACAGTGGGGCTCAGAAGGACAAATCCTGCTGTTCCTGCTGGGAAGGAGGAACAAGAATTATAGTCTCTGATTCTCACTGAGATGGCAATTTGGGACAGACTTATAGGAGGGAGCCTCAGGCATTCCCGGAGAATATCTCACATAGAAGGCAGCTTGTCTGAAGGCCCCAGCTGGAGCCTTTCTGAAAATTCTGGAATCAATGAGGAGACCAGTGTCTAGACAGTTGGCAGGGTCCTGGGCTTTCACTCCAGGGAGATAGAGACTCCCAAGGGTTCTGAGAAGAGGTCATGGCTACTTTACAGTCTACAGCTTCCCACTGATGGCGTGTTTGGGTGAAGGAGAATCTGAGAGGGCAGTCAAGTGTCTGGAATAGTCCAACCAAATTATGATGGTGACTGGTTCAGGACTGGAGCAGGAGTGTGAGGGAGTGAGCCAGATGGGACAGGCAGAGCAGGAGGGGAGGGTGCTCAGAGAAGGAGGAGAAGAAAAGGCACCCTGGGAGTGCCCTATATCGAACACAGATGTTCCCCAGAGCCCCATAGCACAGCGTCCAGAAGGGTACAGGTATCCAGCTACCCTGCATCCTGTTTCCTCTCCTTTAGAAGCAGAGATGGATAACAGCGCCCACTCCCCAGGGTGTGGGGCCGTGTGAGGTCACATGCATGCATGAGACACGGGGAGACTTCAGTGAGCGCTGCTGCGTGAAAGGACCCCAAACCTTCAGCAGCAGGGGCTCCCACCCCCCAGACCCATGGACCCATGGACCCATGGGCAGGCAGATGTGGGCTCTTCCTCCTCTCTGCCCCACAGCTGTCCCTGGGGCTCAATCCAAGGCAGTTTATGGTAAATCAGCATGGCCTATTAAAGCTGAGAGGCCGTTACTCTGGACCCTGGCCAAATGGCCTTCTGGGAACCATAAGGAAAGGGAGGGAGGGACTGGGGCAGCTGCAAACCCATGTCTGAGGGGCAATGGTGAGACCCGCTGGGCAGTGCCATCCCTGGGACCCTTGGGGAGTACTGCCGCTACCCCCCTACCTGCCGCTCTACTTCAGGCAGAGCTCTGGGGAATTTCCCTTCCAAGTGACTCCTGTATCCCAGAAGAGAAACAACCAGTTGGACTCCTACAATGGGAATTCACAGCCTAGACAGGTGGGTCTGTAGGATGGATTAAATGAGATATTATGTACGAAAGCCTGCCAAGTCCGGTAATAGCTGAACTTTACACTTAGTTTAAATGCCCAGGAGAATCCATTCTCAGCAAATTCATTCCTAGAGGACCTCATGGCTCCACTCATCCCTCGGAAGGCCTCCGAGCATGTACGAGGTCTGACTAGAGGTGTGCTCCAAGGTCAGGGAAAGCAATTCTGAGCAAGACAGAGGAGACCTGTCCTCCTGGATGGATGGGACGTTCAGACCCAATCATCGAGGCAATCAAACAAGAAACACGACAAGCAGAGAAGGTGAGACCTGAGGGCGATCTGAAGCCACAGGAGGGCTGAGAAGGGGGGAGATGCCGCCCGTGAGCAGCACTCAGAAGCCTCCCTGGGGGAGCCGCTGCCAAAGGGGGTGCAGTCAGCGGAATCCGGACATGGGGCTATGAGCAAAAGGATAATTTGGATTGGGGTGATGGGAGGTGGGGTGGAGGTGGTGGGGTGTGTGCCTCGAGGTAGGAGGGCTCAGGCCACACACCCCAAGCCACAGCAGCAGCCTGGCACCCAGAGGACCCAGAGAGAGGCTGGGAGTCCCAGTCTTGGGGTGACAGATGTAGGCTCCCTGTCCCTTCTGACCTCGTGCTGTCCCTGGGGCTCGATCGGAGGCAGTTTTATGGTAAATCAGAGGATTGCCTGTTGAAGCCGTTAATCTGGACCTCAGCCAAATGGCCTTCTGGGAGCCATAAGGTAGGAGGAGGGAGGGGCGGCCGAGGGCAGCAGCAAACCCATGCCCAGAAGGCTGGCGGGGAGCCCTGGGAATGAATGCCTGCTCCGGGCAGAGGGGAGTGGTGCAGGTGGTGAGGCCACTGGCCCCTGACCAGGACCAGATGGTGAGGGGGCCAGAGGGGCTGGAGGGGCCTGCAGAGCCTGAGGGATAGGGTGAGAAGCCTTTTCAGTTCTGCCCGCTGAGGACCATTGCAGAAGTTGGTTCTGCCCCTCCAGAGGGGCATGGGCCCTTGAAAGGGAGACTGAGTCTAGAGGAATGTGGGGGAGTCTGAGGGGTGAGTTCCAAGCCCTGGGCTCTGGAAGCCTTGCTCTCTGACCCGGAGGAGCATAAGCTTGCAACTGTAAGCTGGGCAGCTTGTGGGACTGCAGATTCTCCATGTCTCTGGGCCTCAGTTTCCAATCTGGGAAAAGAAAATAGTGGGAACATTGAAACTGTGGCTTGCGGCCATTCTTGCAGTTACTTCATCCCAGAAATAGTCACCCAGGGCCTGTGTGATGTCAGCCCTGCAGCCTCGCCCAGGAGAGGTAGCACTTCCCTGTGGGGTTCTGCAGTCTCACCTCCAGGCCTCAGCCTCGGAGAGAATCATTGGAGTCTGAGGCTCAGAGTCAGGGACAGCTTCCATGAAACCACACAGCCGGGGAGTGTAGTCGGGACTTGAACCAGGGCACATTCTGGCCTGGCCCCACGTCATCCCCCGCCACGGGTGGCTTCTTCATCGTGAGAATAGATGGTGACTAAGGGACCCCGTTTGACAATTTAACTGAGGCCCCCAAAGGATCCTGAATGTGCGGACGCTGTGTGGATTTGTCTTGGAGGGAGTCTCATTCCTTTGGACTCTGGGGGTGTCTGTACCACTTCTGGGGTCACTGTAAAGGGACATCCTGAGGAGGACTCTCTGTGGGTTTACCTGTCACTGTTCCTGAGGAATTCTCAGCTGGTAACAGTGCTGAATGTCACCTGCCCCTCCCTCCTAGGGATGGATGTCTGCAAATGCCTTCTAGTTCTGCCCAGAAAACTGATTCTCAAGAGTCTGACACAGTCACACAGTTACACACATACTGTGGCACCACACACCCACCCCTTTATCTATTCATTGTCTGTCTGTCTGTCTGCTTATTCATCCATGTCTCTGTCCATCCATTCATCTATCCATCTATCCACCCACCGTCTATTTATTCACTCGTCTATCTGTTTACCTGTCTATTCATCCATCACCTATGTACTCATCATCTGTCTATTCATCCACCTGCCTGCACATCCTTTAGTTTGTATATCCATCACTTGTCCCCTGCCATCCACCCACTTACTTATCCATCTATCCATTTATTAGCATATCTACACACACACACACACACACACACACACACACACACCCCTAATCCACCAAGACTTGGAACCAGCATGGCCATCAGAAGAATCTTAGAGACAATGGTCAAAGATGATGTTGCCCAGGCAGATCAGAGCCTCATACAGACTGGTGACCTGGTACAAACCTCCAAGCCTCAGGTTGGCTGAGGCTCTCAAGTCTACCTTTTTTCCATACAGATGAAGATTCTTCCCGGACCTTGGGACGCCGGGCCCCCGGAGCTCCTGGAGCTGCCACAGATTTGGTTGGGGTGGACCACTCTGATGACAGCTGGCCTGAGGGTGGGAGTGTCATAGGGTGGAGCCTGTGTCCCCAGCCGGGAAGTGTTGCGGTGAGTTTTTGCTGCACCGCTTTGTCTCCCAGCAGATCCGCATGTGCACATTGGCCGGGGAGCTATCTTGGATCCGTGAAGGAAAGGCACACGCAGATTAGCTTATTTTTAATATGCCTTGGCTACCTCAAAGGCTGGGCACTCCTAAACCTTCCCCTGCTACCCTAGGCCCAATTGGGGAAGTGGCCAGTGGTCACTTGCCTGAAATCTCACGGGGCTGGTTGGCTCTATCTCCTGTCATTGATGCTGCATCCCATGATTCTTCCCCGAGTCACGGTGACTGTCCCCTTCTTCTCTGTGTGCTCGTCCAGGCAACTCTAAGTGTCCCACACCATGCTCAACCATTGGCCATTGGCATCTTTATTGATTGATAAAACCAGTCGGGGATAAGGGTCTACAGGGTCTGGACATGCAGATTCCCAATTGAATAAAAGCGTTAGACGCAAGCTCCACCAGAGAAGCCCCACCATATAACCCAATCACTGTGCGTTCAATCCTCTCACCTGCCCGGAAGGTCAAGTCACTCTTGCCAGGGTGGAGGGCACCAAGGAAACCTTCCTGGGGAAAAGCCAGTCTGGCTTAGGGACCTCGTGACTCAGTTGCAGGGGAGACAGGGCAAAGTCCAGGCTCCGGCTAACTCTGCAGAGCTGATGCTCTGGAGGGAAGATAGATGGGTTACAACTTCAGACCGCGGCATGGCTGAGAGAGAATCACAGGCCCGAGGAGCATCTATCAGCTGAGCAGGTTAGTGGAGGTCTTGCAAAGGAGGTGACATCTGCCCGAGACTTCTGGGCAGAGAGAAGAGGCGATCCTAAGACTTTGCAAGGTGGCTGTTCAGAAAGCAGCCAAGAGATCACGAGGCTGAGGCCGCAGAAACCAGGGGGCAGGCACAGTGAGGGAGGCTGGCAGGCATGTCCACAGAGTGCTCTGTAGGCTGTGGGGAGGTCTGGGTGGGGAGACAGACAGGCAAGCCGGGCCACGGAACAGAGCACGTCAAACTTTCCCGGGAAACTCCCAGCTTGCATGCATTAAGCTGAGGTTGAATTCTGTCTTCTGTTGGCTGGGGTGGACGCCGCTTGGACTGGTGCATTCGGTGGATGGTCCCAGCCAGGACCAGCTGAGGCAGAGGAAGTCAGCTCTGCAAGCGCTTAGAAGAGCCTTCTACATCCAAGACCTGTGCTGCAAAGACGGAAGCGGAGTGCCTCGCTAAGCACCCCTAACACGCCTAACACGTGGGCACAGACTCCACGGCTGCCTCTGTGGGAAAGCCAGGCATTGCTCTAGTTGTGGGAGTGCCAACAGGTGTGGGACACAGCAACAAAGCTTTAGCCAGTCCACCAGGGCAGCGGCCGGAGTAAAGGGGTGACTCCCGGCTGGGCCTGAGCGTTGACAGCAACCATCCAGGGGGCTCTAGGGCAGGTGGGGAGTTTGGCAAACAGTGTACGGGATGAGAATGGGAGGTCCTGGCGGAGCCTGGTGATTCCCGGGGCAGGTCGATCGTGGCCATGAAGGACTTGATCTCCCAGCACTAAGTATTGTTTGACTCTTGACATGTCTTCCCACCTGATCAATCTGATAAGTCATGTGGTTCTTTATCAATAGGGATGGAGCTCAGGAAAATCCAATGTGAGCGTGATGATAGTATGTTTATATTCTGTCACTCAAAGGAGGTTTTGAGGATTGAGGGTCCTTACCTATTCCTGAAGCTCCACTGGGTCGAAGGTCAGAGGTCACAGGTCACAGGTCACACACCTTTCCAATATTTCTGCTACACCATGGTGGCCTCCCCTCCTCATGGCTGCTTTGAGCTACAAGACAGCTGCTAAGCACCAGCCAGAGTGCCCATATCCCCAGGGACCCAGAAGGGGTCCATGCATACAACCAGTGCACGAAGGCACATGTTCCTCACATAAAACATATTATGGGATGGAGCTGACCGAGGAAGGGAGGTTGGGCGACATCTCCTCCTCAGAAGCCATGTGTCCATCTCAGCTGGAGGCTCTGCTTCCAATGAAGGAGATGGGTGGGACTTCAGGTGGCTCTGCTGGGCCTCCCTCTCAGATCTCCTGAAGACATTAGCATCCATGCTGGCAATGCCCTACAGCCGCTCTCCTGTATCGTTGAGTTCAGACATTCAAAGCCTCCCTTCCCCCTTGGCGTGAATACATCTCATTCTCGAGCCTCTCAGGGAGCCTGGATTTCTCAAGTTCTACTTTACAATGCACCCCCTTTCCAGTTGCCCCCACGCTCTCCACCCCAGCCCCTCAGGAAGGGCAACCTGGCAAGCCACAGTGCCTGCAGTCACTCAGTCTTCCCACTGTGTGCCCCCTGACATAATGCTGAGGGACAATTCAAGAGCCCTTTCCTTCAGCTTACATAGATGAAGGGAAGCAGTCCAGCAGGGGTGGGTGAGGCAAGGGGGAGCACTCCCAGGATCCGGGAGGGGCAGGTGGGCTGGGCAGGGAGCACTTCCCATGTGGGCTCACCACGAGCTGGAACCCAGTGCTGGACATCACTGCTGGTGAAGGAAGAGGCAGAATTATAGCCCCACTCTCTCTGTGACTCTCTCTTGAGGAACTGTGTTCCCCATCCCAGGCTCCACCATTTCTCAGCTGCAGGCTTTAGGTTCATAGGCTCAGGGTTTTGCTCTCCTATTCTTCAGAGGACAGACTTCCTCATAGGATATGACACCTGCTCTGGGGCAGAGCAGGAGCCTGGGAACAGAGATGACATACTGGGCTGCTCATGGTGGGCTCCTAGCCCTCAGAAGAAGGAAGGGTGCTAGTCCTTTCAAGCCCCAGCAGCAAGGCATCCACTGGAGAGACCATGTCAAGCCCCTGTAACAGCATGGGGAAATTTTGTTGGTTGTTTAGCTTATTGAGAAGAGGTCTCCTTCAGCCCAGACTGGCTACCAACTCACTGTATTGTCAAAGATGACCTTGAACTCCTGAACCTCCCGCCTCTGCCTACTGAATGGGGATTACAACTAGAGTCTTAGTCACTGTTCTATTGCTGTGGGGAGACACCATAGCCAAGGCAGCTCACAAGAAGGAAAGCGTTTCATTGTGGGCTTGCTGACAGTTTCAGTGAGTTAGCCCATTATCATGGAGGGAATGCTGGGGCAGTAGAACTACAAAAGAGCTACAGCCTAATACATAGGCAGAGAGAGAGAGACACAGAGAGACAGAGACACAGAGATAGAGACACAGAGAGACAGAGATACACACAGAGAAAGAGAGAGATAGAGACACAGACAGAGACAGAGAGACAGAGACAGAGAGAGACACAGACACAGAGAGACAGAGACATAGAGATGGAGACACAGAGAAACAGAGATACACAGAGATAGAGACACAGAGACAGAGACACAGAGACAGAGATACATAAAGAGAGATAGAGACACAGAGAGACAGAGAAAGAGAGACACAGAGACACAGAAACAGACACAGTCACAGAGAGATAGAGACAGATACAGAGACAGAGAGAGACAGACATGGAGAGACAGAGACAGAGAGACAGAGACACAGAGATAGAGACACAGAGAGACAGAGATACACACAGAGACAGAGAGACAAAGACACAGAGAAACAGAGACACAGAGACAGAGACACAGAGAGACAGAAATACACAGAGATAGAGACACAGACAGAGACACAAAGAGACAGAGATACATAGAGGGATAGAAACACAGAGAGACAGAGAAAGAGAGACACAGAGACACAGAAACAGACACAGTCACAGAGAGATAAAAACAGACATAGAGACAGAGAGAGACAGACATGGAGAGACAGAGACAGAGAGACAGAGACAGGCATAGACAGACAGAGACATGCACACACACAGGGGGAGAAACAGAGAGAGATTGAGAGAGAATCTTAATCCTTCTGATCACATCAGGGTCCAAATATATAAATCTCTGGGGACCATTTTCAGTCAAACTCAAACTGCCAAGGTAGGTCCCACTCTATTGTGCTGGATACCTGAGTTTCCAAAAATAGAAACCCCTGTTTTGCAGGTGTCAGCTGACCAGGTTAAGGTACCGTACCAGCTGACCAGTTTAAGGATCTTCAGCTGCTTGTGGGTCTCAGAACCAGGTCACAGAGCAGTGAAGCTAATTTCCTGCCTTGCTGCTGAGTTTGAATCTCGGATTCAGCACTTACCCATGGGGCCCCGGGAGGTCCGTCCCATCCCTCTGTGCCCTGGTTTCTCTGCCTGCAAACAACCTCGTCCTCCCTTCCAGGGCTGCTCTGCTGATGAACGAGCTGCTAGCCCCTGCACGTCGAACATTACCAGTCCTCTGCTCACAGCTGGTGACAACGTGGGTAGACATCACTGCGGAACCCTGATATCCCAACACAGCCATGTTTTTAGAATCAATATGTCCAACGGCTGACCACAGGGAGGATGCCGAGCCACCTGAGGTAAACGGACGAATGATGGGGTATGCCTTCCACCCACGGTCACACCCACGGTCACACACTCATCCTGAGCCAGCCTCCCAAGCAATGCCTGCGCTGGGTCATGGGACGGAGCCAGCCTAGTCAATTGTCTTAGTCAGGGTTTTAGTGCTGTGAACAGACACCCTGACCAAGGCAAGTCTTATAAAGGACAACATTTAACTGGGCTGGCTTACAGGCCCAGAGGTTCAATCCATTATCATCCAGGTGGGAACATGGCAGTGTCCAGGCAGGCATGGTGCAGGCAGAGCTGAGAGTTCTACATCTTCCTCTGAAGATGCTAGAAGACTGGCTTCCAGGCAGCTAGGGTGAGGATCTTATAGCCCATGCCCACAGTGACACACCTACTCCAACAAGGCCACACCTACTCCAATAAGGCCACACCTCCAAATAGTGCCACTCCCTGGGCCGAGTATATGCAAACCATGACATCAGTCAACCTGTACAAGAGTAGAGAAGGTGAATCCATGGGCATGAGCAGAAGGTGGGTGGGTGTGGGGTAGGACAGTGTGCAGAGGTTGTCGGCTTCTCTCCTAATCACACAATGCCCACCCTAAGTCTGTGAGTGAATGCATCTGGCCTTCAGTTCAGAAGGGAGCGATGGGTCCCCAAGTTCCAATTCTATGCCCAAGAAAGGCAGCAAAGTGTAGTATTCTCTCACGTGCCAGCCCTTGGGCTCAGAGTTTGAAGGAGGAGAGACCTTTCTGGTCTTTCCAGTAACCCCATCTGTGGTGGAATAGGCCTCATTGCACAGGAAGGAGTCCTGTTCCTAAGGTTCCTAAGGAGTGTGGTGACGGGTTTGTCCCGAGTCAGTGCTATGTGACTCACTGGCCAGTTCCATCGGGAGGTGCAGCAATGGAGGCGCGCAGACCAGCCCATGGTCTGAAATGGTCACCACTGTAGTACATGGCCGGCGTACTAGTTACTCTTCTTGTTCCCCATAACAGAGACCTGATGGGAACGGTTTAAAGGAGAAAGAGCTTTTCAGGCTCACCGATTTGGGGATACAGACCATGGCCGAGAGGGCACCATGTCTAGGGTGGTGCTGCCCATTACAGCAGAAACAAGGGGTGGCCATTTCTCACATCTTAGTGGATCAGGAGGCAGGAAGAAGGAATGGAAACAAAGCCAGTTCGTAACTTCATAGTCTATGCCTCCAGCTGGGCCACGAGTCTCAAAAGTCAAACAGCGGGAGACAATGTGTTCAGAGTCTGTGGAGATGTTTCATATTCAAGTCAGAGAGAGAGAGAGACAGAGAGAGAGAGAGAGAGACAGAGAGAGAGACAGAGACAGAGAGACAGAGAGACAGACAGAGAGATCATAAAACAAAGCCAGGGTAATCTTCCTCTAGCGAGGGAACCAAAATCAATGAGAAGAAGGAGCAGGAGGTAATTCTAGCTTCGTGCTGTCCCCCACAGGCACCATCTTAGTTACTTTTCTCTTCCTGTAAGGAAACACTGACAAACGTGGCTCGAGGAAGGAAGAGTATTTTGGCGCGTAGTTCAAGATGCCGTCTGTCATGTGTGAGAAAGCTGAGCTTGGAGCTTGGAGCACCTGGTCACGTGACGGCTGCAGTCGCCTGGTCACGTGACGGCTGCAGTCGCCTGGTCACGTGACAGCTGCAGTCGCAAGCGAGACAGAAACAATGAACCACTTGCTCACCTGGCTTTCTCCTCTTTACATAGCTGCATCTGTGATCCTAGCCTAGGGGATGGTGCTGCCCACCGCCCACTTTTAGCGTGTGCATCTTCCCATCGCAATTAATCAATAGAATCCCTCAAGGGCACTCTCAGAGGCTCACTAGTCCCCCACAGGTGTGCCTAGAGGGGGACCTGGTCAAGCTGAAAATTAACACCAATACCACAGAGCCCCAAGGCTGAAGAAGTGACCTCTTGTTTTATGAGTAGTAGCAAAGGTTGAGAAATTGACTAAACTATATTAGCACTGACTGGGCTTTCTCCTCACCAAGCTTGATATTGAAAGAAAATTGATCTGGGAAAAGCCTGTCTTGGTAGAGTCTAGTGTAGTGTGTTTCTGCCTCCAAAATCACTCTTCACACACACACAACAGATGCTTTTGGAAAGCTAAGATGACAAGATGCTGGGATGTTCAAAATTACGTCCTCTTCTTCCTTTAATCTCACAGCTCAGGGCAGACCTGTTCGGTCCATGTTCCTATAGTTCTGTTTGACTAAAGGAATCTGTTGCTTTATTCATATGTTTGAAAGCTTGGCCTGGTTCTGTGAGGACCCTGTCTTAGTTTAGTTTCGACTGTGGTGATAAAACACAATGACCAAAAGCAACTTGGAGAGGAAAGGGTTTATTTCCGCTTACAACTCTCAGGTCACACTCAGTCACTGAGGGGAGTCAGAGCAGGACCTCAAAGCAGGAACTGAACCGGAGGCCAAGGAGGAACACTGGCTTCCTGGCTTGCTCCCAATGTCTTGCTCAGCCTGCTTTCTTATTCCCCCCAGGCCCACCAGCCCAGGGATGACTTCACTCACACTAGGCTGGACCCTCCCTCATAAATCATCCTTCAAGAAAATGTCCCATGGGCTTGCCTAAAGTCCAATCTGATTGGGACATTTTCTCAGTTAAGTTTGTTTCTTCTTCTCAGGTGACCCTCGCCAGTGTCGAGTTGACATAAAAGCTAGTCAGCATAAATGTCAACTTCAAGATTCTGGAGACAGTTCAGAAAATATACATAGTTACTATACAAGCATGACCACCTAAATTTCATACCCAGGACCACATACGGAGCCAAATGCCAGCTATCGGGAGGAGATGGGTGGATCCCTGGGGCTCAGAGGTCATCCAGCCTTAGTTAATCAGGGAGCCCAGAGTCCAGCAACACACTGTTGGGGTAACCCTTTTTACATTGTGTGAAGGTGAGTCTCTGTATTTTCCATAGTTAATTCTGCACCAGTAGAGAGCTAAGTACTTGCAGGATATCGGTATTGTCATTTCTACGTCACCGGCTTAACTTTTGTAAATGCCTGTCCTTCCACACCTGCTCAGGTACTTGAAGGTCAGACAGCCCTCGAGGCCTAGAGACAATCTAGAATTGTAGCCAAGATTGTCTTACTGCTGATTGGTTGTAATAAAGATCTGATAGCCAATAGCTGGAGGAGAGACAGAGACAGAGAGACAGAGAGAGACAGAGAGACAGAGAGAGACAGAGACAAAGACAGAGAGACAGAGACAAAGACAGAGATAGACAGAGAGAGACAGAGAGACAGAGACAGACAGAAACATAGACAGAGAGACAGACAGAGACAATGATAAACAGAGACAGAGAGACTCTAGAGAAGAAAGAGAAAAGGGAGATTTGGAGAGCAGACATTGGCCACAGCAGAGCAGAGAAAGATCTAGAGGTAGCCCTGTGGTGGGGCATAGGCTAGTTAGTTGGGTTAAGTTTAGTTACCAGGAGACTGCCCAGGGAAAAGGCCTGAGCTTTAAGCTACGAGAAACCACTATGTCATTATTTATACCACTGCGGGTCTGAGAAAGTCCCACCATAAGAGACACTGTTTCTAAAATCAAGGCAGACATCTCCTGAGAAACAATATTTTCAGTACACACACACACACACACACACACACACACACACACACACAGCTATATACATAAGCATATAAATAAGACATACACACACCCTTCACCCGTACAAGCTGATCAAACCCCTGGTTTGATTATTTTGACTTGAATTGGATTTTTTGATCCTTAAGCCAAGGAGGCTCGATGGAAGCAAACCCTCTTTTTCACCAGCCCCACCCCGAGGCTACTGTCAGGTGAACACACGCTTCAGCCGGCAAATGCCACTGAACTCAAAAAGAGCCCCCTGCCCCTCCTCAGACATTTGGTGGGCTGCTGTTCTCTCTGCATCCAAGGAAGCAGACTGTTCATTATGCATCAAGGTCTTAACCTTGAACCTTCTCTGTGCCCTCTGTGTTCTCAATGTCAGGGCCTCTGTGCTGTCTCCATCACCATCGGTGCCGGGAGTCAGGGCCAGGGCGAAGGCTCGGTCAGCACAGCACAAGAACCCACGTTCCATCCCTAGCATCCATGTAAGGAAACCAAGCATGGGGTGGACACATGTGCTGGGGACACAGAGTGGTGGGTCCCTGGGGTTTGCTGGCCCCCTGCTAGCCTGAGCAACTCAGTGAGCCCCGGGCTAGTGAAGAAACCTTGTCTCAAAAGAGGGCAGAGGTTGGGGGAGCAGCGCCTGAGGAGGGACACCCAAGCACATCCTCTGGCCTCTCCAGACACCAGAACACAACAGATATGTCCACACTCACACAAGAACACGCGCGAGCGCGTGTGCACACACACACACACACACACACACACACACACACACACACAGTGTACGGGAGAGAAGACGACGTTTGCGGTTCCCTGGTCACCAGCTCCTCTGCCCTTTGCATACTGGCTTCTTGTCTGAAGATTCGAGCCTCTCGCTCACATTTCTCACATCCAAACACAACATTTTCCTTTGGGCTTCAGAG
Organism: Apodemus agrarius; assembly: GCA_964023405.1. Classification (NCBI taxonomy): domain Eukaryota; kingdom Metazoa; phylum Chordata; class Mammalia; order Rodentia; family Muridae; genus Apodemus; species Apodemus agrarius. Next base: position 13,156,586 of record OZ030008.1, read on the forward strand.
CCCCTTTCCACACAAACATGTGCGCTCCCAAGCGAGCGTCGTTCCAAGAGCTGACAGCGCCTTAGGTGTGGAGCTGGCGGCCAGACAATCCCAATCTTTTTGCCTCTTTCCTTCACTATAAACAGAGCCTTTAAAGAGCTGTGGGGTCACAGAAGGAACAGACGAGCGTGTTTACACGAGACCCACAGGAGGGATTTTTCCACAGGGCTCTGCCATCAATTTAGTCTGGTTTTCAGTGGGCCAGTGATCCCGAGATTGTGCTCCTAGGTGGGGGTGTCTCAGCATAGTGGTCTTGTTGTTTACTCCAGGCAGGAAGTTCAAGGTCTAGTGAGGGTCTGGGAACACAGTGGATAGGTTTGTCGTCTGGAAAGACCCCTGACAGGTTATAGGAGACAAACGAGTGGAAGGGGGCTGAAATTAAAAATGCAAGCTTTGCAGGCTGGAGAGGTGGCTCAGCGGTTGAGAGCACTGATTGCTCTTCCAGAGGTCCCGAGTTCAATTTCCAACAACCACATGATGGGTTACAACCATCTGTGATGAGATCCGATGCACTCTTCTGGTATGTCTGAAGACAGCAGCAGTATACTCACATAATAAAATTTAAAAAGAAGAAGAAGAAGAAGAGGAGGAGGAGGAGGAGGAGGAGGAGGAGGAGGAGGAGGAGGAGGAGGAGGAAGAATAAGAATTGGCTTTGCAGGGTTCTCATGTAGCTTGGCAACTTGTCTGGGTCCAGAATCACCTAATCACCTAGGAAGGGAGTCTCCTTGAGAGACTGTTTAGATCAGGTTGGCTCATGAGACTCTCTCTCTCTCTCTCTCTCTCTCTCTCTCTCTCTCTCTCTCTCTCTCTGTGTGTGTGTGTGTGTGTGTGTGTGTGTGTGTGCGCGTGTGTAAGTATGGTTGGTGTCTTGATTATGTCAATGAGGTAGGAAGATCTGTCTACTGTGGGTAGCTCTATTCCCCTAGGCAGAGGATTCTGAACAGTATGAAAGTGGAGACATTGAGCTGACCAGGAGCTAGCACATGAATTAGTCAAGCAGTAGCTCGATGCCTCTGACTATAGGGATATGGGACCAGCTGCTTCCAGTTTCTGCCACCTTAACTACCCCCATAAAAGTGGATACAACCTGGAATTGTAAGCCAAATAAATCCTTCCTCCTGCTAAGATATTTTCATTAAGGTGAAAATCATGGCAACAAGAAATGGGGAAAAGGGAGAAAAGATATCTGGGAATGCTCTACCCCCAACCTAGGGGACCATGTGAGTGCCAGAAAGTGGCTGTCTATCACTACATGCTCTGATAAAGCTTGACTGATCAGATAGCCTCAGTAAGAGATTGAGGGAGATAACAGGGATCACTAAGCACATTCTACTGTAAGGAGTCATGTGAGGGCCGGTGAGAGGGTTCAGTGGGTTAAAGGGAACTTGCCACCAAGCCCAGGGGCCTGAGTTCAATCCCTGGAATCCAAATGGTAGAAAGAGAGAGCTGACTCCTGCAAGCTGTCCTCTGACCCCCCCCACATGTACGCCATGCCATGTGCACACCCGTGCGCACACATACCACCAGCCAACCTTTAAATAAACAAGTGAATGCAAAACAGTATATTTGAAGGTTATGTAAACGTGGTCTTCTCAAACACCTTATTGTATAGGACTCTCTCATTTTTTCAAGAGATGAGGCAGTATGACACATGCCTGTGTGGCAGGAGAAAATGGAGCAGGTAACATAGGCATTGCAGGGTGCCACACAGGAGTCAACAGAACACACTCTGATAACCAAGATGGCTGCAAGGCGACCAACAGGTGGGTATCAAATACATGGTGGACACACTGGGGAAAGCAATGGCTCCTATCCTGGTGGAACGGGAAAGAGGGACCTCTCACACTAGCCAGAAGGACATACGATGTAAAAAAGTTTACATCCTACATCTGTAGAATTATTTTTTTCCTATTTTCCATTTAATGTGTAAAACCACAGCTGGTTCCAGGTTCCTGAAGCTGGGAAAGAAAAAAAAAAACCGAAACAAAATGAAACAAAACAAAACAAAAACCAGAGCAATAAATATGGGAGAACCACTACGAGGCACTTTCTCAAGTTGTGTGTGACATGCTGGTGAACTGCGGGACCTGGGAGGGCCATAGCAATGCCTGGATTTGTGGCTGGCTGGCTGGCTGCAAGGGTGGATAGCCTCGGGAGTCGCAAGCTCGCAGCTGGTGTGTGAACTAGAAATAATGTCATAAGGCCTGTGTCCCAGCCTCACGTGGGCACAGACTCAGGAGGGCAGCATCAGAATCTCACGGCCGGATCTGTGTCTACAGTCCTTACTTTTGAGTAAAAATCAAGCTAAGACTCTGGAGTGAATCCCACTTGCAGATCACACGCGTCGGAAAGGACCGTGTGGGCTGTGAGCTCACCATCCATTCTGTCCAGTCAGGTTTCCATCGCTGTGAAGAGCGATGTGACCCAAAGCCTACGAATCTTCAAACTCCCTGGCCACACTCCATCACTGTGGACGGTCAGAGCCAGAGATCAGAGCAGGAACTTGGAGGCAGGAGGTGACAGGCCCAGGAGCCACGGAGGGGTGCTGTTTACTGGCTTCCTCATCACGGCTTGCTCAACCTGCTTTCTTACATAACCCAGGGCCACCATCCTAGGGGGTGACAGTGATCACGGTGGGCTGGGCCCTTCTGCATCAATTATCAATCAAGACAATGCTCTACAGAGTTGTCTCCAGGGCAATCCGATAGAGGCATTTTCTCCATTGAGGTTTCTTCTTCCCAAAGGACGCTAATTTGTGTCAAGCTGACAAAAAAAAAAAAAAAAAAAAAAAAAAAAAAAAATCAGCCAGCATCATGTTCATGTCTGGCTGGCTGTGAAGGCACAGTAAGGGCCCACCTCTTTTTGCTGGTGAGTGGTGGTGGGCCAGATGTGACAGGGGTGTATCTCACTAGGAATACGGAGATGCAGCTGAGAGATGACCAGGAGACTCTGTGTCTTTCACAACCTGCCCAAGATAGATAATCGACAACTATTTTCATGGGACACGGGGTGCCAGAGGAGGTGACAGATTCCTCTTGGACCACACACTCTGCTCTGGTGTCTCAGGACATGCTGAAGGATTAGATCTTGTCTTGTTGCTGCCTCAAAATGCCAGACCAAAGGAGTTTAAAAAGAAGGAAAGGCTGGCTCACGGTTCCTAGGGATACAGTCCACCAACGTGGAGAAGGCATAATGGCAGGAGATGGAAGTGGCTGGTCATATTGCATCCTCAGTCAGGAAGCGAATAAACGTGTGTGTGTGTGTGTGCTTGTGTTTGTGTGCGCGTGCGCGCGCACGCGTGTATTTGCATGTGCTCTTTTTCTTCTTTCTACATTCTTATGAGACCCCAGCCTGTGGAATGACACCGGCTTCATTCAGAATAGGACTTCCCACCTCAATTAACCTAAGGGCATCCCTCACAGACAAGCCTACGGGTTCGTTTCCATGGAAACTATCCCTTCAGGTCCACAGACAAGATTTGCCTTTGCACTGGGTCATAAAGATGAGACGGTAAGGGCCCATCGAGTTTATCGGGGCAGTAAAAGCCACAGCGATTTGTAGAGCAGTCTGTAAACTGCGTGCCCTGGACCTCCCCTCCTCACTCCCTATCATTCTCGGATCTGAGCATGGCAGTGAAGGGTACAGATGGACAGACAGAAGACACAGCCCCGTTAAGGTTTGTTCTTGTGTCCCACACGCTGTCCGGATCCCCACAGCTCTCCTCCTACAAGCATGATGACCAAAATCCTGGGACCTCAGTCTGGAAATTCTTCTCACATGCCTCCTACCCTTCCCCAGATGCCAAGGTCATTAGCAGACACTTTTTCCCATTTAGCAGCCAAACGGCCGGTCGGCTGGGACAGTACCGAGCCCTGTTTGCTTTTGTGAGCTGAAAACCTACTTGGCCGCTGTCTCCAGTAAGTTCAGCTTCCAAGCATTTGCTATTAAATGGGTGAACTGTTTTCTTGTGGCCATGAGAACATGGCTATGTTGAAGCTGGCACCTCAGGATTATGAGATGACGAGAGAGCTCATCTTCCCCGGGGAAGAAAGTGATTTATCCTCATGCAGTGGACATTGGGTAGACCAAGCCAGGGCTGGCCCAAGGGATCTCAGACTAAGCCAGAGCCACATCGAAAGCTCAGCCTGGGCTTGGCAGAGACAGACCATGAGAAATACTCCATCTTCTCCCCCCCCCCAATTACAACCGGGCAGCACCCAGACAGTGCCTACCATTCAAACCTGGCTCTGTGCCTTGGGGGTTGCTCTGGGCCAGGCCTGGGAGAAACTCATATTTTCTCCAACTATGTGTGTAGACTTTAGGACTCACAGAAATATCTGGCTGTGAAGCAGGCTGGGGAATGGACAGAGGCGCTTGCTGGAATGAGGTGTACTAGTGTCTTGTACTGGGCTGGTGGGCTGAGCAGAGCCTAGCTTCTGGGACAGCGACCAGCATGCAGGGGTCTATATTAAATCAGTGTTACCACAGCTACATCTCCTCACGTCCACCTACTTGGAAAGGCCTTCCCCAGCCTTGCAGCAAAGTGTCCTCTGCTCTGGCAGGGACATTCTCCCTGTCCCCTGTTGACCATCTAGACAACACTCCATTATACTGAGAACACTTACTTAAGCCTCTCATTCTCTGCCTGCACCCAACAAGAGCCCTGCCCCCACCCCATCCCACCCTGGGAAGGGTCTAGAACTTGCACGCTCATGCTTGGCCCTGAACCTGCAGGCACTGGAGTGAGGCTCTCTTCTGTGTTGTGCAACCTCCTCTTCCCTTCAGTCCCTCACTGCTCCTCCACCTGCTCCTCCCCACTCCCCCTCCAGCACCCCACAATCACCACCCTCCATTTTCATTTCATCACACATTCTAGACTTCAAGCCACGCCCACTCTGGCTCACCCTCAGGTGAGAGGCAGGCTCTCAGGAAGGCTGTCTGCTGGGTCTCAACAATGGTGTGCTACACACGGGATGGAGGAGTGGGGGGGACTGGGATTCCAACCCCTCCACAGATTCCAGAATCCATGGAGGACACTAGACCTTTCAGATACCAGGTTTTTTGCATAAACAGACCTGTGACAACACAGAGTAGGAACAGTAAGAGAATGAGGATAAGTAGCTAGAGTGAGCTATAACCATACATATTGTTACAAATTGTTACAAATGTATCAGCATCATTACTCTTGCATTGGAAGGGTGAGCACAGCCATGTGACTGTAACAGTACACTCTTACAAATGTGTCAAGGTCATTCTCTTGCATTAGAAGTGTGAGCCCAAAACCATCCAGTGGAAAAAAGACAGCATTTTCAACAAATGGTGCTGGTTCAACTGGCAGTCAGCATGTAGAAAAATGCAAATCGACCTATTCTTATCTCCCTGTACAAAGCTCAAGTCCAAGTGGATCATTTAAAACCAGATACCTAAAACTTATAGAGGAGAAAGTGGGGAAGAGCCTCAAACACATGGGCACAGGGGGAAATGTTCTGACAGAACACCAATGGCTTATGCTCTAAGATCAAGAATAGACAAATGGGACCTCACAAAATTGCAAAGTTTCTGTAAGGCAAAGGACACTGTCAGGACAAAACGGCAACCAAGAGATTGGGAAAAGATCTTTACCAATTGTACATCCAATAGAGAACTAATATCCAATATGTACAAAGAACTCAAGAAGTTAGACTCCAGAGAATTAAATAACCCTATTAAAAATGGGGTACAGAGATAAACAAAGAATTCTCAACTGAGGAATATCGAATGGCCAAGAAGCACCTAAAGAAATGTTCAACATCCTTAGTCATCAGGGAAATGCAAATCAAAACAACCCTGAGATTCCACCTCACACGAGTCAAAATGGCTAAAATAAAAACTCAGGTGACAGCAGATGCTGGCAAGGATAAAGAACTCTCCTCCATTGCTGGTGGGATTGCAAGCTGGTACAACCACTCTGGAAATCAGTTTGGCATCTCCTCAGAAAATTGGACATAGTACTACGACTTGAGGACCCAGCTATACCACTTCTGGGCATATACCCAGAAGATGTTCCAACATATAATAAGGACACATGCTCCACTATGTTTATAGCAGCCTTATTTATGATAGCCAGAAGCTGGAAAGAACCCAGATGTTCTTCAACAGAGGAATGGATATAGAAACTGTGGTACATTTATACAATGGAGTCCTACTCAGCTATTAAAAACAATGAATTCATGAAATTCCTAGGCAAATGGATGGAACTAGAAAATATCACCCTGAGTGAGATAACCCAATCACAAAAGAACACACATGGTAGGCACTTTCTGATAAGTGGATATTAGCCCGGAAGCTCAGAATACCCAAGATACAATTCACAGACCACATGAAGCTCAAGAAGAAGGAAGACCAAAGTGGGGGTGCTTTGGTTCTTCTGAGAAGGGGAACAAAATACTCACAGGAGCAAATATGGAGATAAAGTGTAGAGCAGAGACTGAAGGAAAGGCCATTCAGAGACTGTCCTACTTGGGGATTCATCCCATATACAGTCACCAAACCTCAACACGATTGTGGATGCCAAGAAATGCTTGCTGAGAGGAGCCCTGGTATGGCTGTCTCCTCAGAGGCCCTGCCAGAGCCTGACAGTACAGAGGCGGATGCTTGCAGCCAACCGTTAAACTGAGCTCAGGGTCCCCAGTGGAGGAGTTAGAGAAAGGACTGAAGGAGCTGAAGGGGGTTGCAACCTCATAGGAAGAACAACCATATCAACCAACCAGACCCCCAGAGCTCCCAGGGACTAAGCCATCAAACCAAGGAGTACCCATGGCTCCAGCTGCATGTGTAGCAGAGGATGGCCTTGTCAGGCATCAATGGGTGGAGAGGTCCTATGAAGGCTCAATAGATGCCCCAGTGTCGGTAGGGGAATCAAGGGGGGATGGGAGTGGGGTGGGTAGAGGAATACCCTCATAGAAGCAGGGGGAGGGAGGATGGGTTAGGGGATTTCTGGGGGAGGGGGAACCAGAAAAGGGGATAGCATTTGAAATGTAAATAAGGAAAATACCCAATACAATTTTTTTTAAAGTGTGAGCCCAAGCGAGCCGGCACTGAGAACACCCACCGATAACCAAGATGCCCACCGCAGGACTCTTGGGAGGGCAGCGTACACCGTATGGATACGCTGGCCAAGGGGCCCATTGCACCCTGGGAGGATAGGATGAAACCTTCTCGTCCCAGTGTTTGGAACAGAGCGCAGCCCACCGTATGTGACTATTTACTTCTAGAATCGAATTTAGCATTTTCAGATCACAGTTAGTTAGAGATAACAGAAACTCCAAAAGCCAGACCACAGATATGGGTGGGCGGTGTGCTCCCACCCCCATCTCACACCCCTTCCCTGAAGAACAAGATTTGTTTTGATACAAGGGTAATTAGCACACACTCAGTAAACACCTTATGCCGCCAATCCACCACGCTCCTCGCTATTAGATCTGCAGATGGCTTCTGGGTACAAAATATTTACAAATCTCATTTCAGTGGCATATGGCCCAAGAGACGAAAGCAACATAGATGGGGAGGTTGGCTTTTCTCCCAACATGGGCTCCTCCCTGCAGTGTCAGGGTGCCATAGTGCCCACATTAAAATGAAGCCCATGGCTGGTTTTCCCCAGAAACAGACACATGACTCTGTTGGAATTCATGGCTACGAGAGAGGGTTCTGGAAGGCTAGAAATCAACAAAGATGTGGAAGAAAAGAGGGATGCCTGGAAAGATGGAGCACGCCCACCCCCAAATGCATACTCCACATTCCTTGAATCTTCTAACCCCTGTATCTGGGAGGTGGGAGTGGAAGGATCAGGAGTTCAAGGCCAGCCTGGGCTACAAAAGATTCTGTCTTAAGATAGCAAAGAAACAAAAAAACAAAAATATACTATGACAAAAAGTGGATTTCTATTTTGTGGTCGCCCATAGAATTTGTCATTGTTCAATGCTTAAAGGAATGAAGTGTCGGCACTTGCCTCCTCATGGACAAACCTTTGAAATAACGTTATTGAAAAAATCCCCCAGCCCCACAGACCCCCAGCTCCTGGGGGCTGGTTTTAGTTCCATGAAGCACCTATCCCAGGTGCATCCATGGGACAGAGGTTGGCGGGTGAGTAGAGCGAAACTGCTGACAAGGACGAGGTGCGTGTGGGGAGGGATAATGAAGACGTCCCGGCTCCGGCAGGAGCGACTTCCCAACTCCACACCTTGCTAAGCCCTCGCTGGCACGCACCCTGAGGCTGGAGAGAGGATTGCTTTTTTACAAGGACGGCATTAATGGGCTGTAGAGTAAATGGCGCTAGAGTGGACACGGAAAGCGCCACCGCGAGCCCTGACAGGCAGTTTTCTTTGTCCCTGTGTATCCCGAGCCGGGCAGAGGCGTGCAGAGGATGACAGCTGCACTGGGCAAAGTGCCAAGCGCAGACCCGCCTCCCAGCTGATTACCGAGCGTCACGCCTGCTTGATAGTGTCGCTCTTTGCCTTCCGAAGCGCTGAAGAGGCTCCTACCATTTTTCAGCGTGATAACCGTCACCTCTCCCAATGTGGCCAGGCAAGAGCAGCATCCCAAACAGGAACGGCACGCACCGCTGGCACATCCTGGGCAGACCCAAAGCCCCAGAGACTCCGAGCAGGGCATGTATTCTCTTCTCCTAAAGGAGAGCAGAGCAAATCTTTGCTGGTGCCTAAGGGCTTGGAAGAGCTGCGGGAAGCTTTCTCCTCGAGGTGAACATAGCCCTGAAGAGGGAGCTATAATAAGAGCCCTGAAGATGGCTTCTGGACCTCAGACCTCACCTTCAGTACAGCTATGCCACCAACTCTGCATCCCTGGGAGGCAATGACGTCAGCACACTGCGCACTCAGCCACAACCCCGGCCACCAGGCTCACACAAGCACACAGCCTGTGCCCAGCTTGCCCCTATCCCAAAACCATATCTGTCTGAACGTCTCACAGAGGCGAAGGCATGGTGGCTCTTTGAAGATGCATGATATGACCAGCCAGTCCTCGAGGCAGGGGATTCCTTCATCAAGGACTAAAACTACTGATGATCATATCAGTGTGGGAGAGACACGCTCGTCACCCTCACCGAGAAATGATACATCCAGATGTGCCGGGCTCTCTGGGCCATTGGGAGCCTGCTTGTTTCTTCTGCCATCCTTAGAACCCAGTGTTCAGGGTGCCCCTGGAACAGACCCAAGGACAGCTTTGTAGAGTAGCCAGTGTTCCCTGGGACTAAACCTAGGGAAGGCTCCAGGAAACACCTGTGTTGGCTCTGTTTCAAAGGCTTTACAGCATCAGCTCATTAACTGTTATGACATCCCATGGAGTGAATGCCCTTACCCTGTACCCCACACCTCAGGACACAGAGGCTCAGGGAGGTTGGTACTCGTAAAGATACAGTTGAAAAGAGGGACAACTGGCATGTGACTTCTACCCAGGTCAGCTTTCCCTGTCATCTGAGTCCCAGCCTCCAGGCAGATGGGAGACGTGGCCAGGTGGACGCTGTCTCCATTCCTGCCCGGGGAGGCTCCTGGGGCACAGCACAGCGCCTCTGCTAAAGGATGAGACGGCTCTGTGCAAGAACTTGGGTGCTCCCAAAGTAACCAGTGCCAGCGAAGGACTAGAGCAGCCAGAGTCTCACACGCCACTGTGGCCTGTGGGTTCGGAGCTGGCCCTGTGAATGTGGTTCGTCTAATGATGTTGAAGGTTCAGAAACCCTTGGCCCGCATTTCTTGGTATGTCCTCTGCTTCCCACACTTCAGTGTGTTCATGGGAGGTGGTGCCCTGGAGTCCGCTCTCCATATGATCTGCATTGTGGGGGGAGGCTGGTGCTGGAGAAATGGGAATAGGGTAGACCAGAGGAGAGTCTCTGGACCCTGGGCACCCGTTGTTGATTCCACATAAAGGCCTGGGCTGGAAGGATCTTAAAATCAACTCAGATAGTCCTTGTATGGTCATCTGTCTCTGTTGCCTGAAGGGGGTAGTGGAAGGGCTTTCTTGAGGAGGTTGCCAGGAGCTAGTTCTAGAAGCATCCATTATTGGACTTGAGGGGAGATGGAAGCCGTGAGACAGGTGCACCATGTGCCTGGAAGGGAGTGAGGAGAGAGGATGCCAGGCCTGCAGCACACATCTGACCTGCAGAAAGCCCAGGCTGCTGTGACACGACACCATTGCAGATGGTTTCCAGAGCGGACCAGAGGTTTAACTGCAGCAAGGGTGCTGAGCCCCGAGTCCCTGTACAAGCCAGGCAGGAGGAGCTCAGCCCCGGAATGTGACATCTCAGCACCCAGAACCCTCCTCTCCTGAAGGAGGCTTTACCACAGGAAACCTCTGAGGGAGATTGGCTTTGAGCTGTATCATCACTGTAAAGGAAGCCAGAAGTGTGCATCTGTGCTCTGAAACACAAAACCGGAGCCAGCCACGCTGATGTGGCTGTATGGACATCACCACGTAGCCATAGATTCTGCCAGCTAGGGTTATGCGGCATTCACTCACAGTGGGTCTAATGAGATGCCCAGGGCTACTCATCAGGGTGGAACTCATAGTAGATGTCTGAACGGGATGTGTGCATGAGGGTGGGGTGGCCTGGCTTGCCCACAAGAGCATTCACTTATGCACAGCCTTACAGCCCAGAGCCTGGCTGTCATCTGGAACCACTTGTGAAGGCCTAACCACGCCTCCAAGCACAAGAGCCTGAAGTTGCTCCAGCCATGGCTGTGACCTGGATGGACCTGGAGAGAGAAGCTGTGTCCCCTCAGCCTAAGACCTTGGCATAGTCCCACCATACCCTACCCAAGCAGTCAGTGTGATGGTCCCTACACATCGACCCCATGAAGGGAGACACCCCCCTAGCCAGCCCTTCCCAGGAACAGGACAAGGAGCAAGGCTATTGGCCAGGGGACTTTCCTGACTTAGAAATCTTAATGATTTGGCATCTGGGGCTCTGAGTGGATGGGAGGGCAAACTGCTAATGGTGGATTGGAAGGAGGGTGTGAGGGGCAAGCCAGGACCCTGAGCCTGGGGCTGATGTCTCCCTCCTCCATCTGCTGATATTCTCAGGGACAGTGGAGGTCTAAGTGTGTATGTGTGGGTGAGGATGAAACAAAGATGTGTCAGGGGGGCTGAGGCGTCTGGCATCCAGTGTCATGTGGAGACAATAAGTGAGTTTACATTGATGCTGGGCGAACCACAGTTTCAAAGGAATAGACCCTGTTGGGCCATTGACAAGACGGGTCCAAAATAAAGAACACAGGAAAGATCTCCAAGAGTCTCCTGGGGCCTCTAAGGTGGCCATGAGAGGAGAGGCAGGCAGGCGTGACCATGGAGTCTAAGGCAGCAACATCCTCAGGCTGAGGCTCAGGTCTGAGCATGGGAGTGCTGCCGTGACTGTGGCCGTGACCGTCACCGTCACTGTGACAGCTAGCACTGTGGAGAACACTGCCCAAGAGCTGCTCCTCACTGTTGGGATAGACCTCTAGCTCTTGTCACTCCACAAGCAAAGCCATTTTATTTTGCCCATAAAGGGCACCTTCGAGCTGAGGAACTAAGCTGCCTAATCTAACAAAGCAGAGCTCACAGCGACAGGGCCAGGTAGCCTGGTGGTATGCTTGGGTTCCGCCCATCTCAGGGAGTTCTTGATGGTAGATCAGTTAAGGCAGCCACGGCCTCCATGAGGCAGGCACTTCAGGCCTTAAATGACCTACACAGAGGAGGGGTTTGGCAGGTACTTGCCAAATCCAACCTGGACTGCCTCAGGTACATCCTTGGCTTGCACAGGTAACCTTGGGCTTCCCTTGAAATGGCTCCAGGAACTCCAGGAGGCAGGACACAGTGCCAGTCAGGATTTGCAGGGCTCTCTCTCCCCTATTCTATTGCCCTCTGCTGTAAGGTCAGAGCCAGGCAGAAATAGGCAGAAATCTCTTCCTCTGCAACTCTCTGGACACCAGCAGGACACTGTGGTCTGTGTCCCCTTTGGTCAGTCAAGCAGGGAATCACACACACACACACACACACACACACACACACACACACACATGCACCCACCCATGTACGCACGCATGCATGCACGCACGCACGCGCACACACACACACACACACATGCACCCACCCATGTACGCACGCATGCATGCACGCACGCACGCGCACACACACGCGCACCTGTAGACTAAATCGCCTAACATAACCTTGCCAAAGACGGCATCATTCCAACCCACAAAATACAGTCCCCTTCACAGCCTCCTCCACGGGCATGAATGCATCCACTTGTCGTGCAATTTATATAAACACAGTCCCATCCCAGTCACACTTTCTGAACACAAACACATGCTCACTGATCTGTGGCCAATCACCCTGCAGCTCTGCTGCTGGCGGCTGGCTGCAGGGCTGCCACAGGTGGCCCGGGTGGCACGGGATGAAACGTGGGTACTGTGGAGTTGGGAGGCTGCCAGGGTGGGACAGAGGAACGCCAAGCCTTGAAGGATGAAAAGAAATTTGTGTGTGGAAAGCTGTGAAAACCCGGGATTCATTCCTTCCTTCCTTCACCCATCCATTTGTTCTCGGGGCTAGAGGCGATGCCTTCATTTGCTTGTTTGTGAATGATCCCGCTCTCTACGGAACGGTTTCCTTGTCCCCTTCTCTCCACAGACCTGAGCTGGGTCTGCCGTCCATCTCCACGAGGAGGCTTTCTATAACAACGGAGGCCTGCGAATGTCTCTGTTACCCATAACCCTCCGGGGCTTTCTGCCAGAGGCAGCTTGGCTGACCCCAGGTGGGATGAACATTTTGAAATGTATTAGTGACTTTTCTTGCTCAAAACTCCTGACAAGAAGCCATCTAAGGGACATTGTTCTGGATTACAGGTCTAGAGGATCATTCCACGGAGGCAGGGAAGGCGTGGGAGCTGGCAGGAAACAGGAGGCCGGCTGGTCACAGGGCATTCCTCCTCAGGAAGCAGAGTAGAGAAGTGGGGCGGGGCTTTACAACCTAAGGCCCACCCCCAGTGATCCATCCCTCATCACTGAAGATCTACCTCTCAAAGGCTCTAACCTTCCCAAACAGCACAGCCAGTTGGGGGTGGAGAGGTGGGGGGGTGCAGTTTAACCTGTGAGCCACTGGGGCACATTTCATATTCAAATTCCAATATCACCAATTAGAATCTTTTGTCTCTTAAGGAGTAGAGATGAAATTAGTGGCTCCTTCCATCTGGAGAGAATAGACCCATGAGGAAGAACCCAGGCCGCAAACCCTGCGGTGATTTCAGAGCTGTGGACAGTGGAGGGTGGAGGAAGGGAGTGGGGCAGGAAGAGAAAGAGTGGGGAGGAGGGAAGGGAACAGATACACAGGGACAGAGAACATTCCCCAGACCTGCATGACCTGGGCCATCAAACCCCTCCAAATGTCACCTGAGAGTGGTTCAGGTCAGAGGACAGAAGGGGAGTGAGGGTCTGGGGTGTAGGGGTGGGAGCTCTTTGATCATATGGGTTTGTGGAAACACCCTTCTGGGTCTGAAGCCCTTAGCGATGCAACGGCTTGGGGGCTGAGCTGGGGTAGCTCTTTCCCAAAGACCCTCTGTGGGTGGTTCGGGGTGGTCTCCGGATGCACAGTTGTTATTTTAGTAACTGTCTGTGAAAGCACAGGCACGGTCAGCGATGTCCTAGCTGGCATCTCGTTGCACGTGGATTGGTGTAAAGATGGTATGGGGAGACACGGGCGTGGGGAACAGCTTTGCTCGTGGAACAGAGGCTGGTGCTGGGAACTTGCTGGCTTTGGGAGCTGCTGCTCCTGGGATTGTAGAGGGCCTGTTTGAAGGCTGACAGAGGGACCCTGTGACACTCACCCCTCAGCAACCCTTGAAGAAGAGGGGAGGAGCCCTTCTGAGGGATGGAGGCATCCTCCACTCTCATGGGCCAAGTGGGTGCCAGCAGCTGGGGGACTCTGAGCCTTGTCCTGGCTGTTCCCTCTCCTGGGTCTCTTCCCTGTCCTCTCATCTGGCCCCTTTTCATTCAGATCCCGTAGTCTCATGGTCAACTGCTTAGAACTGCTTTTCTTTAAGCCCAGCCCATCCTCACCGTTCTCTAACCTTCGGTCTCCGTGTCTCCTCGGCTGGGAGTTACCATTGTCATTTTTTCATATGCTCAGCGTCTGATCCCCTAGAGAAGAGACTTCCCCCTGCCTGTTCACGGTTTGGGCCTAAGAAGTTCTGGGGTTTGCTGACTGAACAAATAAATAGCCTTGCAGTCTCTGAGTCATCTTCTGCTCCCGCTCTGATGGCTTTGTTTCACGTTCAAGCCACATCGAGGTCATTACTCTTTCTCTCACCCAGGACAGAGCCACGGGGCCTTCCCGCTGGAGGCAGAGCAGGCCCAGCACACTTAAACGATGGCAGGTGGGGCTGAGCAGAACCCAAAAGCTGTCCCTGTGACGCTCACTGCTATTGAGGCAGCCATGCGGCCGGCTGTCCGTGCTCTGGGTGTGCTGGCCGCTGGGCTCCTGTAGCTGGGAGGGACGCCTTGGCCTTTCACATGCCTGGCAGATCTGTTTAAAATGTGTGCATTCTACCAAAAGCCTGGCAAAAACTGAAGCTCCGAGGCCTCTGCCCTCGGAGGACGCCTAGTTGGCAGGTCTCCATGGAGACCACAAAAGCACATCTGGTCCTTCTCGCTTCCTGGGGAGGGCCATTAGCTCTGATTCCACAATGCCAGACCTCATGTCTCTTGGGTGGGCACAGTGAACTGTACGTAGGGGACCCAGAGGCCCTGGGTGACATGTGTGTATCACACGGGTTCCGGTAGCATGGCGGTTGGACCGCATCATTACTGTCACCTGGCTGAGCAATGCAAGAACATTCTGGGGGTGTGAACCCTTGCCAGTGTTGAACACTAGAGACCTCGGTGGCTGGATCCTAATTCCTCCCCCACTCCGGCAGCCCTTGTTGTACCCCCACCTCCCTCTGCTTTCCCTTGCTCCCTAGAACTGCATCCTCCTCCCCCCACCACCACCTGTGTCTTTCAGTCTGTCCCACTCTGTGCTCTCCCGTTTCCCTGGGTGCACCTTGCCTCTGTCCCTGTCTTGGACCCATATATGATCACAAGAGAAGTCAGCATGTGGAAGACTGCAGATGACGTTATCAGGAGCTCTGGATTGGTGTAGGCTACACCCCTGTCCGGCTGCTTGATTGGCTTTGGCCCTGGCCTCCTACTGCCCAGCCCCCTGCTCCATGGCACTCAGTCTTTCCCTGCTCAGCCATGCTGTTTCCCACCTGGGCCTGCATCCTCACTCACTCTGTGGTGGAGCCTGAGCCAGCAGGAGGAAACTCTTCTTCACCCTACAGGAACTCTGTGGACAGAGAAGGATCTGCTTAACTTTATATGTTTTAGCCTCATTTCTTGTATATATAAAGAAATATCATCTAAACACTGGATCCTGGGTCACGTGAATTTGGAAAGTCATTGGTAGGGAAAAAATCTGGGGACAGGGGTACAAATAAACAGAGGAAACAGAGGTATGGCACCGCCAAAATAGAGCTCTCAGGCCCGCCGGGGGCCACCACACAGCTCACACAACTGCCACTGTGTTCTGACACATGTGCCCAGTGTGGCCGAAGGTTCTGAATTTTCTAGAGAATCTGGAGGTTGGGTTCTTATAGATGTTTGCCAAGGTTCACGCTTTTACCTGTTCCTTGTTCAGCTTTGTTTGACCATGTCCTCTAAGATCAGACTTGAGCTAATATCATCCATTTCCTGGGAGAGTATCTGGCCTCAGTTTCCCTACCTGTCAACAGGAGTCTGCCCGTGGAGTGGAGCAGGGTAATCTGTGAGGCAAATGGTGACGATGGCGGGGCTATGACCTGAATTTCCACCTTTTTCTGCTCACTTACTGTCTGTCATCCTGGCCTCCTTAAGACCCTGGATTATACCTCTCCCCATTCCGGCCAGACAGGGGTTAATGCTGGGGCTGGCAGGGCTGGGGAGAGCAGTGTCCCCAGGAGCTTCTCGAGTCATTGCCAGTACCTGCTCTGATTAGTCAATAGCCTGACTAAACCACCTGACTCAGTCCATCTCAGGAAGAAGGCCCAGGCCCTCTGTGGTCCAGACAGAAAACATCCTTCTGGTTCTTGAATGTGGCAGTGTGTTTGTCAAGGCTACCCACCTGCTGCTCTGACTGGAGATCAGCCTGGGCAGTCACTGAGTGGGTGGTCGCTGGATCACCCAGAGGAGAAACTCTTGGTGGCTGTCACACAAAGTTTGCTGGCCTTCATCACAGTCTGTGAGTAAGTAGGCAGACTCAGGGGCAAGCCTGGAGAGTCAGTGTGCTTCCTCCTATCCGGCATCCCAGAGGCCTCTCCCCAGGCCCAGCGCAGTCCTCTACCTCTAAGAAGCCACTCCAAACCACCCCAGACATGCTCAGTCCAGGTTCTGCACCCCTAATGCCTTCCAATCTGCATAAGATGCGTTTGTAGCCAAGAGGGGGGATCAGAGACAGACTAAAAGGATACGCAGCACCTTTGTGACAGGATACACATCTGTCCCCAGATGGAGGAAACATCTGTACACAGCTGTGTGAGGTAAGCTCCAAGCTGAGCAGCAGGAGCTTGGTTCCCAGACGTGGTGACTCTGTCACTGGGGACAGCTGCTGTATACAACCCACATATGGCCCATTGCCACCAGAACAGTGCTGAAGCTTAGGTTATGGAAAGGAAGGAATGCCAAAGCGATGACAGGTAAGACTGGAACCGGGCGGGGCCTCACCTCAATCAAGAACGCTTGATCCCCATACCTCATGCCCTCTCTTTAAACTTAAATCTCATGTCAGAATCTCAAAGATGGACCCAGGGGTGGGGACAATCACAGGACCTCTTTCTCTGTCCCTCTTCCTGATGGAGAGGCTTTGGTCACATCTCCTTTCTCTGATTCTTACTGTCATTTGTGTTTTTAGTTGGTGTATAGAGAGTTAACTGGTGGCTAGCCTAGTTCTTTAGAGCTCCCAGGGTCCAGCCTTGGATCCTAACAACTCTGGTAACAGGAGGGCTGCACTCGCAGTCATCAGATGGTAAACAAGGCTGCTTCTAGAGCAAGGGCTGCCTAGGTGTCTGCAGAAGTGTTCTGAAGCCCTCACAAATGACAAGAGACTCGAGGGAGGGGCTAGGATAGTTGCTGTCATGGTAGTGTCCCCTATCCCCCAGACCAAAGCATCTGCCCTTGGCCACTTGGCTGAGAATCCTTCTGTGTCTTCTCTTTGGGAGGAGCCCAGGCTGCCAGTCCTCATGCTCACCACCTCTTGGCCTGCATTCCCACTCTAGAAAGAATACTCTTCCACAGTCACAGACTCCCAGACTGGAGCCCAGCATGGAGCCTGACACATAGGACTGTGCCCTTTATATGGGCAGGGTGGGAGGTGACCCCTCCTTCCTCACTCTATGATGGAGGTCAGACAGGAGTAGAACCGGCCAGGGTCACAGGGCTCTCCTTGTGCCACCCTAAAAATATGGGCCGAATAAAGGGAGACGGTCCAGAAGTACACCGGGTGGCATGGGGAATAGGAGGAAACAAACATACTGAACTTGGGAAGGAGCCAGGGTCCGGGACGCAGACCCGGGACCTCACTGCAGAATCGCCTGCTCCTAGGACAAGTGTTCTTTGGGCAACTCTTTTTCTGGAGAAAGAAGCATGGTTTGCGTGCATTTATCAAGCAAATACATCATGACTCCACAGTGTTCGTTAAGAAGAAGGATGTGTGGGTACGCCATGCCGGGTCTGATGCTTTCTGCTACCGCATCTCCTCTGTCTGCCGAAGGATCGCTCCACTTAGAAGACTCCCGTCCCGGCTGACGACTGCTAATGCCTTATTTCTTGGGGGACCATGGCGTCTGCTGTTGGAACTGATTGTGAGTAGAGCAAGATCATTTTTTTTTATCAGCTTCCTCCACAGAAGCCTGTTTGCCGCCAGCCCAGACCTGGAAGGAAAACACCATTTAGCTTCGCCCCTCTAATCTCCGCCGTGGGTCTCTAAATCACCAGATGTCGCTCAGCACCGCTCAGCCAGAAACGAGCAATGCTCCCCAGTCATCCCCTCAGAGTTATGGTCCCTGTCACCTCCTGTTGATGGCTCCTTTAGGGTGAGAGGAAGCAAGGCTTGAAAGCCAACAGCTTGGAGAGTGGCAGGCACTTGGGAGACCCTGTGGAGATGTGACTATGGCCCCCCGGGACTGCTCCTGCTTCTCCAACCCACTCCTGGCTGCGCCCCTGTGTTCTGAATTTAACCGATGACCTTCTCGTGTTCCCTGGAGGTGACAGTCAGCCATCAATTCACAGCCTCCTGTGCGTGTTGATAAAAGATAAATGTCACCCGATATAATAACTGGGACTTTGTACATGAAAGTCTGGGCTTTACGCTGTCACAGACAGACAGACAGACAGCCTGCCAGCTCTTCAGGCAGATGATCTGCAGGTCTGTTTCTTCATCTATAAAGTGGGTGTGGAGGGCAGACAGGCCAGCTAGCTTTGTCTTAGCCACACAAAGCCCTGTGAACCTGTGTGAGGCTCAGCGGTCTCCTTTGTATCATTCTCTGGGTCCTGGCTGGTTACCTCGGGCTGAAGCAAGAAGAATAAAGTCTGCCCTGGGCCCTGTGAATGTGACCCATGGCGCTTACTTCCTCTGCATTGAGATGTCCTCTCCCTTGCTTCCCGGAAAGAAGTTTGTTAGGATGCAGGAAGCACAGGAAACTTTGAGGCCCAGGAAGCCACTGACCCCTTGGCATTCGCAAGGGTTAGGTGAACGGTGACAGTCTCCTGGGAAAGGGGGTCTCTCGGACCTTCCTAGTCACCTGCACGCTGTGCAAGGAACTCCAGGCATGTAGCCCCAGTGCCTTGTCCTTCCAACCCCATGCTGGGCTGAGGTGTTCAGTGATGGTCATTTGAGTCACCCACGCTCCTGCAAGGAGACCTGATACACTCACTGGGACACTGAGCTGACCTTGGGTGGAATCATGGGGTTTGTCATTGATGTCCACCCGGGCGAACAGCGTTTGAATCTTATCTCCCATGTCACAGGGCCATGTCTGTAAAGTATGCAGATGTGAAGAGGCCAAGGTGTCCTCTCTCTGGATCAGCCTGGGACCCTCGCTCTAGCAGCCGGTGTCCTCCTGAGTCAGTTACAGAGAAGGCGGACAGGCAGAGGGGGGCGGCCAGGAGGAGGAGACCTCATGGTGCAAAGCCTGGAGCAGGAGAGACCACTCGGCTCCCTCCAGCTCTCACTGGAGAGACTCTGTTCCGCCGAGGTGTTATTTTGACAAGTCCTATCTGGGAACTGGGCCCATTGCGCTCCCAGGAATTTAGTGTTGTCTTTAACTAACAAAACAAGAATGATCAAGAGATGGTAGAGTCTCTCACCCAAAGGAAAAGCTATTACAAGAATTTGTCTCACAGGGGTTTTTAGAAAGGATAATGAAACGGGAGACCCAGTATCCACACACCCCGCCCCCAGGGGCTCCTGCTGGCTCCACTGTCATTTTCCTGTCCCTGGAGTCTCAGTGGTTTTTCTTCCCTGTGGTGGCTCTCCAGCTGGAAGCACAGTCCTGGGCGTGCTCTGGTGTTGGAGTAAAAATCTCTGTCTCCTCCAATCCTGTCCCTACTTCCATCTTTCTCTCTCTGCTTCAGACCCTAGAGCCATGTGACCTCTGGATAGCAAAGGGCAGGGGACAGCATAGAGAAGCCGACCCGTTCAGAATGCCGGCCTGACCCAGCTGGGCGTGGTGACTCAGTGTCCCCCTCTCCAACCACATCAGGAAGATGTGGAGGGAACACAGGCCCAGGGGTAATCAGAGTTTGGAATGGGGGCTTGATTACCTGCCCGGGAAAACAGTGATTTATAGGCACTCTCTCTCCTCCAAGGTTGGATGGGAGCTAATTTCCCGGCAGTCTTAAATCATCCCCACCCCACCCCCCGCTGCCCCCCTCCCGCACATGCCGCAAGGAAACTCAGGGGCTGTCATGCGCCTCATGTAACCAACGACTTGATTAAAATGAGGGTGTTGGGGAGCCATGCCCACCTCCCTGCCAAGGCGGGGGCTCAGCGGGAGCTGGCAGCGCCATTTATCCCCGGGATGGTGGCAGCCCACACACGGCTTGCTTAACTTCATGTTTGGCTGCTGATGGCTCTTCATTTATAGATAATATAAACAGGTTGACAGGGCCCTAATTAACTGATTTGTGGTCCCCTGGGAACAAATGGTTATTAATATTCATCAGCATTTGTCACACGTAGGCAGACTCCTGGCCTGGACATGATCATAATACGTCCCCTCCACTGTGTGCACCAGAATTCCTGATTTGTCTCTGGCCTGTGGACTCCAGAGAGCATCAGCAGTCTCTAATGGCCCCGCTCCAGGAGACTGCCTTTCTCTTGAAGGTCTTGATGGTGGCATGATTTGCCCCTTAGAGCTGGCCAGGTTTCCCATCATCCTCTTCTCTCCCTGGGTGTCCTTGGCTCTGCTTTATTCCCATGCCTCCCTTGAATCTCACAGACAAACAGAGTTTCCTCCTCTAGGAAGTCTTCCGGGACTGGTCTCTGCTGTCTTTCTAAATGACATTATTTTCATCTGTTTGGGATTTTACACGAGGATGTGCTAATTGACTATTTCATTTTGTTTTATCCAACAATTCTCTGCCTCATGAACTTTTCTGAAAATTAGGATGATATATTTCTTCCTTTGGAAGCAGAGTCAGTTGAGCGTAGGAAATTAAATAGCCACCCACTCAGCGATGGGCGCAGCCGAGAGGCCTTTGCGAGGCAGTGTGAGCCACTTACTGTCTCACCTCAGCTCCATGAGGCAGGTGTGTGAGGGCCACTGAGGCCCAGGGATGAAAGAGCGGATGTCCGTTGAGGGGCGTGGCCAGACGGGTGATTGATGGCCTGGGGGCGTGGCCAGCAGGGTGATTGACGGGCTTGTAAGTATTCCGTGTTTGTTGGTCCTGCGCACGGACTCTTGCGCGTGGAGTTGTGTATTTATTGTGCAACTATAGCAGATCTTCCTGCTCTTGATTTTCCACGTGTGCTCAGTTGGCAGTCTGTGCCACAAGCCCGCTGTGCCCCTGTCCCAGACCTTGCTTGTGCTGTCCTGAGAATGCTTGGAAGCTTGACAACAGAAGCCACCTCTCCCCAGGCGCTGAGACCTCGGGCAGGTCACCGGACACTTCTTTTTTCTAAGCTCCTGGTTCTCAACCAGAGAAATGTGTGTGTGTGTGTGTGTGTGTGTGTGTGTGTGTTGTTTTGCTTACTTTCTCCTACCCAACCCAGGAGACTTCTACCAAAGTCCTAAAATGTTATCACCCCAACGGGGGAGGGGTGGCTAGGGCTGCCACTGCCCAGCACCAGCCTGTCATAGGGATACCCAGGCCCCAGGCGCCAAGTCAGCTGTATTGAGGTAAAGGAGCTCCTATCTAGGAAATCAAGATATTTCAAAATTCTGGACAGGGATGTCTCACCTAACATACTGCAGCCTGGGGTCTAGCATCACCACTGCAGAGAAGAGTAAATAAAAAATTAAAACACTAGCAAAAGCCCAGGTCTCTACCTCTCAAGTTGCTGAAGCATGTGGTGTGAGCGAACACACACACACACACACACACACACACACACACAGGCACACACGCACACACACTCCCTTGTCTATCCGGTCCTACATGTCTCTCAGGCACAGCCCCTCCTTCCTGCTGAGGGCACTCCACTAAGCCACTGTGTTTCATTGTTGGCTACATTTTAGCACACGATGCCCTGCACCTGCAACATAAGGTTGGATCGATCCGCTTCCTTTATGTCATACGGAGACACTGAAAAATATCACCACTGGGGACTTTGCTCCGTGTCTAAAGCGATGGTCTCACAAGAGTGGGGCTTAGAGTCTGGATCCCCAGAGCCCGTGTAAAGGCTGAACGGAGGCATCTTGCCTGTAATTCCAGCTTCAGGAGGTGGGGACGGAGGACCTCCGGAGTGAGCGAGCTGCACAGCCAGACCAGCCGCATGGGCTGGGCCTGGAGTTGGTTGAGAGGCCCTGCCTCATTGAACAAAATGGAAGAGGGATAGCTGGGTCCCTAACACCAGCCTCCTTCACATGCACACACACGTGTGCTTACACTCATGTACTCATGCATGCATACTCTGTACACATAAAAATGGCAAAAAAAAAAAAAAAAAAAAAAAAGGACCGAAGGCCTAATAATCCAAATATCTCACAAAATAATGTACAAGTCAGGTGCTTGTACTTGTACTTTTTATTTTTGTTTCCGGTCATCCCTTAAGGCATTCACATCCAAAATCTTTCTGTCCCTTGCAATAGGAAGCCAGAATCACCTTGTACCTTTTTCTATGCTCTGCAGCATGTTTGCACCACGCAGGGCTCTCACTAAACTCCAGTCCTCAGAGTCAACTTCTGAGTACCCTCCGGAGTCCAGCTTGATGTCACTTTCAAAGGACTTGAGCAGCGGGCATGCATAGAATCGGCCCTGGCCTCTTACCCAGGTTAATGGCTGCTCTTTCCTGAGCTGGTGTCAAAAGCTTTCTATGACTTCTGTGTCTCGGCCCCAAATGGTCATTTTGTTTCATGGAGCAGTAGTGCGGGAGCCCCCTTGGTGGAGAGAGAAGCCGGGCCCCAAAGGCATTTGTCCTTTAAGGCCGCCCCCTCCGGAGAGCTGCCTCTGTGAGGGAAGGTAATTTGGAGGCCTTTCTCCTGTTCCTCTTTGATCCTCGTGGAAAAAAAAGGTTAAAAGGAAAGCCATTCAGAGAAAATAACCTATGCGATTAGGTGAAATGGCTTCTAGCTCCCGCTGAGAGGCAGTGGCCAGGCAGTGGCCAGGCGCTGGATTAGGAAGGGGGAGTGGGTGGAGGGGGGACCCTGGAGCAGCCGCTGCAGCCAGGACCCCAGGAGGATTCCTCAAGGTGAGGACTGCGGAGGGGACACTGCCTCCCCCATGCTCCCTCAACCCCCAACTCCCTTCTTCTTTCTGCTCTATATAAACAGGTCAGTCGCACAGACTAAACAACTATGTTCTATAAGATTGTTAGAAAAGCCTTTCCTGGCTCCCTCCTGGAACAGCTGTTTTCAATAATTTTGGATATCCCCCCCCTCTTTTGCTCTTTTTAATTTATGAGATGGGATCTTATATGTAACCCAGATTCACAATCCTCCTGCCTCAGCCTCTTGAGTGATAGGATTGCAGGCACATTACATTTAAGTAGCATGGGTGTGAACAGCCTCCTTGTCTCCCAAACCTAGGCAAGTGGCCAAGGAGACGTACTCCGAGGAAGAAGGCTTAGGGAAGAAGACAGAGGGTACGCACACCCAAGCCTATTGGAGTAGAGAGCATGCGCACCCGCAGCCTATTGGAGTACAGAGAGCATGCGCACCCGCAGCCTATTGGAGGCCACGAAGCATCTTCATGTAGTCCGTCCATGAAGCATCTTCATGTAATCTGTTCTTCTCCGGCTGTAACGGGCCTTCCATACCCGCCCAAGGTGCTGCCTATTTTAAGTCAAGAGAAGCCTCATTTATTCTAGTTTTGATTTCCAGCCAAGCAACTGTGACTCAGTTCTCAGATGCAAAGCTCTAACTAACTTCATGGCTGTGGTCACGCACCAGACTAGCTTGGCGCTGGAGGGCCATTGATGTCCAACCACATCCCTCTTATTTATTTACTTGTTTGTTTGTTTGTTTGTTATTTTATTTTTATGTGTGTGCCTGAGGATATGTCTGCGTGTTGTACATGTGCACCTACCAGGGGAAGGCTAGAAGAGGCCCGTGGGTCCCTGCAGCTGGAGTTGCAGGCGGTTGTGAGCTGTCCCTGCAGCTGGAGTTGCAGGTGGTTGTGAGCTGTCCTGTGTGAGTCCCAGAAACCCAAGTGCTCCTAACTGCTCAGCCATTTCTTTAGTCCCACTGACCCTCTGTTTATACCGGGTACCCTGCTGTCCAGCAAGGCCTGGCCTCGCAATGGCTGGAGACTGGTGGGATTTGAGCAGATGAACCCATGTGCTCTCCCCACCCCCAATTTCCCATGAAGGCTTCACAGTGCAGCCTTAAGGACTAGGGAAGCCTCCTTGCTCAGAAAGCGTAAACTTTGCTTTAGGAAAAAGCCACACTGTAAGGACGACTGGGTGATGATTTGTACACACAAGAGGGTGCGTGTACGGCCCCCCAGCACTCCCAGAAGCATTTGCTGGTGTTCTGTAACCATAGCCAGCAGCCTTCCCAATGACGCAGCAGTGTCTTGCTGAGGAGCTAATGGGACATCTCACACTGCCAAGTCACACTCAGGGGCTGGCTACCTTCCAGGCTCTTGGATCACATAAATGAATTGAACCCAATCCCCAGTATCATAAAAACCTGAAACACAGAGAGGAAATGTGTGCATGGCTGTGTCCCAGGCTTCAAGTCAGACACCACAGGGAGCAGGCCACATACAGTGCCCATTGGACCCTGGGAAGTCACAGCTAGTGGCTCTGTTTCCTGTCTACTACCAGCCCCAAGTCCAGTGTGAGTCCAAAGACCAAACTTCAAAGGCAATGAAAGACTATTCCAGAAGGTTCTAGAAATCCAAATGTATGGAGACTTAATTAGACTGCCTCATTTCCAGTGTTCTGCCCTTCTAGATGGGACCGCATGCCTGTCAGCCTCAGTGTGCTGGGGGAGAGGGGGAGGAAAGCTATTAATAACTGGCCCCTCTCCCTCCCTGATGGCCCACCCGCAGGACCCTCAGTTCTTGGCATTTCTGACTGGACTCTTAATTAAAGTCATGCACAAGATGAGTTTTTTAAACCCATCTTTTAGGGTTGGACATCTTTATTAAGTAGGGGCGGAGAGAATGTAAACAGTGTATTTATTGTCAGAAAAACCAAAAACAGAAGATCCTGTGGACACAAGAAGAAACTGGGCTCCTGAGGCTGACAGCAGGTTGTGTTTGGAATACAATAGTTCAAATCTTCTGCTGACAGAACTACCCTTCACTGTATGAGAGTGTGTGTGTTCACAGGAATGAGTGGGCGTGAAATTGTGGAAGGAATATTTAGCATGAGGTCTGCCTTCCGAACCAAGGTGTGACTGTGCGACTTAGTATTGTTTGAGTCCCAGGACACACAGTAGGTCTCCAAGAGCCCTCTGCCTTTTTGTTTTGAAGATTTATTTTAGAGGCTGTAGAGAAGGCTCTTCAGGTGCCCTTCCAGAGGACCTGGGCTCAATCCTGACCTTTAAGGGCAGCTCACAACCATCTGTAACTTTGGGTGGAGGGGATCTGATACCCTCTTCTGGCCTCAATAGACACTAGGCATATACACAGCACACAGACACGTATGTGAGCAGAGTCCCCATATACACACAAAAAAAATCAATCTTATTTATTTTTAATTTGTGTAGGTTGTGTGTCTTCGTGTAGGTGTGTACATGTGAGCACAGGCACCCTCAGATCCTCTGGAACTGCAAATCCAGGCCATTATGAGGTTCCTGGTGTGGGTGCTGGGAACCAAACTCAGGCCTTTCGAAAGAACCAGAAGGATGCTTGACTCCTGAGCCATGTCCCAGCCCCTGACCCTGAAGCAGTGTGCCTGCTGGGTCCCCCTGTCCCCTTCCCTAGCCTCTGCCGACTGCTTTCTGCGCTCTGTGTCTATGAGTGGCTGTTTTTACAGCGCCCAGGAATGTGAACCGGGCAGAGTTTATTCTCAGTATCCGTGGTTTGTCATGTATTGCTGTGGTCTCGTCTGTCTTGTCTTTTCTGGCGAACAGTTTTCTACTGTCCGCACCATTTCCTTTAAACGTGTATGTCCATCAGTGGGCATTTGGGCTGTTTAATGGATGAGGCCGTGTTAAAACTTTTTATCACCCAGATTTCTTTTTTTTTTTTAAAATAAATAACCCAGAAGCGGAATAGCTGGTTCACATAAAACTTCCAGGTTTTTTTCATATTCAAACAATTTAATTCCCCAAAGAAGTAATTTTAGCTAAATACTTACACACATTTTTTGAATGTTGCTATTAAACAGTACTGTGAAAGATTAGAGACAGTATTGAAGTCAGACTTGAAAGCCAAAGCCAGTACACTTCTTTTTTTTTTTTTTAAATAGGATATCTCTTGACAGTTTCATACATGTAAACAACGCATCTTGCTTGTAACGGACCTGCACAGCCTCTGCTCCTCCCCACCCCCGGATGCTCCCCTCCGCACAATCCCCTCTGCATGCCACGCCCTCTCTCTCTCTCTCTCTCTCTCTCTCTCTCTCTCTCTCTCTTTTTGTAACTGACTGAGTGTGGTGAGGCTGCCTGGGAAGTTGACTGATCCTGTTGCTTTGACCTCCTGCAGGATCCACAGCCATAGCGAGCTCACAGGAGCCATGGCCACGCCATGTCCTGAAGACAGCTTTCCAGAGCCCCTCTCCCATCCTCCGCTGGTCACTCTGCCCCTCTTCTACCATGTTCCTGAGCCTTGGGGGTGGGGTGAGATGTCCTGTTCAGGACTGAGCACACGGGAGATGCTTATTCTCAGCACTTGGCCACTCGTTAATCTTAGGATTAATTGCCGCCCAGAAACCTCTCTGGCCAGGGTCGAGGGTGTCACTAATTTAGGGAATGAATTCCTGGCACAGCTGCACTGAGGTGAAAGGTGACACTCTGAGATCCTCAGGTCCCAGTACATCAGTCTCCAACCAGTGGGTCATGATCCTTGGGGGGTTGAATGACCCTGACATGGGGATCGCAAATCAGATATCCTGCATATCAGATACTTATATCACAATTCCTAAAAGTAGTATAATTATAGTTACGAAATAGCAACGAAAATAATTTGACATTTGGGAGGTCACTACAACATAAGAAATGCTATTAAAGAATCCCAGGATTAGGGAGATTGAGACCCCCTGTTCTAGTAGATTCCACGTGGTAGAAGGAGAAAGAGTGGCAGCTGCCTGTGTCGTCAGCCTCGAGGTTTTGAAGCAGCTCTTGTAACTTACCTCCTGTCCCACAGAGGGAGCTCCCAGCTCTGTCCTGCGATAATTCCATTTTTTTTTAATTTATTTTTTTGGAAGTTATTTATATGAGTATTTGCTTGTGTGTATGTAAATGCAGCTCATATGTGCAGTTCCTAAGGCTGTCAGAAGAGGGCGTCAGATCCCCTGGAATTGAAATTGCAGATGGTTGCGAGCTGTCCTGTCAAGAGGTGCTGTGAACTGAACCTGGGTCCTCCAGAGGAAAAGCCGCTGATCTTAACAACTGCTGAGCCATCTCTCCAGCTCCTGATGCTTCTAGTTATAATTATTGATTGTTTTCTTCCTCTAAATATTACGTGACTGTACCGGCGTCATTTGGGAGTAGAGATTGCCTTGGCTGGGTGGCCCTGCTGTCTGATATAGACCATGGAGCTACTGACACTCGGAAGCAGACGGAGAAGGAAGGTCACACGGTCCTTGGTAGGTCTTGGATTTGGGGTTGTGGGGGAGGGGGCGGGGGGGCAGAACACTGGGGACCCTGAGACAGACTGTCCTTTTCAGTAAAAAGATTTTTTAAACATTTTATTTGTGACTTCGTGTGTCTGTGAGTGCATGTGTGTAGAGCCCCTTCCTAATAAACATGCCCAACACACTAGACATAGCGGGAAATTAACTCCATACAGTAATGACTATAAATAAAAGCCTCACACTTAATTAGCTGTTCGTGTGAACAGCTGTTCCTCTCAGGCCCCAACGCTGTTCTTTAACTGGGCACCAAGTGGCCGAGCCAGAACAAGGAGGGAAGAAGGCAGAACAGAAAACCAAGTCAGAGAAAGAAGCAGCAGAAATGTTTCTGTTTATTGATCCTGTCATCTTCTACATACAAACCTCGAAAGAAAGGGGAGAAAAAAAAGAAAAGAAAATGAAGTCTGTTAGAACTAAGAAACCAACCAGCAAATCTGCAGAACACCAACACAGCGAGCGTCGGCCAAGTTTGTTCATGAGCTGTCCGAAAGGGAGATTAGTAAACATCGCCACTCACGAGTGGGGAGTCCAGAGGTGACCCACACATGGGCCGCCGGCAGGTTTTCCATGAAGCTGCCACGTTGACACATCAGCAAAGGGACGCTCCGGTCCGACGATCCTGGGAAAACCAGCCCCCAGCAAGCTGAAGGGGGGAGGGGAGCCTCCCTTCACACGCAGGAAAGTCAGTTCCAGATGCATTGCAGACTTGCTGATGTGAGGCTAAACGTGTAAATACAGAGAAGAACACACAGGTTGGTCATTAGCCAGTAGCTTTGGCAATGGTGTGTGTGTGTGTGTGTGTGTGTGTGTGTGTGTGTGTGTTATAACATATATATACAGGCAAACCCAGCAAAAATAGACAGATGGGATAACATCAAACTAAAACTTCTGCATAGCCAAAACACAACATTTAAAGTAAAAAGACAGCCTACTAAGCAGATAGAATATTTGTAAATTATCTGATACAGGATCCACTTTTAAAACATGTAAAAAAAAGTTATACAACCTAATATTAAAAACAAAACAAAACTATTAACAGCTAAACCCAAAAAAACAAAACAAAACAAAACAATAACAATAACAAAAAACCATGGCGGACCTGTGTAGGCCTTTCTCTGCAGAAGTCCTTCTCTCAGCCGAGGCAGCCCTTGGGAAAGGTGTGCGCATGAGCAGACACTTGCCCCACATCATTCCCTTCACGGACCCTTTGTCCTGGGTGTGCGCCCATCTGTGGGCCACAGCACCATGGAGGGACAGCGCTGAACAGGAGCACCTGCAGTGCTCTCAGGCCTGCCTGTCTGCAGCCAGGGCGAAGCCTTTGGTGGAGGATGGAGAACAACAGGGTCGTGTGCTGTGAGCTAGCCGAGACTGTGAACTGGCCGCGGGAACCATGGATTTCCTGTCCTGGAACAAATTAACAGCAAAGAAAATGGGGGGTGGGCAGCGTGCTCAAACCCTGGGCTGCTTTTGTTTACCACTGACTCTGTAAAGTCTAGATTTAAAGGCAGAAGTCTGCTTAAAAAGGAAGGAAGGAAGGAGAAAGGAAGGAAGGAAGGAAGGAAGGAAGAAAAGAAAGAAAGAAAGAAAGAAAGAAAGAAAGAAAGAAAGAGAAAGAAAGAAAGAAAGAAAGAAAGAAAGAAAGAAAGAAAGAAAGAAAGAGAAAGAAAGAAAGAAAAAAGAAAAGAAAGAAGAAATGAAGGAGGAGAAGGAGGGGAGAGGAGGGAGGGTGAAAGGGAGGGAGGGAGGGAGGGAGGGAGAGAGAGAGAGAGAGAGAGAGAGAGAGAGAGAGAGAGAGAGAGAGAGAATCTATTTCTTTGCAAAACACTTGGAGTTTCTTGGTCTCTCCGAGCAGGTACCGGCACGGGCTTTTCACTCCCTCTGCGCATTCCGCAGTTTGAAAGAGCCCGGCTGGCCACAGCATCTGTTGCTCTGGAGTCCACCGAGTGTTCTGATCAAAAGCTGCTGTCCTGGGGCAGATGGCAGCTCTGCTCTTCGGACCCCAGGCTGGGGAATTTACTTAAAGCTGCAGGCTGTCTACAGACCCAATGGCTGTCTGGTTCTGCATGGGACACCAAGATCCTAGGAGTGGAGGCGCACTGGTCTCTCCCTCTCCTTCCCTCTCTGCACATGTGCTTGGCTGTGTGCTCGGGCAGCCTCCAGAGCGAGCCCTCGCCACTTGCTCGCCACTGTGCACACCATGTTAGCTGGCCCACAAGCTTTCACCAGTCTCCTACCCCATCCCCCATCTCTCTGTAGGAGCGCTGGGATTATACCTCGTGCAACACAGGTCCTCATACACAGCAACTTTCTTTACCCACTGAGTCATCGTAAAATCTCTCAGGGTCATGCTTTCTTACCTGGTCGCTTCTCAGTTACACCCAGGTACGGTGTGCTAGCTTGGATCTGACATGTCCCCCTAAGGCCTTGCTTGGGCCAAGGGTTTAGCCCCCAGGGGGATACTACTGAGAGGCAATAGAACCTTTCAAAGGTGGGGTCTGAGGGACGTGTCAGGTCATCGGCAGGGGTGGAGGCTGTGGGACTCTGGTCTCTTTCTGCTTTGTTTGCTTCCTGGTCACCACACAGGGATCTGCTTACTCGTGGTACAACTCCTCGCTCAGGCCCAGAGACATAGGGACACCTGAGCAGGAGCCGGATGTCCTAGGGCTGTGGGTCCAAAGAAACCTTTCCTCTCTCTCAGACAGGTGTCCAGGGTGTGCCTTGCATTCCAGAAAGCTACCTAACACAGATACCAAGATACAAGCATACACACACACACACACACACACACACACACACATATATACACATATACACATAAACACATATATACACACACATATATATATATACACACATATATACACACATACATATATACATACACATGCATATATACATATACACATACATATAGACATACACATACATATAGACATACACACATACATATAGACATACACACATATATACACACAGGCATACACACATACACACAGGCATACACACATATATACATACATACGCACATACATACATATACACACATATACACATGCACACATATATACATACATATATACACACATATACACATATATACATACATACACACACACATACATTCATATATATATACACACATATATACACACATACATATATACGTACACATACATATATACATACACACATACATACATACACATACATATAGACATACACACATATTTACACACATACACACATACACACACACATATATACATACATACATACATATATACATACATACATACATACATACATACATACAACAACAAACACTCTACACACCCACCCATGAGTGTGTAAGTCAGTGAAGCAGGATAAATGAAAGCCCTGACAGCCATGACGGTTAACACCAAGGTCTAGGTTTTGGGCCAGAGGCTGGAAATTGGGAATATGGCAGATGGGACCCCACTGGCCTATGGCTGGTAGATGGTGTCTCGAGGACTCACCCGAGTGAGGGCTGAGAGACCTGCCTCATCTTTTTGGGGGTCAGGGGTGCTCATTTACCTCCATGTTGCTGTGACAAAACCTGACAGAAACACCCAGGTGAAGAACGGATTTACTCAGGAGGCTCTCAGTCCACCATGGCGGGTGGGAAGACGTGGCCGAGCAGTCCCTCAGTCTGCAGTGGCGGGGAACAGAGCTTGCCTGATTACCTCTTGCCAGTGGGCATGTGTGCTAGAGGCTGTTCATATCATGGTGGACCCAAAGTAAAAAGCGACAGGGACAGTTGAGGCAATATGCCATATCTCCGTATCCCCACATTGCAACTGACCTTCTCTAGCTAGGATCCACGCCTCCTCCCCGCCCAGGTCCATTCCCCTGGGGTCTCCAGAGCCTCTCAAATCATAACCAGTCATGAACCAAGCATTCAAACCGCAAGCCTGTGAGCGGCGGTTCGGATTTAGACTGACAGTGAGCAAACGCAGAGCTCAGTGAGTCTTTTCCACGTGCTCAGATCTGCTCTGGGGATGCTGTGAGCTCATAGTCTGGCTCTACTCCTGCACCTCCAGGGCCAGCTCGGAAAATAAGTTCCATCCGTGTGTCAGTGCTGCAGCCAGCCCTTCTCACGGGACATGTTCTTTCCACTCTTCTGGGCTTGTGCCTCCTTTTTGAAAAATAATTCTTGTTTTCATTCCCCGTGTTTCAGATGTAGCTGTTGCCATGGTCTCCGGGAGCCTGCACGTGCATAGAGCTTCTATGGAGGTAGGGGGCAAGGCTTGGGGAACAATAGCTGTGGCCTGGCCCCCGGGAGAATCAGGGAGGAAAGGCCTGAGCAGGCAGTTGGAGAGGACGCTGGGAGGCTGCAGACCCCTCTGTCTCCTAGAATCGTCACATGTATCAACTAAAAACAGAAAGTGGAGGGATAGGGAAAAGTGCTTGCTGTACAAACTGATCCCCATTGCCCGTGTTAAGGCCAGGTGTGGCCGTGTGTGTCTGTAATCCAAGCACTGGGGAGGGACGGACCCCTGGGCTCGATGGCCAGCCAGTCTAGCTAAAGCAGGAAGCTCTGGGCCGAGTGAGTGACCTTGTTTCAAAAGATAAAGTGGGAGTGAGCGGGGAAAGACCCTGTACTGGCTGGTTTTGTGTGTCAACGTGACACAAGCTGGAGTTATTGCAGAGAAAGGAGCTTCATTTGGGAACGTGCCTCCATGAGATCCAACTGTGGGGCATTTTCTCAACTAGTGATCAAGGGGGGGAGGGCCCCTTGTGGGTGGTACCATCCCTGGGCTGGTAGTCCTGGGTTCTATAAGAAAGCAGGCTGATGGCCGGGCGGTGGTGGCGCATGCCTTTAATCCCAGCACTTGGGAGGCAGAGGCAGGTGGATTTCTGAGTTCGAGGCCAGCCTGGTCTACAGAGTGAGTTCCAGGACAGCCAGAGTTACACAGAGAAACCCTGTCTCAAAAAAACAAACAAAAACAAAAAACAAAAAACAAAACAAAACAAAACAAAACAAAACAAAACAAAAGAAAGCAGGCTGAGCAAGCCAGGGGAAGCAAGCCAGTAAGAAACATCCCTCCATGGCCTCTGCATCAGCTCCTGCTTCCTGACCTGCTTGAGTTCCAGTCCTGACTTCCTTTGGTAATGAACAGCAATGTGGAAGTGTAAGCTGAATAAACCCTTTCCTCCCCCAACTTGCTTCATGGTCATGATGTTTGTGCAGGAATAGAAACCCTGACTAAAACAGACACCAGTGTCAGTCTGATCTCTACAAACACCTTCATCGGCAAGTACACCTCCTACACTTGTGCACACACACACACACACACACACACAATACACTCACACACACATACACACACTGACAATACATATACACACATGCTCACACATACACACATGTGCACACAGAGAGAGAGGGGAGGAGAAAGAAAAAAAGAAAGTGAGGAAAAGAGGGGCATTGGATGATAACAAACTGAGTCGTGGAGTCAGGAGTGACTCTGGTATGAGAGACATGTCTAATTCCTCCCGGATTCTATCTAGTCACAATGAGGCAAACATCAATGGGAGGTTCTGAGCAGAGGAGCCATATAAATCCACTGTGCTTAGATGGTAACCGGAAGCCGGGATGGGAGCTGGGATGGAGGGCACAGGTGAGAAACCCATGAGCAGCTTGTGGTTAAAAAAAAAAAAGAATTCCCGTGGCCCCAGCCAGTGGAGAAGGCAGGAGGGGGCTGGCCTGGTGCAGGTTCTGAAGATGGGGCCCACACGTCTCCTGGGAAGAAGATGACAAGGACGGCCCCCAGGAGAGCTGCCTAGGCGCTGGACAGATGAACTTGCAGTTCATAGGGAAGCCGGCAGGCTTAGACAGGATGGTCAGCCTGTCTGGGCGCTGTAACAAAATTCCCCTCATAGAATAGTTTACAGAAACCAGAAATTTATTTTATTTTATTTTATTTTAATTTTATTTTATCAATGTAGAGGCTGCAAAGGCCAGTAGAGACAGAGTCTGGGGAGGCCCCTTTCTGAACTCCAGAGGGCACGTCTCTGTATATTTCTGTAGTGGGAGCAGGTGACCAAGTCCCCTTGCATCTTTTTTTTTTAAAGATTTATGTATTTATTTAATGTATATGAGTACACTGTAGCTGTACAGATGGTTGTGAGCCATCATGTGAATGCTCGGAATTGAACTCAGGACCACTGCTCGCTCGGGCCCTGCTCTCTCTGCACCCTCCCCCCCACCCCCGTTTGCTCCAGCCCAAAGATTTATTTATTGTTATATGTATTTACACTGTAGCTGTCTTCAGACTCACCAGAAGAGGGCATCAGATCTCATTACGGATGATTGTGAGACACCATGTGGCTGTTGGGATTTGAACTCAGGACCTTCAGGAGAGTAATCAGTGCTCTTAACTGCGAGCCATCTCTCCAGCCCTCATCTCTTTCATAAGGGCACACATGTCATTTATGGGAGCTCCACCCCTCAGGACCTAATCACCCCTCAGAGGTCCCTCCTAACACATCACCCAAGGGCAGGATTTTACTACATGCACTGCGGGAGGCCCCAGCAGAGTTAAAGTACCCACCCTTTACATACATTCAGGAGCTCAGAGCTCAAAAGGATTCAGGGCACAGACACACACGTGGGCACTGTCAGCATGCAGGGCTATTTAAATCCTTCTTGAAGATTTCCCAGGGAGAGAACAGCTGGTCTCGGTCTCACACCGACTGTGTGAACCTGGGCCACTCACCCCCGAAGCTGTTGATTTGCAAATGGATGGATCAGAGCAGCTACTCTCTGGTGTCCTGTCCGGATCTCTAATCTACAAAGCAGAACTTGGGAATGGATGGACCTCTGCTGGGGAAGAGGCGCTACCCACAGGCCAGCGCTGATCCTACCAGAGTAAGATCTGCATCAGATGGGACGTCCAGGACTGACCAGTCCTGGCACACTTACCACAAGACACTAGAGGTTCCTATATCCCTCAAGCTGCCAGGCTGGGGCCACCAGTAACAAAACCCTTGAGCACATTTAGTTCTCTTCCACATGTAACTGGAACCATTGGGAACCAATCCAGGGAGATGCCTGAGCTGAGAAACCCGCAGTATCCAGGGCCAGAGGGCTGGGAACTGTCGGGCTGTGCCTACCCAGCCTGGGAAATGGATCCCTGTGCCTTCAATAAGAGCCTTCTGCTCTTCATCACGGGGCACGCTGAAGTCGCTACCATCTGTGAGTAACACCTTGGACATAAAAAGACTGGTGCTCTCTGGGGGTAGAGTAGGTAGAGACAGGCAAGACAGGCTCACCAGTTGACATCTTAGAAGTAGGGCCGTGGAACATGGAGGAGGTCTGTGACGCAGGGACCAGAACGAACTGAAGAGGTTTGTTGGGTTGGACTCCTGCATCCAAAGTCGGAGGAAGGAGGACTCCCTCTCAACAAAGTCAGCGTGAAGGCGGAGCCTAACAGATCGTGCAGAGGAGACCAGCGCGAACACTCATCTCCGTGAGTGGTGGGTGTGGTGCTTAGGAGTACGAAATGAAGGACACGCTCCCTTGGCTGGAACCCTGCCTCTTTCCATTTTTCATCCTTGTCACCTCAGACAAGAGACACAGCCCTTCTGCGTCTAGAACCTTCATTTGACAAATGAACTTAACACAGGCAGAGGTCAGAACACATGGTGCCACGCAGGGCCCCCTGCTCTGGCGACTGGCTCATGTTCCGGCGACTGGCTGATCCCTTGGCCACATTCCAGATTTTTTTTCTTTTTTTCTGCTCTTTGAACAACCGCCCAGAACACATCTGGTTTCAAACTCCACAGGCACACTAGAAGAGCTCAGCCCAGGAAGAGCCAGCTCTCCCCTCTCCTCGGTCATCGGATGAAGTCAGTATGGGCAGCTCGGGTGGGAACAGAAGAGTTTAAAATCACAGCACAGAGCCAAGACACAGCATGTAACGTGTAACGTGGTGGACGAAAACAGAAGAGCCGAGAGGTGTTTTGGGATGGAGCCCGATAAGAGAGCCGGTGTATGATGGACAGACAGACACCCAGGCAGCCAGGGGGCGCAGTGGGAATGTGAGAGCACCTGCTGTCCTTCAAAAACCCAAGCGAATCCACTAGAACTCTCACTCGTCCAATCAACACACATTTGGGGAGCTGTATCGGCCAATTACAGCGCCCACACAAAGAAACGTTAAGAAATCCTAGAAATTTCTGGAGAGGAAAGAATGTAGGAGGAGCCTACTGACCAAACATCAGTGTTGATGTCGGGACAGAAAGAGATCAGTGGACTAAGTGCCGTTTGTAGATGAATACTCTATGACTGCAATGGTTAATTGTCACGGTCAACTTGACTCCTCTTGAAATCACCAAGGAGACACACCTCCGGTATGCCTCTAGTGTTTTATGAGGAGGGAAGATTGACTCCAAATGTGAGCAGGTAACATGCAATTGTCAGGGTCAGAGGATTCCCAACAAGGTCAGGGCCAGAGGATTCCCAACAAGGTCAGGGTCCAGAGGATTCCCAACAAGGTCAGGGCCAGAGGGTCAGAGTGAGCAAGGAGCTCAAGGCTGTGCTGGGAAGACCAACCCAGGCACTGGCAGATGCCCCCTCTATCAAATGGCAGGGGTGGTGATTAAGAACTCAAAGCTGAGGTGGGTGGTGGTGGCACAGGACTTTAATCCCAGAACTCGGGAGGCAGAGGCAGACAGATCTCTGGGTTCTAGGTCAGCCTGATCTACAGAGTTCCAGGCCAGCCAGTGCTACACAGGAAAACTCAGTCTCAAAAGAACAAAAACCAAAACTGGGGACACGATGAGTCACACAATTCATGAAGAAATCTCTGCTTCTTCACGAGGTGCGATGTGACCAGCTGCCTCTTGCTCCTGTGGTAGAGCAACTTTCAATGTCACATATTCCTCATGATGATGGACTGAACATCATCAACTGTGAGCCCAGATAAACCCTTCCTTCCATAAGCTGCTTTTGTTGGGTATTTTGACACAGGAATGAGGACAGTAACTTCACACAATGACCCAACCCCAAAGAGGATACTCCAAATTCTGTAGCTAATGGAGCACTTGGGTATGATCACAGCAAGTCACTGAGATCCAGGTAAACAAGGTTAGAAAAGAGAAGAAGGAAAGAAAAGAGTGCACATTACTTATGAAGAGACAGAACTGGTTGACCAGATGACTGTTTTCTTCATCTCCAATCCTAACGTGATATCACAGGATGCTGTCATAAGGAGAATGGTCTAAAGTAAATTTAAAAACATAGGTCATTACAGTACTTTTTCTGCAAAACAGAATGAATGATAAATGTAGTCAGGTGGTCTCATACACAGGATTATAAAAATGAAAGAACAGAGCTGACTTGTAGCCAAACAAGAGAACTTAACAAAAGTTCATATCCACAGAGGTAGGTTTGATGATATCATAATAACTAGAGGATGTTAGATTATGGAGGGTGGGGGTAGGACTGGGCTCCAGAACATCATGGAGACGCACAATACTCCACACAATCCAATCCATATCTCATTATGTATATCAGAATAAACTCCAGATGTACTGGTAAATTAAATGTAGAAATCATCAAAGTCCCCGAAGAGAGTGAATGAATATTTACATAATATTGTGGGGTTTGTCAACATCAATATGGAAAGCACAAAGGGAAAGTTTGCTGAACATGAAACCAAAATTAGAGTCTTCTCTCTCCTCTCTCTTCCTCAAATGCGTTCACTCCCCCATGCCGCAGACTTACTTCAAGCCACAGTCTCTGGCATTCATTCATCCGTTCTCCGCGCTCATTCCGATGCAGGTTTTTGTTTTGTTTTGTTTTGTTTTGTTTTGTTTTGTTTTGTTTTGTTTTAAGGAAGGGAAGCCATACTTATTCAAGGCAAGGTCTTCTGTTTAGGGAAAGATTGACTACCACGAGCGGGGGCCTCACTGCAGTGGGAAACAACCTGTCTCCACACGCTCCTGAAGAGTCTGCCGCCTCGGTGATAAGGGTGGAATCAACTCAGCCCCAGTCAGGGACTTCTGTCACCAGGAGTCACACCCAGGTCAGAAGTGATGACTGCAAATCACCCTCCCCGGATCACAGATTCGCCACAGGGCATACGGCACAACAAAGCCCATTCTCCACCCCCAGGACAGGAAATCGATGGTCCCCATGCCCGGGGCAGATGGCTGATTTATAGGCGTTGTCTTCCGCTGAGGAGACTTCGTCAGGAGCCCAGCCCTCTCCCATGGCCCGGCAGCATGCGAGCCTTTGTATGAATCGCTGTGTTTATGTAGGGAACAGATGGAAAACCTTCTGCAGGGGACTCGGTGTACATCATTGCATTGCTCAAAGGGGCGTGGGGACAATTCTGATGAGCCAGCTTCCTGGGACCCCCCCCAGCAGTATCCAGGGGGCAGGGTGGGGTATGGGTAGAGCACCAGCCGCTCTGGCTGCTAGCACCTTGCAGCTGTCACAAGACCCGAATCTCCTCCCTCCACCTCGCAGTCCCAAGCAGGCCCAGTTTCCTGGCACACTCTTGGAGCCTGCTGGAACTGTATCTAGTGCCTCCTGCCCTGTGACTCTCCTTATGTAGGCAAGGTCACACGAGGCAGAATTACACACCTTCTCTCTGCAGGGACCTTGAAGAGACAGAAGCTTCACTTTGTTCTTTGGAACTTGAGGACTCTCTCCCTTCAGGACCCCTGTTCTGATGTCTCTCCTGATACTCCAGGGCCTCGTGGTGGCTAGCTACGGCCCTAAGCCTAGAACTCTCTTTATAAAGCTCTTCTGTAAGTCATTTCACCTCAAATCCCTGTCTATGACTCCAGTATTTATCTTATTTATGACTAAAGGAAGGGGGAGATAAAGAAACTCAAAGCCTGGCCCCGCCAGCTGCCAGAGGGCAGACCCGGGCAAGGGTAGCCAACGCCTCTGAGTCTGGGCCTCCATCTCTG
This sequence comes from Apodemus agrarius, assembly GCA_964023405.1. Classification (NCBI taxonomy): domain Eukaryota; kingdom Metazoa; phylum Chordata; class Mammalia; order Rodentia; family Muridae; genus Apodemus; species Apodemus agrarius. The sequence goes on from OZ030008.1 coordinate 13,195,067, forward strand.
TAGAGGAGAGGAGTTAATGCTGACCCGCCTCTGGGAGCCGGCTATGTGTGTCAGGAGGCCCTCCAACAGGCCTAAGCTCCCTCTGTTAGCCAAGCGTGTTTGTAGTAAGTCATGCTGTACGCCATCTCCCCGCTGCTGCTCCCAGCCAGGCAGGCCTCTCTGTGAAGCGCCACTATCACCCGTGACCTCTCCCATGAAAGCGGCTGGTCCCGGCAGGGCGCCACTGCCTTCCTGTGGAGGCCTTACCATTCTTAGGAAATACCTAAACTGTCTCGTTGTCTTGCCACAGGCCTGACACAGAGAGAGGAAGGGCCTGGTGGTTGTTTCAGTGCAATACTGGCAGGAAAGGGCCCAGAGCAGGCAAGCCTCTGAGAGGTGGAATAGCTCGGACCCACTCGTCCTTGTCCAGTGCTTCCAGAGTCTGTCTCTTGGTCTTGGACTCATTTGCCTGAGTAGAATCAATGGGTTGGAGTAGAACTTTCTGGGCTCTTCCTCTGACCGCCATGTCAGCTGCACCTTCTGGGTCCCAGGCCAGCATCTTAGCCGGCTTCACGCAGGAGACGCTCGCTGATGGCATGCAGGCGGCTGCACGGTGTGAGGCTCAGATGCCTCAGCCCCTTCTGCCAGAAGCCCCCGGCCCCTCGCCCCAGGCTCAAGATGGCCACCACATCTGGATTCCCACTGTAGGAAAGGGACAACACAAAGGGGGATCCCAGCCTAAAGTTACAGGGACGACAACTTCGATTCACTCTGATTGGCCGGAACCTGACCATATGACTGTTCTCAACTCCAAGAAGCTGAGAAATGTAGTTGTCTGCACGTCTCTATAGTCCACTAGAGAGTTCTGGAACTTGATTGCTAGGAGAAAGAAGATAGCAGTGAAAGACAGCATGATCTAGGCCACCCTTGACCTCCATTACGAAGTCCCAGCCTTAGAGACCAAAGATGGGAATGGTGGCCCAGAGAGGGTTCTGGGTGTCTGGTTCCTGCTTTGAGGAGTGTGGAGAGGGTTTGAACTGCCCCTACATGCCAATTTCTGTTCCCTTTTGCTACCTCCCCTAGCCCTGTGACTGAGGGAGGGGGGTATCAGAGTACAAGCGACACCCCCTCCTGGCTGCTGATCCTCTGTGTCCCCATCCCTAGCCACCTGGCCTGTATTTCCTTCTCAGTGACAGACCGGAAGGCCAGCACCATTCCAGCCAGATGGACACGTGTCAGTCAGGCATGCCACACCCCTCCTTGCTGGGTCACAGCACTTGGCACTAACCCTGTTTGCCAGGGATGTCCACTCTGCCAAGTGCCAGCGTGTGAGTTATAGACAGCATGGTGGCATTTCCCGGTCTCCCGGGGCCACAGCCAGCTGCTGGTCAGGACAGGTGGCAGCAGGAGTTGGGCTAAGTCAGTACTTTGTTGTCTAGGAATAGTTTGTTTAGGCAATGACCAGTCCGCAGAGTCCTTTCCACCGTCCTGCCCACCTTTCTAGAAACCCAAGGAATGCGTTCCCTACCGTCCCTCCATCTCTGGCTTCAGCACCTGGGGATCCCTAGTCCAGGGTGTTGTGAGGGGAAGGAACACGGATAGGGCTTCCGGTTTCCACCTACCCTCCACGCAGTTGCCATTTGGGATAACAATAGTTGACTTTTCCTTTGGAGAATCACACATGTCCCAGGATAGGTAGTCTACAAGTAGACATGTGACCTAGGCCTGGCAAACCAGAAGATTCTATTCCTCTGGGCAGTGCGGAATGGAAGGTGGTCACATGACCACAGCAGGCCAATGAGAGTTGGCGGGTGTTCTGAGACATGGGCTTTCGGGGAGCGAGATGTTCTTCCTGTCTTGCCAAGCTGCAGGATGCCTCAGGGCTTCTGGTCAGTAGCTCTGGCCTCACAGGAGAAAAGCCTGCCTACAAATAGAGTCAGAAGGAAAAGCAGAGGAAGGGGTGGGGATGGGGGTGCCTAAGCTTCCCCGGGCCCCGCTTTGCATCAGAGTCCGTTTCTGGGGATGAAAAGATCTCTGTCAGCTTCTGCCACTTCTTCCCTGACCTGCAGCGTGGTCCTCGAGAAGCAGGGGCCAAGACCACTCCCAGCCTCAGGCGGGCCACAGCCCAGTCCCATCAAGGTACCATTTTCTACCAACTCCAAGCCAACCTGCTATGTCCCCTCGCCTTCCCCTTCAGCAGCCCCCCACGCTAACCCAGCCTGCCTTCCTTTCCCTCAGACCTGGTGGGATCTATGCAGTGTCTCCACTATCTTTCTCTCTTTTCCTCTTCCATGTCCACCTGACGCTGAGACTCCACTGACCAGCCCCGAGGCCGCTCCACAGCTGCCCGTGGCTGGCACCAAGACTGCAGCAGGGTCCAGCGCCTCTGCCAGCCTTGTCCAGCTCCCGGTTGCTGTGCCCTTCTCCTCTCAGCTAATACCATTTATTTCACCAGTGCGCAGGGGGCAGAGGAGATAGCTCCGTCGGTGGAGTACTTGCCTGGCAAACACAAGGACATGAGTTCGATCCCTGGCAATGAGTGCGATCCCTGGCAATGAGTGCGATCCCTGGCACTCGTATGGTGTGGTGGTGTGTGCTTGTAATCCCAGCACAGGGGATGCAGAGACTGTCAGAACCTGAAATGTGTTCATATACTCAAATATGAAACATACGTATCATAAAATCAGCCAGATAAGTAACAGGTGGTACTGATGCTGTGTGGACATCCCCACCAGCCATCCACAGAATCCTTTATGTAACAAAACCGGAATTCTAACAAAATATTTGCATTTGCTCTCCACCTTACCAAGCCCCGAACACCCACCCTCAATTTCCCATCTCTATGAAAATACCCTTGTAGGTACATCATAGGAGAAGAATCTTTTTTTGTTTTTGTTTGTTTGTTTTGGCCGAGACAGGGTTTCTCTGTGTAGTCCTGACTGTCCTGGAACTAACTCTGTAGACCAGGCTGGCCTCGAACTCAGAAATCCGCCTGCCTCTGCCTCCCAAGTGCTGGGATTACAGGCGTGTGCCACCACGGCCCGGCAGGAGAAGAATCTTATAGAGTTTGTCTTCACGAGACTGGCTTGTTTCACTGTAGCATGAGTCTTCATCCGTTTGAATTCTCTCCTGAGAACGGTTTTCGGTCCACTCTGAGAGTCTGGTTCTAACATCAGCGGAGAGATGCTACAGCAATGGAATAAATGAACCAGCCAGCAAGAGAGAGAGGAAGCAGGAGAAAAGCAGCTTCCATCTTCTGAGTCCTTCATCCGGGCGACACCAAAAGGTGCCACCCACGTGCCTCCGATAATCCGATCAAGAAAAGCCCAGAGCTTGCCTCTTAGCTGGTTCCAGATCCAGTCAAGCTGTTTCCTCGTTGGCGCTGTGGGGTAAGCCTGGAGCCTCCCGGTCGGTCGCTTGGCAGCTGTTATTTTCACTTTTGCCTGGAGCCGCCTCACTGCTTCCGGGCGCCTCACTGCTTCCGGCCGCCACACTGCTTCCGGTTGGGACTTTGCTAGTTTCCGGTCCCACCACCAGTGCGTAAGGTTTACCATTCTCTACATCTTTACCCCAAACTTGTTATTTTCCGCTTGTGTTTGTTTCCATAGCAGCCATCCCAGTGGGTATGTGAAGTGGCTTCTCACCCTCACTAGTGATTTTTAAGATTTTATTATTTTTATTTAGTGTGTATGAGGATTCGCTTGCGTGCGAGTGCGCATGTGCACCACGAGCACGCACTATCCTTTGAGGTCTTTTCTGGGGAGTAAGGGTCGCCTGGGACTGGAGTTTCTGACAGCTGGTACCTGCCCCGTGAGTGCTGGGAACTGAACCTGGGTTCTCCGGAGGAGCAGTTAAGCATTGGGCCCCCTCCAGCGTTTTCAATTCCCGTCTCTTTGGTGGTGAGTGAGTGAGGGGTGTGCACTCTCTAGCTGCTTATCCTTCTTGGAGAAATATCCATCCAAGGCGAGCAGCCTCTCTCATCCGTGGCTTTCGGCCTTTATTCCTCATTCGGCAGATACTTCTTAGGCATCCATGGTGTCAGATGGCATTCTCTGTGTTAAAGATACAACAATGACAGAGGCGACAAAAGAAAGAAAGAATCAATGGGATACATCAGATCAAAGGCCAGTGATTCCTGCCTCTGGCGGTGGTGTGGCATGAAGTCATGCCTGTGACCCTCCAGCAAAGGCTGGGTACCCGTCAGCCCCCTCCTGTGCTCACACATTTTTTTCTCCTCTCCCCCCCCCAGACTCTCTATAGTATCTCTCTCACTCCACCCGCACCTCTCTTTCCCCGTGATAGTGGTGGTCAGGACCAAACCTATGGACTTAACAATGCTAGGCAAGCCCTCTACTTGAGACAGGATCGTGGTAAGTTGCCCAGGCTGGGTTTGAACTCACTCTGTAGTCCCGGTGGGCCTGACCACCCCAGCTCCCTGCTTCACCCTCACAACCTCGCCATTTTGTCTCCCGGCTGCTACCTTGTCTCTCCTTTCCTGTCTTGGCTGTCTCCTCTTGGCTCCCTTTCTGGTCTTCTCTCCCACACGCGCCATTTTGTCTTCCCTCTGTCATCTTGTCTCTGAGCTCCTGGCTTTACCTCTCCCTTGCCTTTTCTCTCTGTGGGCGTATCAGTCTGGAGCCAGAGGCACCATGGACGTGGTGGAAGGCCCCATTCCTCCTTCAGTTTTCTTCCTGTCGCTTGTAAGCCCTGCCATAAGCAGTGTGCTCATTTAGCCCAGATGAAACCTGTATGAAGAAACTGCTGTTACTCAGTCAGATCCATTTCTAGGAGTCTTCTACAGGGCAAAGGGCCATATGAACTCTGAAACTGCAAGAGAACTCAGGTCCTTACAGCGGAGATAGACACATGGGCTGACGGAAATAAGGGACAGTGACCATGAACCATGGGCGACTGTCTAAACACAAGCTACCATCTCTCCGCTTCTGGAAGTTTCTACCCAACATGACAGAGTCTCTCAGCAGAGGCCAAACAAGTCTTCCACACCCTTAGGAAGAAGTGAACAGTCCCCTGGAGCAGGCCTGCCTTCTTTTCCAGGTCTCTCTCGGTCTTGTTTCTCTGTGTTCGCGGAGAGATAGACCGGTGCATCCCTGGTCTCTGGAAGGCTGCAGTCTGTACCATACTGCCGGCTGCTGCTGGAGCGACCCAGTCACAGGAGACAGGAGGGCAAACGCGAGAGGCTGCCCGCCGGGCCCTCCTCCTCAGGACGCTGCAGGCCTGCATGGCTGAGCCAGGCATCCCGCACAGATGGGCTCTGCTAGCTGTGCACACGGCCAGGGGCTCAGCTCACCTCACGTTTGTGATGGATGGTAATGGGAGCCAGCCCTGCCAGCCAGCCGCGGGAGACCTGCAACACCAGACGGCACCGGGCTGTGGACCTGGGCTGGGGCAAGCCTGAGTCCCCACCGTGTGACTTCTACTAAACAGATGAACTCAGAAAGGGTTCAACTGTAGTCAGAGCACAAGAAAACACTCTCGTGAAAACGCAGAAGAGGACCGATGCCTCATGGGCTATTTCCTCTTCGTGACTACTGACCAGGTCCCCAACGGCATTACTTTAACCGAGTGCCCAGAGGCCAGTCCTTCCTGGGCTGCCCAGGCAGAGAGCCTATGCAGTCACTGTGCCTCTTGGAAAGTTTCAGGTGTTCGCCTGTCTCCTTGACAACTGCCCTGTTCTCTGAGCTGAACCAGCCTAAGAAGCAAGTGCACAGGCATGCGGATGAGCCACTCCGAGTTCCCCCGACAGCGTCTCTAATTAGCTTATGGGATAAGAAAGCTCTGGCAAGACGCCAAGACGGTTCCAGCGCACCCAGCGGAGTCTCCCTGCGTGGCTTTTGCAGGCAACGGGATAAAGGCTTCCTCTGAGTCATACAACAGATGAGTCTCGTTGGGACATCATCTCTGTGACAGTAGATGCAAAAACAACTTGAGTGGCTGCTAGTGGGTGGTGGGGGTCTAAGGGCCTCTGCGTGGGGTAGGACAGCCTAAGGGTTAGCCCGGATGAGAAAAGTAGAGATGAGAGAAGGCGGGGAGGGCGCTGGACATGGGAGATGCTGCCTGGCACCACTGCAGTAGTGCTGCCGTGAGTGTCTTGCCCGCTAGCTCTGTGACAAATATTTATCCCAGAACCACTTAACTGTCTTAGACTCTTTCCAGAGTAAGGAGGTCCATTGGCACTATTAGGGGGTTAGTACGACTTTGGGCTATCTCCCCAAACCAGAACGGATGGTCAGACCAGCCCCGCGAGGGTTACTTTATCTCTTTATCCTGGACCCTTGGTCAGAGGGCTCTCCAGGCTCGAGGAGATGATGTGAAGACTGTATTCCCTCCCAAGCGCTGGGAGGAGACCCAGGAATGGAGCAAAGCATCCACATGCGTCAGCCCTCGCCAGAGCGGAACTCCTTATTGGTCCCCATTGAAGTTGGCCTCCAGTCTAGAATTCTCCATCTCATGAGCTCCCGCCTCCCTGGGTGAGATGTTGGTCTTTAATGGACTTTCTTGTGCTCACTCAAACTGAATTCACTCCTCCTCATTGTAGCTGTGCTTGCCTCCTTGCCCTCTCGACTTTCCTGTGAAAGGACTCACATTCTAGTTCAGTCTGGATCGCCGTTACTGCTAGCCAAGGCTTAACAAGCACACATACATTCTGTCAAAGTGTGTGTGTTGAGGGTGGGGGTGGGGTGGTATTAACACTTTTAAATTACAGGTCTTTAATGTGTCCCTCTCCAGGACCATAAAAAGCATATATTTTTCTCTTTGTTTTGTTTGCTTTGGGTTTTGACATTAGGCCCCTGGTAGCCCAGGCTGGCCTCAAGTAGCAGAGGATCACCTTGAATTTATTCTGGTCTTCCTGCTTCTAACTCCTGAGTGCTGGGTTTACAAGCACGAGCCTCTAATAAACCCTCTTGCTCACTCATGTGAGGCCTGTAAGCAGAAAGTCCCTGACTGCCCCAAAGCACAGGCAGGCACAGACAGGTATCTCTGGGCTTCCGGTATCTGCCAGTCGCTGCCTCTGAGAATGCAGGCAGAGGCTCCGGTGCCTGCAGCTTTGCCTGGGCAGGACTCAGGGAGCCGCTGGTCTTTGCCTTCCTGTGAAAGGCCAGTGTCTTTATAAGGTGTCTCTTCCCAACCGCCTTGGACTTGGGGTGCCCCAATATCTGTGAAGAAAACACAAAACAGCCTTGGAAAGCCGCAGGGCCCGCCAAGCCCTCCCGCCCTCCCAGTCAGCCCTGAAGAAGGAGGACAGATCTCCTGAGCAGGCCTCTGTGAGCCCTCGCTGACTGGGCCTGTTATCAACACCCCCAAGTAACTTATTTGGATATGAAAGAAGCCTTCAACCCAAGAGAAAAAATTATAAACATCTCTGGGAATAAAATCCCTGTTCTGCCCGCGGCTTACAGTTCTGGCACTGTTTCTATACGTCCTGTCGAGGCCAGGCGGGGGCAGTGACAAATGGGGCGTCGAGCGCCGGCTGAGCTGAGTCTGTGTTTTCACAGGCAGGCACACACACACACTTGATGCTGCCTCTGAAGTGTGTCTCCTGATCCTGGGGGATCCTACAGGGATTTGCATGTGACAAGCCAGGAGTGCATCCACCTCCAACAGCGGCAGGGGCACTGAGTTATCATTTTATTTTATTTTATTTTATTTTATTTTATTTTATTTTATTTTATTTTATTTTATTTTATTTTAAAGAACCTTGCGTATGTTTTCAGAGACACCATCAGATCTATGTGAATTTAACTACCATATTTTAAAATTATTATAGAGAAAACCTGGCCTTCCTGCCAGGGGCGGAGACCTATGAATTTTAATGTGTGGAGCACTTGGTGTAAACACTGCTATAGTCAGGATTCCCTCCCTACCTCTAAACCCCACTCACCTCCTTCCTTTCCCCTAGAGTCACCCCAAGGACACCCCTTCCCCCAGCCTCCGCTCTATGTCATAGTTACACAAATGGAGAGGTGTGGCGTGTCGCTGTGGAGCCTGCTAAGATTTGCCACAAACAAGTTGCTGTGTTCGCCTGTGGTTCCTGCCTTTGTGTGGTAGGCCTCGGTTGAGGTCCCACCTCGTGCCTGGACCACCTGGATTGTTTGGGCGGCTGAGGACAGTGCCCTTGAGTTTCTGTGTGACTAATCTTCCTTTCACAGGCGTGGGCTGCTGGGTCACCTGGCAGAGAGCTGCGAATTGCTCACCAGGGCGACCACTCCATCCACGTCTTGCCCCAAAAGCAGAGCCTGAGTGAGTGCTCCCAGCCTCCATCGCCGGGCTCTCAGGTGCTCCCAGCCTCCATCACCGGGCTCTCAGGTGCTCCCAGCCTCCATCGCCGGGCTCTCAGGTGCTCCCAGCCTCCATCGCCGGCTCTCAGGTGCTCCCAGCCTCCATCACCGGGCTCTCAGGTGCTCCCAGCCTCCATCACCGGGCTCTCAGGTGCTCCCAGCCTCCATCACCGGGCTCTCAGTGCTCCCAGCCTCCATCGCCAGGCTCTCAGGTGCTCCCAGCCTCCATCACCGGGCTCTCAGAGGCGGAGATGGCATCTCCAAGTGGCTTCCTTTGCATTCCCATAAAGGATAAGGATGAGGAATAGTTTTTTATTTTGTTTTTTTGTTTGTTTTGTTTTCGTTTTTGAGATCCACCTATCTGCCTCCTGAGTGCTGGGATTAAAGGCATGTGGTTTTGGGGGCAGGCAGGAGGACGATTTATTTTGCACAATCCCGCCCTTTGCCTGGTCTCTACCGAAGAGTTGGTGCAAGGCTCCTATTGGGGCCTTGGTTTCTGTGACGATCTGTTCTAAGATATTGTTGTTATTGTTGATATTTATTATCATTATCATTATTATTATTTGCAGTACAGGGGAGTGAACCTGGGCTCTCTCAAACATGCTAGGTAAGTGCTCCAGCCCTGAGCTACAGTTCCTATCTGGGTGTTAAGGCTCCTTTATATCTCTTGGCTAGGAATACTTTGTCAGATATATGGCTATTCTTTGATCGTCTCTCCTAGTAACAGGCTGGACTCTTTCGGCTTTTTTTAATTAGCATGTATTTATTTGTTTTGTCTGCATGTGTGTATGTGAAAGGGTGCAGACATGCAGTGGCATGCACGCAGAGACCAGAGTGGGCGCCGGGTGTTCCCTTCTGCTGTGTAGGTTCCAGGGATCCAACTGGATCGGGTTGTCGGGCTTGGCAGCAGACTCCCCCTCCCCCGAGCCATCTTGCCAGCCCTGGGCTGGGCTCTTTATTCTTTGTGTCGTGTCTTTCACACATTGAAGGTTTCCTGAAGTCGGTGTTGTCAGTTCTTGTCTTGCTGATCTAGCAAGAGTGTTTATGGGCTGGAATCACATCTAAAACGTTTTCCTCGCCCAAAGGTGGAAGTTATTCCCCTGTTCTTTGCTCGGGCTGCTTTCGGCTGTTCTCAAATCTATACTGCTTCCAAAATCATCAGAGAGTGGCGGTTCAGGGTTGCTGTTTGCAACTGTCCTTTCTCGTGAGTTCTGAGTTCCCAGGTTCCTGTGTACCATGGGTTAGATACCGTCCTGGATGCTGCATATTGTGGAGTGAGACTCTATCTGGTTTAGACCTTGCCAGCCAGTGTCACAGGGTCATAGGAAGGTTGGAAGGGAGGGAGGGAGGAAAGTAGAGAGGGAGTTCAGACTTCCAGGGGTCCCCTTGCCCAGAACTAGGGGGTTCTCCAGGCTCACCCTAGAAGTACTGTTATCTGTCAACCGTTATCCACTCATCCATCCATCCGTCTATCCATCTATCCATCCCTACATCCATCCATCCATTCATTTATCCATTCATCTGTCTGTCTACCTATCCATTCCTCTGTCCATCCAACCATCCATCCATCTATCCACTTATCTTTATCTATCATCTGTCTGTTTACCACCCATCCATCTGTCTGTCCATCCATCCATCCATTTATCCATCCATCCATCCATCCACTTATCCATATCTATCCATCTGTCTTTCCACCCATCCATCCTTCCAGCCAGCCAGCCAGCCAGCCAGCCCTCCATTTCTATCTCTGCCTAATTCTGTCTCCTCTGTTTCTTACTCATTTACTGTTTCTCTTTCTGTCTTTTTGTTCTCTCCTCCCCACCCCTACCTACTTCCATCTTTGGGGATTAGATCACATGAACACAAAATGTAAGAAAGTCACCAGTGCAGTGGAATTTAGATTTCCACAGTCTACATCAATGGCTGTTGAGCCGTTGAGTCTGTTCGCGCTCTACTCCAGAAGACCCGATGAATGGAGGGAACGCTGCTGAAGCAAGGGAGAGGCTTTGCTAGGTAGCCCAGTGATACGGTGGCCAAGGAACTCAAACACCCTCTTGTCTCACCCGGCCGCAAGCTCCTTTCTTCCTCGTGGGGAACTGACTGTCAGAACCTGGCAGCTGGTGATCCACTGCCTCTTGTATGGGAAATGGAGACGGGGCAGAGTCAGGTATGCGACCTTGGTGGAGGGGCTCACCGGGAGCGGGCTGTGTGCACAGGGATTCAGAGCCTGTTCCTTGCAAAGGATGATGCTTGGGTTTAGATCTGACATGTCCTCTCGGTGCTCGTGTGTTTGAGAGACTTGAGGGGCTTTGAAGGCGATAGATCCCGAGAACTGCAACAGAAAGTTTGACGGCCCACACTTGTGCAGAGCTGGAGAGGATAGTCATAGCTGGTCGGGAAGGCAACGTACACACTATGCCAGGAAGACAGAGTTTCCTCCTGAGGCTCTAGCTGATCTCAGTTCTGAGTTCTCCTGGTGGCAATACACACCTTAAACACCGAGGACACAGATCTTTCTAGAACATGGAACTTTATCATGAAAACCAAAGGAAAGGGGGCACTCCTACAGCATCTCCTTCAATATCTTGAAACCTAAACCATTTCCTTAGCTCCAGAGGGGTGCGTGTCCATCAAATCATCAGAACCAAAACGATGAGCCACGTGATTGGTCTAAGCCAGCGTGACGTCACCTGTAACGCTGGGCTTTGTATGAGCCTTGCCTTCCACACATGCCTGAGGAGGGAGGATACATTTCTCCAAAGGAAATCAGGCTGTAAGTTGTAGGGAAGGATTCCATCGTGGCTTGCTATGTAGCAGATTATTTAGCCCAACTTTGACTTGAAACCTCAAAAGCATGGTTTCTTGTCCTGGCTTCATTATTCAAAAGGATCTGTTGGTTCAGATGAGCAATCAGATGATAGGCATTATTATTATTATTATTATTATTATTATTATTATTATTATGCCCATTTCCTTGGCCTCAGCACAGCTCTCCAAGGTGACTTAATGGCTTTGAAGCTCAAACTTCCAGATCCTTCCACACCAAGAAACTATGCCATGTCATTTGTTGGGCCACTCTGGGCACAGAACGCTGTAGGCTGGTTGGATCAGGCCTACGCTTGCTGATCTCATTATGTGTCACAGGGCATAGAATAACTCCAGTATCTTAGAGCAGCCAGGGCTCACTGATGTCTCTAGGAGTGGGTCAGTCCCTGTAAGCCTGGAGGATGACTGAGGGGAAAGCGAGTGTCCCCCCTGGAGAGTGTGGTGGGGAAATCAGATACAGAATGGGCAAACAGATGCTCCTCAAACTGTCAAATAGAGAACGTGGTTTTTCTGAACCCGAGAACTGAGCATGCCCAATGCTCACAGCCTACACCGTTTAGTAGATACTTGACATAAAAGTGTTTATAGTGACACTGAATTAAGAGGACAGAGTGGTTGGGAAAGCATGCATTTCTAATGACAGTTATGTCTGCTTCACAGAGCTTTAGCACGGGGGTAGATACTTTCACTGAGACAGGTATTTTTTGCCGTAGTTGTGCCTATGAAGAATTGTCAAAATATTTTGAAGCTAGGTGGTGATTTGGTATCTATTAAAATTCTCTCCTCCAAAGTCCCTTTCCAGCACACGGAACATCGAGGGCAAGCCGCGCCAATGTCAAAGCCTTCATCTTACAGCCCCTTATCTTAGCTCCCAGGCTAACCAAGCACTGTCAGAAAGTGTCACAACGCTCAAAACTCGGACAGTTCTTAGGAAGAGAGCTGATGGTCGGCGGCGACACAGAGCCCCCGGCTGGCGCCAGTGTCAAATGATGTAGAATTCTAAGAAGGGCTGTGTCTCTGAAAGTCTTGGTCAAGATGAGATTTGAATCTCTACTCACGGGGACCAGGAAGCCAGGTCACTGTTGTGGCAGAGAAGAGGGACCCCAAGTGAAGTTGTGGGATCCAATAAATGTGGGAATTTTCTATCAAAGGGCACACTCAACGGCTTAATGGTTCACACAGATGTCTCATACCCCCCAGCATCTGTCACCCTCTTGCCTATGATTTATTATTTACTTTGAAAAGAATTAAAAAGCTAAACGACCCCGGGAAGGAAGGTGCCTGGCGAAGAAGCCAGTACCAGCTTCCAGGAACCCACAGGGCATGCTGGTGCCCCCAGCAGCGATTTGCTATAGCACATGAGGTGTGCTGTTAACCAAGGAGCCAACTCCAGACTCACAGCTTGGGGACTCTGTGTGTGGGCTAGTCAGAGGACACCACCCCCCTCAGTTTAGCACCGGTCAGGATTCTGCCACCAGAGGCCGAGCTGTCACTCAGGGTTCGAATAGCAGCTTAGGTACTGAGGGCTGCCACTGCCCGATGGGGCGCTCAGTGTCTGAGCCCCAGCCAGGAGCCAGCCTGTGGAACCAGGCTCACTGTGGTGGCTTTCCTCTGCGTGACAGTCACATGCCCAGGCATTAAGGTCGGATCTGTCTTTTTCTCCTGTGTGCCCAGGCCGTTGCTCTTTCCTACTGACGTGTTTCAAGATCCTTGTCATGGGAGGCCTCGTGGGTTAGGGGCTAGACCTAAAGCCAGCTACAGCACCTCACCTAGTGGCAGGTGGGCAGAGGTATCATCTCCTCAAAGGACCTAGGGCTGGGGTGGCAGGGACCAAAGGACTACAATGTCCACAGTGCAAAGGAGTAAGAGTTTTTTTTTTTTTTTTAATCAAGTGACATTTCCCTAAAATCCAAGCACATGGAAAGCTGAGGCAGGAGGATTATCAGTCTGAGACCCTGTTTTACAAAAGCAACAGCAGGGAGCTTGAAGGAGCGCTCAGTGGATAAAATGCTTGCCCCACAGCGTGAAGGCGTGTTTGGATTCCCAGCACCATGTAAGAGCCACGTATGGTGGCGCATGCCTGCGACCCCAGCACTGAGGGCAGGGAGTGAAGACAGACAGTGGAGGTTTGCTCAGCCAACCAGCTTAGCTGAAGTGTGTGAGCCCCAGGTTCCGTGAGAGACCATTGTGTCTGCCCTGTTTCGCCCCAGCAGGTGCCCCGCCCCAGCAGCCAGAAGACTGAGCCCTGCCATTGTCTCTCTGTCCACCACCTGGGTTGCCTCTGGCTATCTGCTCCAAAGATTTTTCTCTGAGAACGCTGGGCTGTCTCTTGTTAACTTTTTTGTTCCAACAACACTGGTTTCCATGGCAAGGGTGAGCCTCCTCAGGGTGGAGTGAGGGGTTAGACAAACACCAGCTTGATACCTCAGAGATTCTTATTCCCCTCCCGTGGGATTCTGGGAAGTAAGCATGCGGTTGCCTTAACAAGTCGGGCTTGGTCTTGCCTCGGGGTCTTGGCATTGGATGCTCGGCCGCCTGCTGCACATTTAAATGCACTGTGAGGAAGTTCAGCGCGATCCTCCCTCTCCTCCACCTCCTCTGGGGGAGCCTCTCTGGTCCTATTACAACAAGGATCCCTCTTCTTTTATCTTGTGCACTTTCCAGTCCCCGCTGCCATCCGATGCCCGGCATGAGTGAGGACCTGGGCTCCATTCCCTATCATTGAAAATATAAAAAGAGGGCCTGGAGAGATGGCTCAGGGGTTAAGAGCACTGACTGCTCCTCCGAAGGTCCTGAGTTCAAATCCCAGCAACCACATGGTGGCTCACAACCATTGGTAGTCAGACACTCCCTCTTCTGGTGTGTCTGAAGACAGCTACAGTGTACTTACATATAATAAATAAATAAATCTTAAAGGAAAATGTAAAAAGAGAAACACTGGCAAAAATGGCCTCCCTTGGGCACTGTAGAGGAGAACCAAGAACATGCCAGCGGTGGCCAGCCCAGCATGCTGCTTTGCAGGAATTGGGAATGCTCACTCACGCCCTTCAAGCCGCAGCTGTGGGAAGGTTCCGATAACTCCTCCCACATTCAACTGGGGCTCTCCGAAAGTGGACAGCAGCTCCCAGGACACATACCCTTTCCAAGGCCATGCCCAGGGTCCAGGGCCAGCCAAGTCACAGGTGCACATTTGCTGCCCCCACCCCCCACCTGACTCACTGGTCAAAGTAATCTCTAGGCAGACTACATGAGGCACGATTTCTCTCCATCTCCATGCGTGGTGGTTTGAGTGGGAAATGTCCCTGCTTGTCTCATGTGTGCAAATGCGAGGTCCCTGGATGCAAATGCTGTTTGGGAAGGTCATGGAACCCGTAGGAAGTAGAATCTTGCTGAGGAAAGCAGCCCTAGGGGGTGGTGGGCTTTAGTCGTGAGAGCCTTGTTGTAGCCTTAGTTTCTCTCTCAGGTTTGTGTTTGCAATTCTAGATGCGATCTCTGCTTTCTGCTCAGGTCCCACCGCTATGCCTCCCCCGCCATTATGGGCTCTCCCTCCGGAACCCTAAGCCAAAATAAAAATTTGGCGGTAAGTCACTTTGAGTTATAGTGTGTTATCGCGGCAACAGAAAAGTAACTAGTACATCCCGTGAAAGGGGGGAAAGTGTGTGTTAGCCGAGGATTATCCAACTGTCACACAAAACATGGCCCTAAACGGTGGCCCAGCCCAGTTTCATGCAGCCACGGGCTAAATTTGGCCTGTTGTATTGTTTCAGTGTGACTTAGCTCGCTGACACAAATGCCAGAAGCTGATATTCCCAGTGACAGGGCACGGTGCCAGCACATGTGAGGAGCCCAGAAACTCACCGACACCAAAAGCCCACGGCAGACTGGCCTGAAGGCACCTATCCAACCTAGGGATGTGGCCGAGAGCATGGCTCTCTCAGCAGGTGGATCCGTGCACATTTTAGCTCGGATTTCCATTCCCAACTGCCACTGCTCTCGCTGCCTGGGGACCCCTATCTTTTCCCATGTTGTTGCAGAGCGTTTGCCCTCTGCGGCAATAAAGAGGCCTCCATGGGCTGTCTGGAATGTATCAATCAGCGCCACAGAATGCCTGATGGGTCAAGAAGGCAGATGAGCTGCCCTGCAGGGGTGGGTGTGAGTCTCAGGTGGGCAACCCCGACTCCAAGCTTCTAAAGGTGGCCAGCTTCTGACATCCTCTCTTCCGCCAGGGTCAGGCGTATATCTAGTCTCGTACAGAGAGGTAAAAGGGTTGCAACTGGAAACTCATGGGCATACCAGGGACATTTATCCATAGCAGTCAGCATTGGAAAAGCACCCACCAGCTTCTTAAAAATTTTGGGGGATGGGAGGGAGGAAGTCTTTCAAATAAGGAGACAGAGAGGTTGTATAGAATGTGAGGGCTGTATCACCCCAGGTTTAATAGCCCTGGGAATATGTGTTCAAGCTTATCAGTCCACCCCCTCCACCCCGCCCCCCCCCCACATACTATCACCCAGTGTAGGAACACTCCATCCTCTATCTGGAAGCCGCAGGGGAGGAAAGCCAGCGATGTAGGTCACACAGCCAGCATCCCAGGTTGAAGAAGGATGCCTCCACAAAAGATGTCACCTGGAATTTGATGAGGCTGCTATTCCTGCTGGGAAAAGCTCCCCAGGCAAAGATGCATTCTGAGATATTGGCCTTGTGGTCTAGAACATCTCTTAGCCCAGGACCTTTATCCGGGTACAACCACACTCTTTGATGAGTCCGTTATCAGTTCTTCCAAGACTACTGACACTGAAGACATCCCACATCTAAAGCCATCCCACAGATTATGAAACATCTTTTGTGGAGGTCTCGGGAGATGGATCACCAGGTAAGAGTGGTTGCTACACAATGAGTTCAAACCTTCTGCAACCACAGAAAAAGTCCAGCTCGGCCACCCACATGCTGGTACCCCTGGCACTGTGGTGGGGACGGAGACAGGAGGCTCTGGGGCTTGTGGGAGGCCAGCTTCGCTTCATGTCAGTGACTTTGTCTCAAGGGAATAGCATGAGGAGTGATGTCGAGGAGTACCCGGTGTCTTCCTTTCGGCTCCATTCAAGACCTGCACACTTGTGTGTGTGCGTATACCATACACTCAACTACACAAACACATACAACAAATCATGATCAATCACAGCATGGTTTTTGCAACTTGAAAGGAGTCCATACAGTTCGCTGGTGACATTCAACATAAGTCTGTCCTTTTCACTGTTCATGTGGAAAGGCTCTGGGCAGTGGTTCCAAAGAAACCAGGACATTTTGAGTGGACCTGACAAAATGCCTCTATCCTTCAAGTGACAAGCAATGACCATCCCTCATGCAGTCTTTGTGAACACAGCCTCTGTCATGATGAAGGAACAATATGTCCCAAAGAAAATTTCTCTTTTCTGATTAGTTTCTTTTTTATCATAAGGTGGGTTTTATTTACATTCTGACCAATTGTATTCTGCTAATTTAAAATAATTTCAATTAAAATAAGTTATTTTAAAATTTGAAGACCCTGAAATTTTTTAAAAGATTTATTTATTTATTTTATGTATATGAGTACACTGTAGCTGTCTTCAGACACACCAGAAGAGGGCATCAGATCCCATTACAGATGGTTGTGAGCCACCATGTGGTTGCTGGGAATTGAACTCAGGACCTCTGGAAGAGAAGTCAGTGCTCTTAACCACTGAGCCATCTCCCCATCCGGACCCTGAAATTTTTAAATTGTATATGTGTGTATGCACTAACTGAATCAGTGGGCCCAGCCAGCTAGCTTGCTCCTGTGATCTGTCTCCACCTTCTGAGCACTGGGATTGCAGGTCGATCACCAACATGCACTGGACATTTACATGGGAGCTAGGGATTCAGAGTCTGGTTCTCAGGCCTGCATATCAAGTGGTCTGCCCACTCAACCATCTCCCCAGCCCCTAAATTTTTAAATTCTCAATTTTGGTCTGTGTCCATATGTTTGCTGTGACATAATAGAGCAATCAACAAAGGCTTTCCAAGAATGAGAAATGATACTTAAATCACATTGAACGAGAAAGAAGGAACAATGCAAAATCCCTGACAGAGCGAGTCTCCTACGTGCACGTTTTCAATAAACTGACTCGTAAGAGCATCCACCACCATGGTACGGAGCTCAACTGTACAGGCTTGAAAAGTTATTTTAAAATAGTCTCTTAAATATCAATATTTATAACACGCCAAGTATACCCACTTATTCATTTCATATAAATATTCTAAATGCCTATATATATAACATAGTTACATCCAAATATGCATTAAACTTGTGATAAATATTCAGAGGACCCATCCCATGACATCTAACTCTGGAGGACATAACACAGGGTGTGTCCGGCAGAATCCAGCAGGAGCCAAGTTCATCAGCAAACGCCTTGCCTGGTCTGCCCGATGCCTGCTGAGAAGACAGAAGGAAATAACAAAGTTCTCAGAATCTGTCAAGGAGTCATTACGCTGCGTGCCGAGTGACAGGGTGACCTCATACCATAAGGGTTGATAACTGCTGGGACCTTAGGCGACCACACAAGACCAGCAAGGACCCGAAGGAGAGACCAAGGAGCCTGGAAGTGTGGAGAAGAGAATGCCTGAAATACTTAGGAAGAGGCAACTCGGGACCTGGCTGACAGCCGAGCCTGCTGACGTGTCACCCTCTGCCCCACCAGCAACACCGAGAGGGTAGAGGGCCCGCCCCTGTGTACTGAGCAGTGGTTCAGGCATGGGCCCGAGACTCCTGTATACCCTGAGTATTCATTACCATCTGACCGTGACAAAGTGCCTACAAAGGCAGCTTGAGGAAGGGAGGGTTTATCTTGTCGGTCACGGGCCATCGTGACGTAGCAACATGGTGGCAGGACTGTGAGGTGGCTGTTCACATTGTGTCACCTGTGCTCAGCTGGCTTTCTTCTCTCTATTCAGATCTCAGCTCATAGGATGGCGTCACCTGCATTCGAGGTCGGCCCTCTACCTCCTCGGTTAAACCTATTTGGGAAAGCCACCGCAGACACACACCCTGAGCCGGGTCTCCTAGGTGATTCTAAAGCCAGTCAGGTTGACCACTAACCATCACAGTGTCTAGCACCCAGAACTCATTCTGAGCCACTGTCCCTTGTGGCTCCCCTGTCTCTGGGTGACATCCATACAGTCATTTTTTTCTTTCTTTCACTCTGTAAATGACTGCCATGAATTGTCATGTCTAATGACACATGATGACAGTTTGGCTAATGATGGATGCAATGTGGCCCTATCCTATAAGACTACCACAGAGCCAGAAGGTCCCGATTACCCACCCAGTGACACTGTGACTGTCATGATGTCACAGTGCAGTATGCTGCTCACATATTTGAATGACATGGGTGTGAACAGCCCTGTCACTCCGCCAGCTGCTCACAGAAGGGTGTGTGGATTACAGACTGCACAATCTTGCTGAGGGTGACATGTGACTGCATCACGGGTTTGTGGATGTACTTAGACGCTGGAAAGATGGCTCAGTGGTGAAGGACACCCACTGCTCTCACAGAGGACTTGGGTTCAGTTTCCAGTACCCACAGGGTATCTCAAATCATTTTTAACTTCAGCTCAAGGGGATCAAATGTCTTCTTCTGAGTTCCAGAGGTGCACACATGCATGCACACATGTGCATAATCAAAATAAGCCACAAAATAACCACAGTTGGCCCACTCACACTGTACATCCTCCAAACACAGCACCTCTCCCAGTCTGTGTTGCCTCCTAGCCCACAGTACCTGGGCTTCTAGTTAGAATGATCCCCCAAACCACCCACACCCTTGGGTAGATTTCTAGACCAGAGGTAATCACTGTGGTTAAGTTTGAGGGTTCCTTTGGTTACAGTTTCCTCCATGCTGGATAAAAACACATCTGTGGCCAGGCAGTGATGGTGCATGCCTGTAATCCCAATACTTGGGAAGCAGAGGCAGGCAGATTTCTGAGTTCGAGGCCAGCCTGGTCTACAGAGTGAGTTCCAGGATAGCCAGGGCTACACAGAGAAACCCTGTCTCGAAAAACCAAAAAACAAACAAACACATCTGTGTCGTATAAATGTGGCTGGTGGTCTGAACCTAGAATAGCTTCTCTGCAGACATGAGGGCCCAGGCCCCTTCCACCTTGTGGCTCTCATTGGCTCAGAAATAGTTCTCACGATTGCTGTAGACATCTGTTGTGGATAAGACCCCTGAGTCTGTGCCCAGTCTCCAGCAAGAGACAGAGATACTTCTGTGGTAATGTTCCCTCTGTGAGCTATCTCTCAGAACTCAAATACAATACTGGGTGTCGGGGATGGTCTTGTGCATTGTGCATTCAAATGCTGATTTCTGTGCCCAAAGATCTTCTTGCAGTCTGGGCATTGTCATTATCAAGTATCTCCTGTCTCGGTGTTGTATAGAAATTGTTTTCTGTCACTTCTGATTGCCTGATAAAGAGCAGATCAGCCAATAGCTGAGCTGAGAAGACAGGAGGCAGGACTTCCTGTCCCAGTGAGAGGAATTTCTGGTGGGGATGGCTACCAGATCTCAGGAGTGGCCATGAGGATGCACATGAGCTGGTCACTAGGGAAGTTGCCATGACGACACTGACAGAGCATGAGCAGCCAGGGCAGATCTAAGATGGCAGCCATGCCACATGGCTGGGCAGTAGGCAGCCATAGAGGGTTAGAATAGATGAGTATCTGCCCAGCATAATGATGAAGCTTTTAATAAATATAGGGTCTCCAGGTCATTACTTGGGAACTGACTAGAATGGGTAGAAAAGCCCCCAAATGTGCTGCTATAACTGAGGCTTATCTATGAACTAGAACACAGTGTCCACATCTCCCAGCACACCTGGGCAGGAAATGTAAGACTCACTCTGCACACTGTGTTAAGGAAGCCCTCCCCCCACCCCCACCCCCACGCCCCACACAGAAGGCTGATGCAGATACCAGGAATGGGGCCACACCAGTGTGCAGCAGGGGCTCCACACAACCTTCCGTCCCCGGCTTGTGGCACCTTTCCTTCCTTTGGTCCCATTTCTCAAGGGACTTGACACCTAAGGCTCACGCTCCCATCTATGACGAACCCTTTCCTTTACCAGGAAGTGTTCATCTCCATGGCTACTAGATCCAGGACTCAGTAGCTCCAGGGGCTTGAGCATCTCTGACATGCCGTGTTTTAAATTTACGGAGAACATGTCCCAGATGAGCCCTTTCATCGATTTACAACTCTGTGCTCTTCTTCTGAGGAAAAATAAATAAATAAAATAAAAAAATAAATATTTCCACCCAGTTGGTCTGTCAGCTGTCACCAGGAGATGAACAGCAGGGCCTGCGCCTGCCAGATACTGGGGTGTCGGTTGTGAAGCACCCACCAGCTGTTCAGGCCTGGCCAGGAGTGCCCGCATGTGTAAGGGCAGAGCCCACATCTGCTAGGTGCCTGCAGGGAGGGCTCCCAGCAAATGGTGTTAGAAACTCACTGGTGGGAACCACAACGCAGAGTGGTCAGACTCCATGCAACCCAGAAAATGTGGTAGACACAGAACCGTGAGGTGGAAAACACGAGAAGCTTCACTTTTTTTTTTTCTTAAATCACATGCACAAAAAACTAGAGTTGGAAAAATGGCTCAGTATTTAAGAATATTTGCTGCTTTTGCAGAGGACGAAGGTTGAGTTCTCAGCACTCAAGTCAAAAAGCTCACAACTATTTGTAATTCCAGCTCTGGAATGACATCTAAGGGCAATGGCACAAACACACATGTGCACACATGTATGCACGCACACACTTGCACACATATGCACATGCACACACATGCACACAAACCAGACCCCCCCCTTTTTTTTTTAAAGAAAATCTCTAAAAATGAGTAAGCACTGAAAGGAAGGACTTGAATTGCTTTAAAATTTGCTTTTAGAACGTGAATTGGGGAATCCAATGTTCTCATGAGCTCAGGTATCCCATTCAAAGCAGAATATACAAGAAGCCAGCTGTGGCAGGGCATCCGGCCCCGGGGCAGGGGAGACAAAATCATAAGGAGTTCGAAGTCATGTCAACTGAGCTATGACACTCTGTGTGTGTGGAGTAAGGGTCGAGCTACGTTATACCATGGGCAGTGTCTTAGTCAGGGTTTCTATTCCTGCACAAACATCATGACCAGGAAGCAAGTTGGGGAGGGAAGGGTTTATTCAGCTCACACTTCCACACTGCTATTCATCACCAAAGGAAGTCAGGAGAGGAGCTCACACAGGGTAGGAACTTGGAGGCACGAGCTGATGCAGAGGCCGTGGAGGGGTATTGCTTACTGCCTTGCTTCTCCTGGCTTGCTCAGCTTGCTTTCTTATAGAACAAGGATAGCACCACCCCACAAGGGGCCCTCCCCCATTGATCACTAATTGAGAAAATGCCCCACAGCTGGATCTCATGGAGGCATTTCCTCACCTGAAGCTCTTTTCTCTGTGGTAACTCCAGCCTGTATCAGGTTGACACACAAAACCAGCCAGTATGGGAGAGTTGGGATATAGGACACTTTGGGGGGGGGTGGTCAGAAGAGAACACCCATTGTGTCCCAGTGCATCTACT
Source organism: Apodemus agrarius (assembly GCA_964023405.1). Lineage (NCBI taxonomy): Eukaryota > Metazoa > Chordata > Mammalia > Rodentia > Muridae > Apodemus > Apodemus agrarius. The sequence continues at coordinate 13,216,785 of OZ030008.1, forward strand.
TTATGAAGATAGTGAGCCAGTTAGTCACAAGAAGGAGCCAAGAAATGAACAAGGAAGACCAGGCTAAGCAAGCCTTGCCCCTGGGCCTCCCTGGCTGTGTGACCCCCTCAGGTTTTCATCATTGTAGCTTCCCAGGGGAAAACTATATTTTTGCCACAGTGTCACATAGCCCAGGCTGGCCTTGAGCATGCCATGTAGCTGAGGCTGGCCCCGGTTCTCCTACCTCCGCCTTGTGAGTGCTGGGGTCCCAGGCTTGCACCGCCGCCGCCCCACCCAAGTTTTCCAAGGGCAACTGCTAACATTCCGCAGGGCACGTTCCCCTTCTTTTCCCCTTCTCATCTGTAGTAAATAAACTATTGATTTTGTTTCCAGGGTAATTTAAGAAGCAATAGAGCTCCAGCCGGTAGCAAACAAATTTAAGTGTTGCGATTAGTTATTTCGGTCATCACATCTGCCTGGGGACCATTGGCCCAAGGATGCGGTTGGTGTGGGCTGCCCAAGCGGTATGCGGTAGGTGACATTAAGGGACCAACTGCCCAAGGTTATTGGATGCTGAAAAGGCCCTGCCTCCCCTCATGACCAAAACCCTCCCCAGCGAGAATGTTCTGCTATGTCCCTCTGCCCTTCAGCACCCCTCCCCCCTCCCCACAGACTCCCCAGTGCTCTCCTGGCCATTTCTCTCCCCCCTCCCCCTCCCCCTCAACACACAGACTCTGGGTTTCCAGCTATTTTCCTGCTCAAACCTCTGAGCCCTCTGCCACGCCCCTGCGTCTCTCATGACATCACGGAGCGGAGGGCTGGGGCTAGATGGACCCTCTTTTGTTAAGGATGAGAACTTCCCAGAGTGTGGCTGTCCTCTCCTGTCCTCACGGGGCTGTGAGAAACTCCCAGCCCCCTGCTTTTCCTTTAATCATGAGATGGCCTTGGGCCAAAGGCAAAAACAATGTAACAAACTTTTCACGGTGGCTTGCCCGCGTTGAAGAGCTGTGTGCTCGTGAAGTGTGCGTGCGCCTGTGACCGTGGTTCAGAGATGCAAGGCCACTGCTTCCGCTGGACCAGCATGGGAATGCCAGCATTTGGCTGCTTCTGGTAAATACACGTGCGGAACTAATCTCTCATGATTTTAGGCATAGCAGATGTCATAAATACTTAATGTGGTATTGATCCCGTTGCATTCTTAGTGGTCTGAGCAAAGTCCTGATTTGATTTTCCTGTAGCAAACAAGGAAACTGAGGCACAGTGATGGGAAGCGACTTGTCCATGAAGACTCAAGCGCAGCACTGAACCTTCTCCAGAGAAGGCGTGTGTGGGTTTGACTCCCTCTGACTAGCACCATGTGGGACCCCCCTGAGGGGTGTCCCCCCTTTGGGGCTCATGCCTTCCAGACCAGTGTTTCTCTCCCAGGTACATTTCAGATCCTGGGTGGAGGGGCAGCTTTCGCCACGGATGCATGTGTTGCAGGAGTGAGGAACAAGTCCACCTTTATGAACTATTTCAGTTAACAAATTAAGGAACCAGCTCTGGTAAATGAGACCATTGTGTGCGTTTTTTGTTGACAGACAGATGGTGATGTGGTCAAACTTTTATATTTGAAAAATATTGATTATAGACTGGAGAGGTGGCTCAGTGGTTAAGAGCACCGGCTGTTCTTCCAGAGGTCTCCGGCACCCACATGGCAGCTCACGACCATCTGTAGTCCCAGCTCCTGGCCTGCTGCCTTCTGTCTCCTGCAGACATCAGACCTCTACACGGCACCCGCATGCATGCACACACACACATGCACGCGCACACACATACACAGGCACTCACACATACACATAAAAACACACAAAAAATAACTAAAAATATTTAAAGGAAATCTTAACAATGACTTATCTTGAGACAATTCTCACCGTGTGGCCTAGACTGACCTCCTCAAACTTACGGCAATCTGACCAAGCCAGTTCAGTCAGCCAACAGGGTCTCAAGGGAGGGAGGGAGGATTAAAGAAAGAAAAGACAATCAGACAACATCATAACATGACTCCAGTCAGTGCTGAGGCTGAAACGGTTTTGTTTTGTTTTGTTTTTTACCTGTCTGCTTTTATACCCTCCCAGGGACAGGCAAAGACTACGTGTGGTTCTAGATCAAAGACAAAGCAGTCAAGGAACAAGTGAGGCAGTAAACGAAGTCCCGTGGTCACCGTGTCTAGGGGCTTCTCAGGACGACCTAGATACAAGGACTATAATATGTTCCTCGGCTGGATTCATCTTGAGCCTTGTCCTAGCCAAGGTCAAATTCTTCTCTGAGTCCACTCCTATGCCCTAACCCAAAGTGAATATTCCTGCCAATATCCTTGAAGCAGCATCAAGGGCTCTCCACAGCAATCCCCCTGCCTCTGCCTCCCAAGTTCTGGGATTACAGGTATGTCCCACCATTCCTGGCTTTGGCTAAAACTTCTTTTTTAAAGGTTATGTTAGCGCCTGTTGTTCTGCTATGCTAACACGTATGGTCTCGTTAAGGTAATGTGTGAGAACGGGCTCCCTTTGGTGGGGGCGGTTAACGTAACTTAGCTTGTTTGTTTTTAACTAGAGTTCCTAGCGGCTTCCTCTAGCATTCACTGCATGCTGTGCCTCACAAACACAGCCACTTAAATCAGACACCCGCCTTTGGGTTAGGGTTTGTGAGCATGTGTCACAGCGCCAGGACCGGCCAGGCAGTTCACTGATGAATATTGACGTCTTTGGTGTCCCAGCTGTCACCGACCTGCAGCTCAGCATGAGACGGCCCTGGCATTTCACCCCCAGAGCAAGTGAAGACAAAGAAAAGGCTGCCCCATCCCCTGCAAAGGAGAGAGTCTTGCCTCCTTTGTCTGAGGTGACTACCTTTCAACACGTCTCGAGCTCTTTGACTGACACACAGTAAGGCCTTGGGAAGGCCTTGAACAGCCTGTCCCAGGGCCCTGCCTGCAGCAGAAAAGGGATTCTCCTCTTAGGACATCCTCGGGGTGGGGCTGCTGGGAATAGTGTTCTGCGGGGGCCCCCAGAGGGCCCATGCAGTGCACAGCTCTCTCCAAGTTCCCTGGACAGAGTCAGTGTCTGCTCTGTACACAGGAAGGGGGCATGCTCTCCATGCAGCAAAGGGGGCCAGGGGGCCTAGCCCCAGTGGAGAAGAGCATCCTTCCATCTACCTTCCCTCCCTTCCTCCCTCCCTAATCCCTCCCTCCCTCCCTCCCTTCCTCACTCCCTCACTCCCTCCCTTTTTCTCTCTCTCCTTCTCTTCCTCCTCTCTCTCCGCCTCTTCTCTCCTCCCTCCTTCCCTCTCCTCCTGTTCCTTCTTTCCTTTCTCCAAACATTACAGTTGTGCCCTCCTCATCCCATGATGTCCCCAGGTGAACAGGACAGATGTTGCAGGGGGCTATGGCTTCCCTTCTGGTCCCTATCTCTATTAATAGAAGACCATAACTAATATAAGAATTTTAAAAAATTTTGCTTTACAGAAAAAAATCAAATATTAATTAATAAATAAACTCAAGGACTCAGGTGTTTAAGAGTTTCTTGAGGACCAACTCTTATTGCAACTTAATTAAGAAGCTCGTGAAGAAGCGGAGGGCGATCAAACAGAGGGTGTCAAGTCCGTGATTCAGGGCTGCAGAGCGCCGTGGCCTTCATTAGTCCTGCTCGCTTCTGTGAAAGCCAAGCAGGCGTGCGCTCCACTCGGGGACTAATCCATTAGTCACTGCAAAATCTCTGAGGACAGGGATGTCCATTTCAAACCTAATTTGCAGCTACTTGCTCACGTTAGTGGTTTTAGAAAGGAATCCGTCTGCTTTGACCCTACTATATTTGGTTGCTCGACACAAATCCCGAGGCGCTCCGCTCCCGTCATGAAGCTGCGCTGTAATATTAACAATTCGTCTCCCTATAGCAGCTGCATTTGTCAGAGGCTTGGACTCGGGCCCGTGGAGAAATGTCACTCTCAGCCACTTGGTGATGTGTTTTTACAAGTATCATGCGTGGCTTAGTTCTGTGATGATGGTTCCAAGGACAGAAAAGACAGCAAGGCAGAGGAGGGAAGGAAGGAAGGAGAGGCTAGAAGGGGGTGTCCAAGAGGTGGGGTGTTCAGACAAGAAGACCTCACACTCACAGAAATGTCGCTCCCCTTCGAGGATGAACAGAGTCCAGGCGGGCAGCATCTGGCCACACTGTGCAGTCCAAGAGACGCACTGGGAGGGTGTTGGTTCGTCAGGCTTCCCCGGGTCTGGAGTGCCAGGCCTGGAGGTTGGAAAGCAAAAGAAGAGGAGTTTTCAAACCGAAACTGCCTCTCACCTGGGCACCCAGACACTCGTCGTGTGCACGCGGGTAAGGACACGTAAACACAGTGCGTTCCTGGTTCTCCTTTCTCAAAACTGTGTGTCCGTTTTCAAACAATAAAAGGGCGCTTTTCCCTGTGTGGGGCCTTCCCCTGGAGCTTTGCTTCCGAATATGAGAACCTCTCATATTCACTCTGCGAAGAGCTTAGAGTAGCAGTCTCCTTAATTAAGATGTCAGGATCACACCCTATTGCAACAAAACTTAGTTCTGAGGCTTAATAAGTGTGTGTATGCATGTGTGTGTGTGTGTGTGTGTGTGTGTGTGTGTGTGTAGTGTAGTGTATGGGTGATGCATACATGTATGTGTATATGCAGGTGTGCACATTTTGAGTGGCTTCAGTTAGTGAGGAAAATAAGAAAAAGTTTAAAGCCAAAAGCATGGAAACATGGTGACGTATAACTTGGGAGTCTGTCACCTGGGTCAGTGTCACACGTTGGTGTGAGGCAGAGTGGCCTTGTTTCAATTCGTGAATTGATGGCTAGGCTGACCCCGTAGAGCAAAGGTTCAGTCCCTGGGGCGATGGCTCAGGGGGTAAAGTGCTTGTTCTCCAAGTTTGAGGACATGAGTTCAAGTCCCTTCAAACGCACACAAATGCCAGGAGGGTGTGGCTGCCTGCCTGTACCTCTAGCCACAAAGAGAGAGAGAGAGAGAGAGAGAGAGAGAGAGCGGGTGCCCAGCGCAAGCTGTCTAGCATGAATAAAAAGGTTGGCAAGCTTTTGGATTGATTGAATCCTGCCTCCGTGAATAAGGTAGAACAAAATAGGGAGTCTGAGGTCAGCCTGGGCTGCATGAGATTCTGTCTCAACAAGAAAAACAAAAAGAAGTCAGACTTCAAAGGGAAGGAGCCTTGGAACTCTCTGTGCTCCCCGTACCTGTGAAATCTCCCCAGGAAGATTCTGGAGCTCGGACTCTAGTCCACACTCACGTGCATAGTAATTTTCCCAGATTGGCTTATGTGAACGGCTCATGTGCCCAACTCTTCAAATTAGCCACGCTGCACCACCTTTTCTACTCTTTGCCTTCCAAAAAGAATTCTTATTCTTTTCTGTTTTGTTGGGGGCAGTGTGCTCTCCTCTCTGCAACACACCCACTGTGGTTTGTCTATTGATTGTCAGGAGCTGCCAGGACAGTTGTCTGCCTGCAGGGACCTGGACCTCCTCCAGCCGTCCCAAGCCAGGTCAGAAACTGTCAGGTACAAGTCAGAGCTGGGATCTGGGCACAAGCACAGCCTGGGCTGGATGAGAGAGACATGGAACATTGTGTGTGTGTGTGTGTGTGTGTGTGTGTGTGTGTGTGAGAGAGAGAGAGAGAGAGAGAGACAGAGACAGAGACAGAGAGACAGAGACAGAGATTCAGAGATAGAGAGACTCAGGACCCGTGTCTCTGTCCCCCACAGAACCTCCCTGACAAGGCTTAGGGCCTCACCAGCCACCTCAGGACTAGGTCCTGCGTTAGTCAGATCTTCCTTTTATAACTGCCATGTTCCCTTGAATTCAGGCATCTACACATTGCTCGGTTCTTCTGGATAGTGAATTCTGTCCTTGGGGAAGGACAGAACAGAGTTCAGAGCAGGAGAAAGCAGGAGAGTTGAGGCCTGAGGCCAGCCAGGGCTGACCCTCTCTGCTCTGTCTGGGGCTCAGGGAAGAGCATTGTACCATCAGCAGAAATGTCACCTCTCATGGAAGGCGGATGCTAGTTTAGGTTGGGGTTGTACCTGTCAGACAAATGATTCTAAAGAATTGAAGTACCAAACATCAACTGTCCTCAGCGGCAGGGGCCCCTGCAACCCTTAGCCCAGGTAAGGAGCCTGAGGCCGGAGCAGCCAATCTAGTGTGAGGAAGGGTGAAAGAGTCACACCGCCCAAACCAACAGAAAAGTCTCCGTGAAACTGGAGGCTTGGCACGCATGTGCAATACTCACTCCCCGGAGCTCTGCTCCAAGCTTCTAAGTGAATCCGTCGTGGGCAGAGTTTATGTGAAAGTGTGCTCGTGCCAGAAACCAAGCACCCGACTCGCGGACGTGAAGATCACACCCATTATCCCCAGTAATGGCGGGGTAAATAACCCAGCTTAACCGCTGCCCCCCTCTGCTCTGCCTGCCTCCGTCTCTTGGCTCCGTTTTCAAGCGTGCCTATTCATGCTAACATAATGGTTGCTTTGGTGGAGTTTGTATGGCTGGTTTCTGTCCTCAACCCCAGAGCCAGGAAGAAGAACGTCTTCTCCTGGACCTAGTATCTGAAAGATCTTCCCTAGACAGCATTCCCACGCCAGAATGTTAACCTGTTGTGCCTTGTAATGACTCATAGCTGAAAGGCTTGTCAAGACACTGGGGTCACACCAAGGCTCAAAGACAAAGACAAGAAGACCAAACTGGGCCTGACCACTGGGTGACCTGAGCCCCCTGCCCCTGATAACTGTCTCATCACACCAGGGCACATAGTATCATCTCCTTGGTCCCTCACATGAAAATTCTAAAAATCAGAGTCAGTTATTGTGACAGTGCCCTCTTAAATGTCTTCAAGTGATCTTAACTGACCGTGGACAAGACTTACAAATGGCTTGTCAGCATGGCTCCTGGGTAAGGTGGGTCGGGGCAGGGTGCGGAGAGAGCACCCCACAGCCATCCAGAGAAGCTGTCACCAGTCTGCCTCATAAATGGACTTTGTGTGGCAGGTTTCGTGTGTGTGTGTGTGTGTGTGTGTGTGTGTGTGTGTGTGTGTGTTCACATGCACACCTGCATGAGTTTACATATACCCTGTGCGTGCAGGTATACACAGAATCCAGAAGAGGGCATCAGACCCCTTGCAATTAGAGTTCCAGGTTGGAAGCCATCTGATGTGAGGGCTGGGAACTCAACCTGGGTCCTCTTTGAGAGCAGCATGTTCTCATAACAGCCCTCTCCAGCCCAGGACTGGTGTTTCTGAACACTGAGAGAATAACTGCAGCTGGCGGACAGACCACTGTCTTCTGTCACATCTGTTCCTGGAGTTCAGCCCCATGCACACCGGAGATGGCGCTCAGGCTTTCTCCCCGACACTGCCCTCATTTCGGGTGATCCAAAGCGGGTCAGACAAAATCGTCCTAGCTAGTGGCTGAAGTCCCTCCCTCTTCCCTCTCTCCCTCCTCCCTCCCTCCTCCCTCCCTCTTCCCCCTTCCCTCCTTTTCTCTCTTCCTTCTTCCCTTTCTCTTTCCTTTACATTTTTCCTCACTTCTTCCTTCCTGACAAATTTCCACTTTGATATTATGTTGGGGACAGATGGAGAGTTTCGGTTACAATTTTTATTTCTTCTTTTATGATGGGATAATTAAATTCGGCCTGAGATGCTTGCTGTTCCCTTCCCCAGGAACTGACTCTCTCCCTCCCTCTCTCTCTCTCCCTCTCTCCCTCGCTCCCTCTCTCCCTTTCTCCCTCTCCCTTTCTCTCTCTCCCTCTCTCCCTCGCTCCCTCTCTCCCTTTCTCCCTCTCCCTCTCTCCCTCTCCCTCCCCCCTCCCCTTCTAACCTCTCTGATCTCCTCCAAGTAACCTAAGGCAGTGGGCACCATCAACAGAGGGTTATCACCCCACTGCCACAGGAAAGGACCCCTAAGGGCATGCTCTCTGGAGAGTTGTCTGCTAACCCCACCCCTTTTCCAGAGTGATGACAAACTGATCTGGGGTCAGAACCAAATGTGACTCACAAGGCTCCAGGGACACAGTTCCTTGTTCTGGTCTTCCTGGTGGACGCCCAAGGGCGTCTCCATCAAGAGCATCAGGGTAGCCTAACTTGGTGGAGTCCGACTCCTTGGCCCAGTTTCTGGCTGAGGTGGCTGTTGGGTTCTGACACAGACTTTCCCTGTGTCACAGACCTCGTGCCACAGAGACAGAGGAACGGATGAGATGACTCAGCTGGCTGCAAGCCCAGAAGATGCATGCCGTGCCTTCCCGAAGACAAAATAAAATTATTGAGAGGCAGAGCAGAGAGTTCCCGGCCTAATGTTCTCCAACCTGTCAACACAGAGGGATGATAATTTGCTAAAATCCAAATAGTCCAAGAAGGAAGGGCCATTGGAGTCAAATTGCTTATTAAGTCTATTTGTCCATACCCACATCCATTTCCTTGCCGGGGAGGACTTGCCACTGTCTCCAGACCGTGTGTTCCCTTCACAGAGGCTCCTGACCTGAGAGTCCTGCAGACAGATGACCACTCTCAGAAATAAATCAAAAGAAAGCGACAGGTATTACTTCAAAGACAACATGGTGGGGTTCTCTCTACTCTGTCATGCTGGTCTTCAGGATATGCATCAAGACAGTGCCACCTCCATCAGACTGCATCATTGATCTACTGGTGAATAAGAGCCTCCCACAAACCCACACTGAATATATAGAATGTAAGGAGTAGGGGTGGGGGTGGGAGTGGGGGATTGCTCTCAGTCAGCAAAAACATGAGGACCTGAGTTCAGATCCTCCATACCATGTGAACAGCAGGATGTGGGAACTCCTGCCTGTAATCCTAGTGCTGGCAAGACAGAGGCAGGAGGATTCCTCCAGTTCACTGGGCAGATAGTCTTGGAAAATCAGATGAGCTCCACGCCTGGTACTCATCTATTTTTTTTTATTTCAAAAATAAGGTGGAGAATGAAAAAAAGGCATCTGGCTGTAAAAGTAGTTTTTATTTGCATGACATGATTGTCATCTCAGAGGCTTACTGACTCTGTCTGCTAACCTAAGCCTAGGCCTAGAAACCTCTAGCCTCTATACAACCCAATCTAGGCCTGCCTGGAATGTTTTCAGCCTTGGGACTTAACTGCTGAATAAGCTTACCCTTTCCAGCTCTTTCTAAACTCTGGCTGGCTGGCTCAACTCGGCTCTTCTGGCTCAAACTCCTCTCCAAGCTGACTGATTCAGTCTGGCTTCTCTCTTGGTCTCTGACTGAATTGCTCTGCTTGACCTCATAACAGCTTTGGCTATCTGTTATAATCTTTGTGCTTCTTCTCATTCCTGGATTGTTCTGTCTTTACCTGCGTCTAGCTTGTTCTCTCTTCAATCTGTTTCTGTAACATTCTCCTCGTAAAACTGCCTCCCCCCTCTTTCTCTGCACTGCCCCTTCAAGTAGCTTCCCTTTCCTGTCTCTTCTCATGAGAGCTAGGTATATCCTAGTCTGTCAAATCTTTCTCTGACTCATCACATTGTCTGCCACTCAGTTTGCTACTTTCAAACATGGTTACCTCCTTGTACAAACTAACTTTACTTTCATTGTTTGGGATTAAAGCTATGTACTAAGTGCATGTCTGCTTTCCAGCCAGAAGTATTAAAGGTGTGTGCTAAGGACTGAGCCGTACCACAACTAGAAACTAGGATTTTTCAGTAAATAACACAATCTTAGTAAATAACACAGTGTGATAAAATATCCTGCAACGCCTAGCATAGACCATTGGTCTCAATAACAGACACACACACACACACACACACACACACACACACACCACTAAAGTGTGTGTTTTTCTTTTTATAGGTTTTTGGTTTTCTCTTCACTTTATTAAACTATGGGGATTTGGGTCCTGTTTGTTACCTCAGCACATCTTGCCCACCCTTACCATCACACCAGCACTCTTCTCCGCAGAATCCAACAGATACACACAGTGAAGGCCAGTGTGGGGGTCAACATCAACTGTCAACTTGGAAGGCTCTGGAATGACCTGGGAGACAAGCCTTTGAGCAAATCTCTAAGTGAGATTCTAAACTGAGCCAGTTGCGGTGGGAAGGCCCACCCGGCTGGGTCCTCGACTGAACCAAAAGGAGCAAGCTAGCCTCAGTACTCAGCCCTCCTGCTCCCCGACTGTGCATGCAATGTGTCTAGCCTCCTCAGGCGCCTGCCCCCGTGCCTTCCCCGCTGTGGTGGAATGTCTCCTCAGCCTATACTCAAAACAAATCCCTTCTTTCTCAAACCTGCTTTTGCCGTGTGCACCAGCAATAAGGAGAGTAACTGATGCCATCATGACTCTGCAGAGCAGTGGTTCTCACCCTTCCGAATACTGCGACTCTCTAATACAAGGTGCGGTGACTCCCAACTGTAACATTACCCTGTCGCTACTTCATAACTGTAATTTTGCCACTGTTATGAACCATAATGAAATATCTGATATGCAGGAAATCTGATACGTGACCCCTGGACACCTTCTGGGGATCGTGACCCACAGATCGAGAACCACTGTTACTACAGGGTCTGATTGTTGAGCTCTTCCAGACTAACACTTTGGTACTGTCAGAGGAGACAGATGCTGACTTTGGCCACTGGGAGCTGCACCCTGACACCTAGTCTGATGAAGAGACCCTATCCAGATGCTGTCGTTGGAGCTGGACAATCACAGAAGCTCGAAGGGGGTTGAAAGCAGAAATATGGGATGACAGTAGGGGCGTGCACCCACAGGATTCAGGTACTTGTTGACATTTGTGATTGTTTGCGCTGCAGACCTCAGCCACATTGAGAGCATCTCAAGTCTCTTAAGGAAAAGACAAGTGGGAGACTGTGCCCTGGACAGGGGTCAGGAGGGCATGCCTTAACCACAGCTCAGAAATCAAATGAGCCCTGATGGCTTTTGTTCCATAAAGAGCATGCTGTGAGGAGCTGTGAGAGTGTGGGAAGCCCACAGATGGGAAGTGACAGAACTAATCTCATTTTATTACGGTTTTAAAGGAGTCTTGGCTCCGCACGCAGACCCGCAGAAACTGTCCCTCTCCAAGGCTCACGACTTGTAGTAACAAAGTGCTCCCCATATATCTTCCAGGAGACCACCCCGGCCATGCAGCTGCAAGCCAAGAGAAATAAAAACACATATCCACACAGCTCTGCACGCAAGGGCACACACAGTACTGTCACACAGGCTCACCAAACCACGGAGACAACCCAGACAACCCTGTCCTTGGTGGGTAAACGAAAAACACACACCATTGAGAGTGATTGCTCAGTGGGTAAAGACGCTTGCAGCTCAAACCTGGGCACCTTAGTTTAATCCCTGGAATCCACATAGAGGTGTGTACTGGCTAGTTTGGTGTGTCAACTTGACACAGGCTGGAGTTATCATAGGAAAAGGAGCTTCACTTGGGGAAGTGCCTCTATGAGATCCAGCTGTGGGGCATTTTCTCAATTAGTGATCAAGTGAAGGAGGGCCCTTTGTGGGCGGTGCCATCTCTGGGCTGGTATTCTTGGGTTCTATAAGAGAGCAGGCTGAGCAAGCCAGGGGAAGCAAGCCAGTAAGTAACATCCCTCCATGGCCTCTGCATCAGCTCCTGCTTCCTGACCTGCTTGAGTTCCAGTCCTGACTTCCTTTGGTAATGAACAGCTGGAAGTGTAAGCTCAATAAACCCTTTCCTCCCCAACTTGCTTCTTGGTCATGATGTTTGTGCAGGAATAGAAACCCTGACTAAGACAAATTGGTACCAGCGTAGTGGGGTATTCCTGTGACAACCTGACCATGTTTTGGGGAGGACTGTGGAAGGACATTGGAACTTTGGGCTAGATGGTCCATTCAGTGATGAGACCTCTGTGAGATGTTGTGGAGGAGCTTGGAAGATTATGTTGAGAACAGTGCAGAAGATGGAGGCCTGGCTTGTGAAATTTCAGAGGGAAAATTAAAGACTCTTATCAGGGCCATGAAGACTCTGTGGTTCTGGTTAGCTGGGGCTGAAGAATCAGCTGTGAGTAACAAGATACCAGAACCACTAAAGTGAGTCGTTGTGTTACTGGGACTATTGATGCTGGTTAGCTGGAGCTAAGAAATTAGCGGTGAGTAAGAAGAGACCAGCATCACTGAGGTGAAATCTTCTGCGAAGTGTTTTCTGAGAGCACAGAGGATGTGTTCCAGATAGCCAAGGTTGTGCCTCGTGCTGTAGCAGGACTTGGTACTGTGTAAGAGTCACCCAGGTGGTACTGCTTTTGAAGGCATGAAGGCATCATGAAGAACAGCTGAGGCTTGGTACAGTGAGAGGCCATGGAAGGCCATTGGTGAAAGTGTACCCTCAGTTGTAATTGATGGCCCAGGACTGAAGGGGTCATGCAAAAGAGTTGAGGCTTGGAGATGCCAGTACTATGTGATGACCACCAAGGACAGCAGCAGCAGTGGAGTACAAGCAGCTGGAGCCTAGAAGACAAGGTGTGTGCTACAACGGGAAGAGCTGGAGAAGTGACCCAAGCCCTTGGAGGAGCCCAGAAGATCGTGAGTTGGATCCCAGACTTTGGAGTTTGAGTTTTGCCTTTGATTGTGACTGTGCCCTGATATTTTTCCCTCTTGAAAGAAGGTATTTTAGTGGAGCTCACAGTTCAGAGACTTGAATTTTTAAAAGACTTTGAATTTTAAGATATTGGACATTTTAAAGGGACTGAATTTTTAATATGTAAAGACTGTGGGACCTTTTACATTATTGAGATCTTGGGGATGAATAAGAAAGTAAGGGTTGAGGCTTAATAGTGATATGTTGGTGTGTCAAGTTGACAAGGGGTCAATTGTACTGGCTAGTTTGGTGTGTCAACTTGACACAGGCTGGAGTTATCATAGGAAAAGGAGCTTTACTTGGGGAAGTGCCTCTATGAGATCCAGCTGTGGGGCATTTTCTCAATTAGTGATCAAGTGAAGGAGGGCCCTTTGTGGGCGGTGCCATCTCTGGGCTGGTATTCTTGGGTTCTATAAGAGAGCAGGCTGAGTAAGCCAGGGGAAGCAAGCCAGTAAGTAACATCCCTCCATGGCCTCTGCATCAGCTCCTGCTTCCTGCCCTGCTTGAGTTCCAGTCCTGACTTCCTTTGGTGATGAACAGCAGCATGGAAGTATAAATTGAATAAACCCTTTCCTCCCCAACTTGCTTCTTGGTCATGATGTTTGTGCAGGAATAGA